>CM067168.1:135485768-135500768 GCA_034093135.1 Erigeron breviscapus | reverse complement strand
TTTTATTTTATTTTATTTTATTTTATTTTATTTTATTTTATTTTATTTTATTTTATTTTATTTTATTTTATTTTATTTTATTTTATTTTATTTTATTTTATTTTATTTTATTTTATTTTATTTTATTTTATTTTATTTTATTTTATTTTATTTTATTTTTTTTATTTTGTTTTATTTTTATTTTAATTTTATTTCTTGTATATAAATAATGTAGTTTAGATTTAAAGTGTTTTTATTTTATTTTATTTTATTTTTTTATTTTTATTTTTGTACTTATAATTTTATGTGTCAAGTAGTTGTGTCAAAACTAGTTCTAATTGCACGAGAGAGTTGATAAGCATCTAATGATTCTATTGTTCAGCTATATGGTCCTTAACTGGATTATATGAGTCTTTATTGCTTGAAGTATTATGTTAAAAGATTGTTTTCTGATATGGACATTAATTTGTTTAAGTTTAAGGAAATGATCTTTCTGAATTTTGTTGTTTTGGAAAAGTCAAAATATAGTCAGAATTTGTTTGATATATTTTTGAGATTTCAATTTGTTTTTGGTGAAAAGATATGCTTGACGATGATAATTGACTGACCATAGGTCTTTAATTAGATACCTTCTTTGCACGCTTAAGATAATGCTATCTGTTTATATTGATGCATTGATGAGTTTCTTTTAAGTGTGCAGGACTTTCAATATTGGAATTTTTGGTGTTTTTCCAAAGTTGTTAAATGGTATCTTACCTGGTATCTATGTTTCAAATGTCCGTTAGTTTATGGTTTTATACATCACATTAACTGTTTGGCTGACTACACGCGTTTGGCTTACACCACGCGTTTGAAGTTTCCTTCACGTGTTTGGCTGACTACACGCGTTTGGCTTACACCACGCGTTTGGAAGTTTCCTTCACGTGTTTGGCTGACTACACGCGTTTGGCTTACACCACGCGTTTGAAGTTTCCTTCACGTGTTTGGCTGACTACACGCGTTTGGCTTACACCACGCGTTTGGAGTTTCCTTCACGTGTTTGGCTGACTACACGTGTTTGGCTAACTACACGCGTTTGGCTTACACCACGCGTTTGGAGTTTCCTTCACGTGTTTGGCTGACTACACGCGTTTGGCTTACACCACGCGTTTGGCTTACACCACGCGTTTGGAGTTTTCTTCACGCGTTTGGATTTTATACCACGTGTTTGACCTAAGTTACACGTGTTTGGGTCACGAGTATATATACTATGACCAAACTCGTTCTTTTTTCCCCATTCTAAATTTTCAATTTCACTTTTTACTCTCGTTTTACCTCCTACACGCGTTTAACTTAAAATCGTGCAAATTCGTATTGATTGTGATCGGTAACTGTTCATCTCGTTAACTTGTTCTTCGTTGATCTTTTTCGTGATTATTATACAGGTATGTTTTACGGTTTATTGCTTATTGATTGAAATTCATTGTATAGTATCATGTCAATAACTAGATAGTCGTATTAGTTTTTATTAGAAATCTTGAGATTGGCTATCATGTTAAACCTGCCTTTGAAAGATGAACAGTGTCGCGTGTTTGAATTTTACGCGTGTTTAGGAATTTATAAATCAAAACACAAGTCTTTTAATATCCCACGCGTTTAGAAACCCTAATATCACGTGTTTACCTATAATCACACGCGTTTACCAGGTTTTTTTTTTTTTTTTTTTTTTTTTTTTTTTTTTTTTTTTTTTTTTTTTTTTATTTTTTTTTTTTTTTTTTTTTTTTTTTTTTTTTTTTTTTTTTTTTTTTTTTTTTTTTTTTTTTTTTTTTTTTTTTTTTTTTTTTTTTTTTTTTTTTTTTTTTTTTTTTTTTTTTTTTTTTTTTTTTTTTTTTTTTTTTTTTTTTTTTTTTTTTTTTTTTTTTTTTTTTTTTTTTTTTTTTTTTTTTTTTTTTTTTTTTTTTTTTTTTTTTTTTTTTTTTTTTTTTTTTTTTTTTTTTTTTTTTTTTTTTTTTTTTTTTTTTTTTTTTTTTTTTTTTTTTTTTTTTTTTTTTTTTTTTTTTTTTTTTTTTTTTTTTTTTTTTTTTTTTTTTTTTTTTTTTTTTTTTTTTTTTTTTTTTTTTTTTTTTTTTTTTTTTTTTTTTTTTTTTTTTTTTTTTTTTTTTTTTTTTTTTTTTTTTTTTTTTTTTTTTTTTTTTTTTTTTTTTTTTTTTTTTTTTTTTTTTTTTTTTTTTTTTTTTTTTTTTTTTTTTTTTTTTTTTTTTTTTTTTTTTTTTTTTTTTTTTTTTTTTTTTTTTTTTTTTTTTTTTTTTTTTTTTTTTTTTTTTTTTTTTTTTTTTTTTTTTTTTTTTTTTTTTTTTTTTTTTTTTTTTTTTTTTTTTTTTTTTTTTTTTTTTTTTTTTTTTTTTTTTTTTTTTTTTTTTTTTTTTTTTTTTTTTTTTTTTTTTTTTTTTTTTTTTTTTTTTTTTTTTTTTTTTTTTTTTTTTTTTTTTTTTTTTTTTTTTTTTTTTTTTTTTTTTTTTTTTTTTTTTTTTTTTTTTTTTTTTTTTTTTTTTTTTTTTTTTTTTTTTTTTTTTTTTTTTTTTTTTTTTTTTTTTTTTTTTTTTTTTTTTTTTTTTTTTTTTTTTTTTTTTTTTTTTTTTTTTTTTTTTTTTTTTTTTTTTTTTTTTTTTTTTTTTTTTTTTTTTTTTTTTTTTTTTTTTTTTTTTTTTTTTTTTTTTTTTTTTTTTTTTTTTTTTTTTTTTTTTTTTTTTTTTTTTTTTTTTTTTTTTTTTTTTTTTTTTTTTTTTTTTTTTTTTTTTTTTTTTTTTTTTTTTTTTTTTTTTTTTTTTTTTTTTTTTTTTTTTTTTTTTTTTTTTTTTTTTTTTTTTTTTTTTTTTTTTTTTTTTTTTTTTTTTTTTTTTTTTTTTTTTTTTTTTTTTTTGTTTTACAGAAATGGCAGGCAATCCAAGAAATTTTTTCTCGACGCATAATCAGTGGATCGATTTTACGAGAAATGAAAGAAATAGAGATTTTCATGTTTTGTTTGATTATCAGGCTGTGTGTGCTAATCCTGAGATTGGTGAAGCTTTTGTGAATGCTGCGTTAAATCCGAATGATGTGATTGCGCAAGTGGATAATTTTCGAGCGTTGGATAACTTAGAGTTGTTTGTAGAATCAAATGCTGAAAGAGATCAGGAGTTGGATAGATTATTGGAGGATGTGTATGTGATTGTTTCTCCACCGAATAGAATTTGGTCGATGATGCTGAAAGTTAAGGATAGTTATCCAAATCCGCAGATTGTGCCACTGTTTGGACACTTGATAAATCCAAACTATAGAGCTCCAGCAGTTGGATGGGAAGATGACGATGAAGTCGCAGGAGGTGGAAATAATGATGCACCACCTCCACCACCACCAGGACCTCAAGTTCAAGTTCCAACTCAGGTTCAACGACAACGACGAGTTCGACCTCGAGCCCAACCGCAGGCTCAACCTGAAGTTCAGCCAGTACAAGCTGCTGCTGAAGATGTTCGGGCAGATAATGAAGCAATGGAAGATTTGTTAGATCAGGCTGTCTGTGCTAATCCTGAGATTGGTGAAGCTTTTGTGAATGCTGCGTTAAATCCGAATGATGTGATTGCGCAAGTGGATAATTTTCGAGCGTTGGATAACTTAGAGTTGTTTGTAGAATCAAATGCTGAAAGAGATCAGGAGTTGGATAGATTATTGGAGGATGTGTATGTGATTGTTTCTCCACCGAATAGAATTTGGTCGATGATGCTGAAAGTTAAGGATAGTTATCCAAATCCGCAGATTGTGCCACTGTTTGGACACTTGATAAATCCAAACTATAGAGCTCCAGCAGTTGGATGGGAAGATGACGATGAAGTCGCAGGAGGTGGAAATAATGATGCACCACCTCCACCACCACCAGGACCTCAAGTTCAAGTTCCAACTCAGGTTCAACGACAACGACGAGTTCGACCTCGAGCCCAACCGCAGGCTCAACCTGAAGTTCAGCCAGTACAAGCTGCTGCTGAAGATGTTCGGGCAGATAATGAAGCAATGGAAGATTTGTTAGATCAGGCTGTCTGTGCTAATCCTGAGATTGGTGAAGCTTTTGTGAATGCTGCGTTAAATCCGAATGATGTGATTGCGCAAGTGGATAATTTTCGAGCGTTGGATAACTTAGAGTTGTTTGTAGAATCAAATGCTGAAAGAGATCAGGAGTTGGATAGATTATTGGAGGATGTAGATGATCCTCTGAACTCTGCTAGGGCTGATGTTGCTAGTGCTGCTGCAGAAAGTTCAAGGGGAAAGGCTGTTGACCCAGATGCTACAGAGAGTGATTCAGATGTTGATATAACGGGTCGTGCAAGTGATACTTCTCCTGTTGAAAGAGTTTTGAAGAGGTTTCGCACTGAAGATGAGAGTGATCCTACTTATGAACCACAGGAAGAGGAGATTCCTTTGCAAAGACGAAAGAAAGCGCCTAGGTCGGGAAAGGTTTTACCTGCTCATTTGGCTGAAGCGTTTGAGAAACACAGACAACAAGAGGAGTCTGAGAGAACTGAGGTGACAGAAAGTTTGGTTGCTGATGAACCTGTACAATCAGAGGTACCTGTTGTTGCTACTGTGTCTGCGTCATCTACACAGGGTACTCTGCTTTATAAAAGAAAAAAGTTTCGTCGACCTTCAGTTGCAGTTACTCAAGCTGAATCAAGTCCAGTGTCAATTCCTCAGACGCAGAGTGCTTTGATTAGATCTGTTGTTCCTGTAAGCACTGCGTTTACGACACTTCTTCGTCCACTTCAATCACCGTTGATCGGCAGTTCTCAATTTCCTCCAAGACCTCCTACCAGCACCTCTGGAGTTGCACACTTTAGACCAACAGTTGCGTCTCCTTCTGAACCTGCGCAGATTATGTTGCCTCAATTCAAGATTAATCTTTTGGAGACAAGAGTTATGACATTGGAAGCTCAGATGAAGGCAATGCAAGGGTTAGTAGGGACGTTAGTTGCTGATGAACCTGTACAATCAGAGGTACCTGTTGTTGCTACTGTGTCTGCGTCATCTACACAGGGTACTCTGCTTTATAAAAGAAAAAAGTTTCGTCGACCTTCAGTTGCAGTTACTCAAGCTGAATCAAGTCCAGTGTCAATTCCTCAGACGCAGAGTGCTTTGATTAGATCTGTTGTTCCTGTAAGCACTGCGTTTACGACACTTCTTCGTCCACTTCAATCACCGTTGATCGGCAGTTCTCAATTTCCTCCAAGACCTCCTACCAGCACCTCTGGAGTTGCACACTTTAGACCAACAGTTGCGTCTCCTTCTGAACCTGCGCAGATTATGTTGCCTCAATTCAAGATTAATCTTTTGGAGACAAGAGTTATGACATTGGAAGCTCAGATGAAGGCAATGCAAGGGTTAGTAGGGACGTTAGTTGCTGATGAACCTGTACAATCAGAGGTACCTGTTGTTGCTACTGTGTCTGCGTCATCTACACAGGGTACTCTGCTTTATAAAAGAAAAAAGTTTCGTCGACCTTCAGTTGCAGTTACTCAAGCTGAATCAAGTCCAGTGTCAATTCCTCAGACGCAGAGTGCTTTGATTAGATCTGTTGTTCCTGTAAGCACTGCGTTTACGACACTTCTTCGTCCACTTCAATCACCGTTGATCGGCAGTTCTCAATTTCCTCCAAGACCTCCTACCAGCACCTCTGGAGTTGCACACTTTAGACCAACAGTTGCGTCTCCTTCTGAACCTGCGCAGATTATGTTGCCTCAATTCAAGATTAATCTTTTGGAGACAAGAGTTATGACATTGGAAGCTCAGATGAAGGCAATGCAAGGGTTAGTAGGGACGTTAGTTGCTGATTTAGCAGATGAAAAGCGTCAAAGTGCTGAACTCAGAGAACAGCTTAGGCAGTTGTTGGCTCAAGGGGGAGACTGTAAGTGCATGATTCTGTTGACAACAGCAACAGCGATTTGATCAGTATATGTTTATGTTTTTGTAATATGTAATCATAGACTTATGTTATGTTTAAACTTGTTATTTGGACTTAAGTAATGTGAATGATTACATATTGATCAAAGCCTTGGTGAATCCGATTTAATGGATTTAGGAAGGAAAAGGCTTGTTAATCCGAGTGGCAATGGTTATGCAACTTACTGGAGTAGAAAGTTGCAAGATGATTATAGGAAAAGGTTCTATGATAATTTTGATAAAACCAGTGTGTACATAACGCCAAGATCCTTGAAGAAAGTTACAAAGGATGATGGTACGATAGAATTTACTCAAAGATCAATTAAGCGTGTACTGAAGGTTCCAGTCAAGAAATGGCCTCAAGATGTTTTGAGTACACTTGATCACTGGGAGATTCACAGGGACACTGGTGAAGCATTGATGTATGGAGATAGAGATAAGAGAGTTATTTTGTTACGTGTATTTGATCCTATGCAGATTGTGAACCTTTCCAGAGATGATCAGAGAAGGTTATATGACACTGAATGTCTGTTTAGACCTTCATGGACCACTGAGGAAAGCAGATATAGGAAGATTTTGCGTATTTGTTTACATGCTAATATTCATGCAAATAGCAGGAGATTGTTATTTGATGGATAGTGTTTTTACAAGACTGAAGAAATCGTGTAGCTGATGTCAAGGGGGAGACTGTAAGTGCATGATTCTGTTGACAACAGCAACAGCGATTTGATCAGTATATGTTTATGTTTTTGTAATATGTAATCATAGACTTATGTTATGTTTAAACTTGTTATTTGGACTTAAGTAATGTGAATGATTACATATTGATCAGAGTTTTGGTATGATTTAATGTTTACGACTTGTATGAATGTGATTATAAATAACATACAGATACAAGTGATAAACTAGTCACGTTTTAAGTAATTAAAGTATACTTAAAAGATGACAAAAGGAAGTGTGTACAAACTCGTGCTACAGTAACACGAGTTTGCCTAAACTCGTGCTACAGTAACACGAGTTTGTCTAAACACGTGGTCATCACGTGTTTACATATAAAAACACGCGTTTGTTAATGGGCTATGGGCTTTAAGATATACGGTCCATATTAGCACGCGTTTATGAACAGTATAGTATAAATACACACACATAATACGTATTGAAAGATAGTTAATTAAGATAATACGTCTAAACTCTGTCCAATTGCAAACCCGCGCGCGTTTAAGGTCTTAGGTTGTATTAACAACGAAAGACGATAATATAGTTAAGCAAACAGGTTATCACGAGAGGATTCCGCACTCTCGTCATAACTATAAGCGTTCTCGTTGACGATCAGTCTACAAGGACCAACAAGCCCCAAGATCTTGGACCACGAAGATCTTGGACCACGAAGATCTTGGAGGTGAAAATCTCAGGCATAACAATTGTCCCCAAAATTTTGACTCGCGTTTAGCTCCTTAAACGGAGTTAGAATTTTCCAGAAAACATCTTTAACAATGTCAAAATCAAAGTTCAAAATGATAATCAAAAGTGTTAAAACTATTATAATTCGTGTTCTAGTGCGGAAGTAAGGTAATCAACAATGGTGGAAAGTGTGTGTGTTAGTGTGTGTTCTTGAGAGAGAAAGATGTGTGTGTGGGAAGCAGGAATGATTGATTATCATTAGTGTGTAAAAAAGCTTTTGAATTTGAAGGCTTGAGGGGTATTTATACTCTAAGTATATTACAAAAACTCCCCCTCAACCTTACATTATATACATAAAATACAATGTTTAGAAATACAACTAAGCACTATTTTATATTTCTAACATTCTCCCCCTTAGTGCTTGGTTGTCCATCATCACTTTCTATGTTGTCTCCTCCTCTTGTTTGCACGTCTTTGCTTATTCTTTCTTTTCTTATATCGTCGTGCAGCATTTGAGGTTGATGGCTTGTCAATCTTTGAACTCCAGAAGGCTCTCTTCTTATAACTGTTCCATGAATCATTCCAAAACTTCTTAGGGATGAAGTGCCAGTTATCACCTACAGGACGTTCATCTGGCAATTTGATATTATCTTGAAAGTTCACAGGAGGAATGTTATGAGGACCACGTTCATGACTAGGATTCCAACGGACCCATGAACCTGTCTTGGTGTGAATGATTCCTTCTTGAGGCTTGGGAGTTCTTGTGACAATGAGATCTCTAATCCTTTGACGCATATCAAGAGTATCTTTGATACATCTTATATGATCTTCTCTTTGAGACTTGATCTGTTCATCTTCTTCATTGTCAGAATCTTCATCTATTGCATTCAGAATTGATTGACAATATTTCAAGGTACCATCTGAATATTTGGGAAAATCAGAGGCACGAATGAAGATCTTTTTCTTCAGTCGATTAATGAAGACAAATCCATCCAAATTTTCAATTGGATCTCCAATCATATATGAATCTAGCTCATAACCTCTGGCTCTTTGGTTTGGTTTTGTAAGATTAATCCTGCTAGTTCTTCTTTCTAATCCAATCTGAAAGTCATTGAACTCATAGAATCTGATCAATGCTTGAATATGACTTTTCAATGCTTCGTAGGCTAGAAGTTGATCTGGAGTCTTGATGATCAGATAGGCATATTGATTGTAGAGAAATAAGATGTCTGAGATTGTCATATGTTGAAAAGATTCTTCTTGAACAACATAGATATTGCCATCTGCTCGACGAACTCTGAATCGAACAAGTCTAAGATTGTGGTTTTTGAGAGGAGTAAACAACTGAAGGACTTTAGTGATTGGAATTTGAAATTTCTGATACCACCATTCAGCTCTTACAGAACTTTCAGCATTCATTAGCTCCATATATGCATCTCTTTGACCTTGATGTCTGAATAGAAAGAATGCTCTTAATCGGTTCAAGGTCATGTTGAGTCTTTCACTTGGTGAGCAATAGATTTGAAAGGCTCTTTCTTCAAGATATCTTGCTCTGCACACAATTTCTTCAGGTCTTGTGCTCAAATCCAAGATTTGTTCATAATTCTCAGCAAAATAGCCCTCATTGATCTGCCATATCTTATTTCTTGAGATCCTTGGATGTCTAATTCCTTGTCCAAGTTCATTGGGAGTCTCAAGATTTTCTGTGTTTCTGAGATGATAAACTATCTCTTCAAAGATATCTTCTCCATATTCTTCTTGAACTACACTTGCTGGAGCATCATCAGGTTTATCAGAATCAGACTCATCATCATTACCATTTCCTGGTTGAAATGGATCAGGATCACTTGACTCATCAGAACTTGATGTGGAAGAATAATAATGGAAATATTTCTGATGAGTGGAGGTAAATCATCCGAATCTTCTTGAATTTGAGTTTCTCCTTGAGTTTTAGTAACAACTTCTTGAACAGTTTCTTGACCATCTTGAGCTTGTGTCTCATGACCCTCTCTAATATCTCTCATATTCTCCCCCTCGGGTTGATCATCAGGATCTTGATCATCCCGACGCCTTGAGATATTAGCCAGTCGACATTGTTGATCAAGCTCAATGACTCGCTTTTGAAGAGCTTCAATTTGAGTCTGTTGTTCCTGTTGTGTACTTTGAAAAGACAAATATGCAAGAAGTGATTGAAAAATAGATCTTTTATGCGAAGAAAGATGGGGTTCTTCTGATCTCAACCGATTCATAAGAGCAACAATTAGAGTATCGGTAGATAACCCACTGGTGGTAATTCTGTTTGGTGAGCAATCGCTTAAGTATTCGGATGAATCAGATGATTCAGAAGAAGAGCTGGAAGAATGATGTGGTGAATTTGGATCAGGAAATGATTGTGATAGTGGTGTTGGTGGTATGGTTGTTGTTGTTGTTGTTGTTGTTGTTGTTGTTGTTGTAATATGTGGGGGTGTTGGTGTTGTTTGTGTTGGTGTTGGAGTCTCTTCTGGAGAACGAATGTGTAAAGCACCTCCAGTAAGCAACTTGGGTGATTGAGATGTTGTTTGAGATGCAGGAAGTTTACCAGTGATAGTGTTTCTCGAGATAAGTAGCTCACTTCTTTGTCCTTCTTCAATACCTTCAACAAAATGAGTAATTAATCTTTGAGCCTCAGGTGGTAATGGAATATCAGAAATTGGCACATCAGTAGTCTCAAGTGATTCTACTGAGTGACCCGAAGACATCATGACTGTCTCAGGATTTCCTGTTGGTTCAAAAGTATGAGCAACAGTTGATGATTCGGCTTTGCAACCAGAATCTTTTTGAAAATGGATATATATAACACCGGAGTCACTTAGACGAACCGTTAAGCCCATAGCACGAAGAGCTGATGCAACAGTTCGAGCTCGTAAGAATTCAGACTGTCGCACAACTAGGGCACCTTCGTTCAAAGCTGGCATGATGTTAGCAATGGAAGGATTTCCAAACAATCTTCGAGAGGGCACAAAAGCCGATCTCTCTATGTTTGTTCCGGCAACATCACTTAGATGTGCAGATGGTATCACAAGTGGTGTCCTAAGTGTTCTAGACATACGTGCAGAAACGAAAGTCAAGAGAGGGGCAGGTGTCTCTTTTGCTTCAACATTCACAGACTCTGAAGGAGAATGGAATGGAGTACGTGGTTTTTGCCCGTGCAAAAATGAGACGTCAGTCTGTAGAGAGACTTCCGAATGGCTTATGGAGGTTTGTTCATGCGAGAGTTGGGAGCTCTCGTCTTCTACCCTACGGCGAACCCGGCGTAGATATTGGTTTGAGACTAATTGGAGGCCAACGTTTTCTTTTTGCCTTTCACCTATCCCGGACCTCTCAACCTCTCTGGTATTTTCAACCCCTCCCTCATTCCTTCCTTGTTCCTCCGGGATGTCTATGACATCATCAGCAAACTGATTTGCATCATCATCAGATGCATCATTATCAGAAGTAATCGTATCTTCTGTTTCAGGTTCTTGAAATCGGTCATACTCAAAGCGAGATCTTTTAAAAGTTTTCTTAATGTTTACTGGAATTGATTTCTTTCTGCTCTGAGTATAAGTTGGTGGAGGAGATCGAACAAAGGATGATGAAGGTATGGTTGAGATAGATTGAGGTATGATTGGTTGTTCAGGTGTTGTAATTTCCGGAAGTGGTGAAGATTGATTAATTGATGTTTGATGTAATTTGGGTGAAGATGGAGATGATGGTTTTTGAGGTGATGGTGTTCTGGGTGATCGGATTAAATTGGTTGTTTTAGGGGGTGGTGATCGGATTGGTCTTTGAGACCCAGAAACAGATATTGTCTCCTCAGAAGATCTTGGAGAAGAAGTTTCAGCTGTAGCTTTACTTTTGAGTTTCTTTGATGCACTCTTCTTCTTCTTCTTTTGATGCACTTGTTTACTCAATCGTAACACAAACATTTCTCCTTTTTGTTTCTTTCTTTTTGGCTTACTGGAACTGGATTCACCCTCACGCTCTTTTCTTTTACTACTTGACCCCTCACCAGGTGTCCTATGTACAGCTTGGGTAGGAACCGGGAGGCTTTCCGGTCCCAGTGCTGTTCTAATCCAGTCCAGATAAGCAATCTTATCATCATCAGAATCTGAAACCATATCTAATAGAAATGATGGAATCAGGAAAGTATAGTTAGCAGTTCCTGAATCTCTAACATACTTATAAAAGTGTATGGTCACTTGGCTGCTGTCTAGAAGCCTTGGAATGCTTCTTTCATGTCTGACTGCACTGTAGACGATTGCTGTGAGAAATCTGATGAATGGAATATACTTCTTGGGAGCAGATACTTTGCCATTTACTAATACAATCAATTGATCCCACAGAAGTTGAGCAATGTCATAGTGTTTGTTGAAGACAATACCATAGAAAATGTGCAGCATTGGCTGTGTCAGATTGTCCATCCCTCTTGTGTATGGAGTTAAGCAGTTGCTTAGGATGGAATACACATAATACCAAATCTTTGGTAGATTTTTCAACTTGAAATCTTTTGTCTTGGATAAAGGACCTTCATAGCCAATAGAAATTAATGCAGCAAACATCTCTTCATTGGACTCAAAATTATCATAATCAGCATGTCCATTGAAGTTTGCTTCAGGTAGTCTTAGAATCCTTCTGAAGTCATCAAGATTGAACTCAAACTCATATGTTCTATCTCCTGAATTCAACTGATATTGAAAGTAGCCTTGACGACGAAGTTCAGGTGATTTTGATTTAGCTTTGGCTCTTGGATTTGTTGGATCATAAGGTTGAACAAAGGTAATCGATCTCCACATATCAAAAAGATAGACTTCAGCTAAGTCTTGTTCAACGGTAAGTACATATGTGAGAGGGTGATTATGAAGAATTCTTGGAACTATTTGAAAGCCGGGAGCCATGAAAGGATCAAACAATGCTCTGTTATTTCTCATGTTCCTTGTGTTTCCGGCAATAAGAATTTCTTCAATCGATTCATTTAGAGCAACCTCTTCATCATGTTCAATAACTTCTTGATGATCCATTTTTATTTTTCTGATTTAAGACATAAAAGAGTTTAACGCACACATAAAACAAAGTTTGAACAGCAAATAATAAGATTCAAAACAGGTGATTTATATAAGATACAAAGAGGTTCACAAAGGCGATCAACTCAGTGTATTTTATATAAATAACTTGTTATGAGAAAATGAACATAGAACAGTCAAATACATATTTCCATATATAAACTACAAAGAAGTTCACAAAGGCGATCAATTCTCTGTACTTTTATATATTTTCATGTGTACATGACTTGAAAAATAGGTAAAATCATATAAGTACAAGATATTTGAAAATAGTAAGGAAGTACACAAAGGCGTTCAATTCCCCGTATTTCAAATATATTGTGATTATATGATAATACAAAGCACTTTGTCACACCACACAAATTTTAAGAGAGAAAAAAATTTTAAAAAAAATTTTTTAAGTATAGAAACTAGGACGATCTTGACAAGATCGTCCTGAGGTTGAACTCAGGTTTTGGAAAAAAATTAGAAAGAAAAAGGAACGATCTTGAAGATCGTCTTAACATTTGTTATTGGAAAAAAATTAAGGAAAGAAAAAGGAACGATCTTGTTCAAGATCGTCTTAGCAATAATTATTTGGAAAAAAATTAAGTATGAAAAAATGAACATGGGACGATCTTGTTCAAGATCGTCTCAACATTCAATATGTTGACAAAGTTTTAAGACAAGGAAAATGAGACGATCTTGTACAAGATCGTCTTAAGGTTTTATTACTTAAAAAAGATTTTGAAGTGAAGGGAAATGGAACGATCTTGTATAAGATCGTTTTTAAAAAAAAAAAAAAACAACTTCAATTTTCATTTAAAAGAAAAAAAAAAAAAAAAAAAAAATGGAACGATCTTGTAATAAAAAAAACAAGTGTTGAAAACATTTCACTTCAATTTTCATTTAAAAGAAATTCTAACACTTTGAAATCTAAAGTGAAATCATCTCAATGATTTCCCTTTAACTTTAAAAGTATTATTTTTGAGCAAACCAATCTCTTACGAGTTCAGTTACCCAATCAATTGATTTTATAACACAAATCATCAACCACACAGCGTTCAGACCCTAGAACGATCCTGACAAGATCGTCCTGGTCTTGGTCTCAAGGGTTACAAGGCAAATGAGTGTGAAAGTGGAACTAAGACGGTCTTGGCAAGATCGTCTTATTTCCAAGTCGTATTGGAACCAAGACGGTCTTGGGCAAGATCGTCTTATTTCCAAGTCGTATTGGAACCAAGACGGTCTTGGGCAAGATCGTCTTAGAGACAAAATGACTTGAAAATAATAAGACTTTGCCAAAATCGTTTTATTTCCAACCAGGTTTCACATAACACAACATGATTCATATTTACATCTAAGCATAACAAAACATTTATATGAATCACAGTAAGTAAACTTACACTACTCCAATCACTTAAATCAAGAAAAATAACCTATAACAAATCGAAGATCGTCTTAGGTCATCTTCTTCACAAAACAAAATAAGTTGCAGGTTTTTGAATTTTCGAAATCACAATACTAATCATTTAAACATGTAATAAGCATTCACATAAATCCTAAACATGCTTCTAAATCATTCAATCATCACATAATCATCAACAGAAGCAGAAATTTCAAGTAAAAAATGAAAGAAAAAAATCCTACATTATAAGTTGAAATCTTACCTGAAGATGTGATTAGATGACAATGATGTAATGGAATAAAATGATCAGAATGTAATCACCAACAAAACCCTTATCTTATTTCAATGATCAGCCAAATATAGTTTTCGAAGTGATTTGAGAGTTTATGGGAAACAGTGAAATGATAAAAAAATTGGAAAAAGAAAGGAAATTATTGGTTTCCCTCCTCCTTAAGTAAGAGAAAACCGAATTGGTTGGGTCGGATGGATCTTGACCCGTTTTTGAAATTCATGGGCTTGTTGATATTGGGCTTTTAACAAAAAATGGGCAAAATGGGCTTATTTTATTTTTTTTTTCACACCAACAAAAAAAACTTTTATATAAACAAAACAATTTATAATGAGTTAATTTTGTTAGAAATCCAAAAATAGTGATAAATTGTAATCTAGAATAGAGGAATTTCTTGTTGTTAAGTCATAGATAAATGATCACTAAGGTTGAGGGGCTAATAGTGAAAATTAGAATAGTTGAGTAGTTAGACTATAAATAGCCATCTCATACCACTTCATTCAAGATCTTCAAGTCATACAACAACATTTTATCAAGAAACTCCAATGCATACATCAAGGGGGAGAGTTCATATTCATGAAACTTCATTCAAGAAGATGAGATTCATTCAAGAATTAAAACCGAAGAATCAAAAAGTTGAATCTCACTCGAGAATCAAAGATTAATACATTAGAAACCAAGATTCATACCTTCCGCATTTCAAAGGACAACTCTGATTCATGATTCATCAATTCTTGAAGATTCAAGTCAACACATTTGTTCGACTTCATTCATTATTCTTTGTTCTAAAAGAACATTGAGAATCCTCACATGATTTAACTTCAAGAAGTTCAAGACCAAGACCAAGACCGAATCAAGTTCTCCAAAGACAAATGAGAAAGCTTTGAAGACTTGTTTCAACACCCCAATTGTCTTCACAC
>CM067168.1:135457717-135484768 GCA_034093135.1 Erigeron breviscapus | reverse complement strand
GTAGACCCGTCTAAGATAGAAGCAATCAAGAAATGGGAGACACCCAAGACACCAACGGAAGTGCGTAGCTTCCTAGGTTTGGCGGGTTATTATAGGAGGTTCATTCAAGGATTCTCTAAGATTGCGGTACCTTTAACCCAATTGACTCAAAAGTCAAGAGAGTTCGAATGGGGTGAAGAACAAGAGCAAGCGTTTCAAACGCTTAAGGACATGTTGTGTGAAGCACCAATACTAGCATTGCCGGATGGAATGGAAGGATTTGTAGTATATTGTGATGCGTCAAATAAAGGGCTAGGGTGCGTACTAATGCAAAGAGACAAGGTTATTGCATACGCATCTAGGCAATTGAAGCCACATGAGAAGAATTATTCAACACACGATTTGGAGCTAGGAGTCGTAGTGTTTGCCTTGAAGATATGGCGACATTATCTTTATGGCACCAAGTGCACCATATTTACCGACCATAAGAGCTTGCAACACATCTTCGATCAGAAGATGTTAAACATGAGGCAAAGGAGGTGGATGGAGCTGCTTAACGATTACGAGTGCGAAATTAAGTACCACCCCGGAAAGGCAAATGTTGTTGCTGACGCTCTTAGTAGGAAGGTGAGCACTAGGGTGTCGAGGACAAGAATTTATCACTTACAAGTGAAAATGTCTCTAAGGGACAGATTCTTAGAAGATCAAGCAAAAGCTTTTGAAGGGAAGAACATTGAAGAAGAGGCATTGAGTGGGGTAGAAACCAGGTTCGATAGGGATGATGAAGGCATCTTGTACTTCAAAGGAAGAGCTTGGGTCCCAAAGATCAATGGGCTGAGAGAGGTATTAATGAATGAAGCTCACAATTCAAAATACTCGATTCATCCGGGAGCGGATAAGATGTACCAAGGTCTAAAAAAGGACTTTTGGTAGCCTGGGATGAAAGGTGATGTAGCCCTATATGTGAGCCGATGCATGACTTGTGCGATGGTTAAAGCTGAGCACCAAAAGCCAGCTGGACTTTTAAAGCAGCCGGAAATTCCCGAGTGGAAGTGGAGCAAATAGCAATGGACCTAGTGACGAAATTGCCTCGGACAAAGAAAGGTCATGATGCTATATGGGTGATTGTTGATCGTCTTACGAAATCAGCCCATTTCATCCCCATCAAGGAAGATTGGAACACTGAGCGTTTAGCTCGTCTGTACGTGAGAAGATTGTGACATTACATGGTGTACCTCTGTCCATAATATCCGATAGGGATGGTAGGTTTACCTCACGTTTCTGGGGTCTTGTGCAAGAAGCAATGGGCACTATGTTAGCATTAAGCACGGCTTACCACCCACAAACGGATGGGCAAAGTGAGCGTACAATACAAACGCTGGAAGATATGCTAAGGGCTTGCGCATTAGAATTTAGTGGAAGTTGGGACGAACACTTGCCATACGCGGAATTTACTTACAAGAATAGTTATCACTCTAGCATACAATGTGCGCCGTTTGAAGCTCTCTACGGGCGTAAATGTAGATCACCCATGTGTTGGGTAGAGGCGGGTGAAAGAAGCCTAGCTACCGTTGATTTTGTCCAAGAGACAACGGACAAGGTGGCGATCATTAAAGAAAAGCTTAAGGCCGCAAGAGATCGGCAAAAGAGTTATGCGGATCAAAGGAGGAAGCCCCTAGAATTTGAGGTTGGCGACAAGGTACTATTAAAGGTGTCGCCATGGAAGGGAACTGTAAGGTTCGGCAAAAGAGGAAAGTTGAGCCCCCGATACATTGGGCCATTTGAAATTCTGCCCTTCAGTACTTCATATGATGTCTTCTGATGCCTTTTCACAATCAATGATCTATTTTGGGTGAAGCAAGCTGTTGTAACAACCCTACTTTTTAACATTATATATGTTCTAGTGATGTTGTCTATGATCCCGCAAGCCATAGTTATACTTAAAGCTAGTAGATAATGCCCCTAAATTAGCAATCTAAAGCTATTGTTCAATTCTAAATTTGATTTATAAAATACCATTGACCAAAAATTTCATTGATGATTAATCAATTTATAAATGATAAAATGAGCCTCACAAGTTGAGATATCAATCAAAATTCTTATAAGTGTCCAACAATCAATCACCAAACCAATTTAAGTAAATATGACATGAGAATAAAGATTTCTATCTCAAAGTATATTTACAAATTAATATGTGCATGAAAGTGTTAAATAACAATAAGAATATATATATGTGCTTAAAATAAACACAAGTTTATAAATTAAGGCTTATGTAACAAATTAAAAACACAAAAATATATACATACATATGCACATACATGACATATATATATATATACACATATTAGAATAAACATTAACTTATACTACAAACTAACACATTTAACCTTACAAAACATATATACACTTACATCTAACATACATACACATTATATACAACAAATTATATAAAAAAAAAGAAGGAAAAACTCTTCAAAACCCCCCCATGAGGCCCCCCCCCCTTCACACCACACACATTCATTTCAAATTACACTTACACTCTTTCTAGTCTTGGAACTCACACACTTCTCACACTCTTCACTCATTTCTCACACACAACCTCTTTTCTCTCAAAAACTCTCCCTCCCCCTTCTTCTCTTCTTCAAATCGGCCCAAGCAAAAACAAGGCAAGAACAAGGCTAAATCTCATCTAAACTTATATTAATAATAAGGATTAAGTTAGATTACTAAAGGGTTATATCAAGCAAGGGTTTAAGGATTGTTTTTGGGTTAGATTAAGGGTTGTTGGAGGCTTCAAAGGCCACGAAAATTCTGCCCACTTTCTTCATCAAAAACCAAGTTCAAGAGGGTATAATCTTCATCCTTTTTACTAGATCTAATCTTGTTTTTGTTTATATTCAAAGGTTTTATCAAAAATTCATACTTTCTTCTTGTTTTCTTGTAATATACACTTAATGAGGGCAAAGTTGATAGGATCTTTCTTTCCATGCTCATGCATGTCGAATCTAAGAAGAAAGATCCAAGGATTCAACAAGTTTAAGACCCAAAAGTGTGGTTGTAGATTTGTAGCTTTTAAAGTGATTTTCCTTTTGATAGATCTATATGTTTTTGTATATTTTTGAAGAATATATTCTGAGATTTTCATTAAAAAGATGTTTTTATGTTGTTGAATGTTAGATCTATAAAAGTTGGTATTAAAAAGTGTTGATTTGAATGCATGTATGCTAGATTTAAGAAAGTCGGATCTTTTGTTGGATTATGAGATGGATATGGACTTGTTATAAGTGAAAAATATGTTAATATTAATGTTAATACTCTGGAAAAATTAATAAAATAACAAAGAGACAAAGCTTGAACCAAAACATGTTAAAATAACTAGAAATCACAAACCGAAAACACGCAAAAATGCATTTTGAGCACACACGTGCACCATAATCTTATGACCAAGGAAATATGATAAACCTACTGGAAATAAGTTGAAATAAAAGTATAAAACTCAGATCTATTGGTTCATGACAATAATAAGCTCAAAAATCACCTTTTCGGGTCAAATAATCACTAACCGAAAGCACTAAATTGCACAAAATCACTATTTCGGTAAACGATTTTTAAGTTTAAAATCCTCAAAATAAGCAAGACACAAGAGAGGTTGAATTGATATGAATTTTTATTGATAAAAGTTGCCTAAAAGGCCTGTGATTTTTGACCAAAATGTTTAGTGATGATTCCTAAGAATTTCCATGAATTATTGAATTTAAATGGTAGTTAAAAGACATAAAAATCAATAAATAAATTATGTAGATCAAGAATGGGGTTAAATCATCTTAACCATTGATAAAAATAACTAAAACCTACTGGAGAAAAAATAGTTAAAAGGCAAGAGACATGTGTTACATAATTTAAAGATAAATAATTAAGTAAAAATAATTAATTAAATATTATCATTAAAATAAATGGAAAATACACAATAAAATATATATATATGTGCTTAAAATAAACACAAGTTTATAAATTAAGGCTTATGTAACAAATTAAAAACACAAAAATATATACATACATATGCACATACATGACATATATATATATATACACATATTAGAATAAACATTAACCTATACTACAAACTAACACATTTAACCTTACAAAACATATATACACTTACATCTAACATACATACACATTATATACAACAAATTATATAAAAAAAAAGAAGGAAAAACTCTTCAAAACCCCCCCTTGAGGCCGGCCCCCCTCCCTTCACACCACACACATTCATTTCAAATTACACTTACACTCTTTCTAGTCTTGGAACTCACACACTTCTCACACTCTTCACTCATTTCTCACACACAACCTCTTTTCTCTCAAAAACTCTCCCTCCCCCTTCTTCTCTTCTTCAAATCGGCCCAAGCAAAAACAAGGCAAGAACAAGGCTAAATCTCATCTAAACTTATAATAATAATAAGGATTAAGTTAGATTACTAAAGGGTTATATCAAGCAAGGGTTTAAGGATTGTTTTTGGGTTAGATTAAGGGTTGTTGGAGGCTTCAAAGGCCACGAAAATTCTGCCCACTTTCTTCATCAAAAACCAAGTTCAAGAGGGTATAATCTTCATCCTTTTTACTAGATCTAATCTTGTTTTTGTTTATATTCAAAGGTTTTATCAAAAATTCATACTTTCTTCTTGTTTTCTTGTAATATACACTTAATGAGGGCAAAGTTGATAGGATCTTTCTTTCCATGCTCATGCATGTCGAATCTAAGAAGAAAGATCCAAGGATTCAACAAGTTTAAGACCCAAAAGTGTGGTTGTAGATTTGTAGCTTTTAAAGTGATTTTCCTTTTGATAGATCTATATGTTTTTGTATATTTTTGAAGAATATATTCTGAGATTTTCATTAAAAAGATGTTTTTATGTTGTTGAATGTTAGATCTATAAAAGTTGGTATTAAAAAGTGTTGATTTGAATGCATGTATGCTAGATTTAAGAAAGTCGGATCTTTTGTTGGATTATGAGATGGATATGGACTTGTTATAAGTGAAAAATATGTTAATATTAATGTTAATACTCTGGAAAAATTAATAAAATAACAAAGAGACAAAGCTTGAACCAAAACATGTTAAAATAACTAGAAATCACAAACCGAAAACACGCAAAAATGCATTTTGAGCACACACGTGCACCATAATCTTATGACCAAGGAAATATGATAAACCTACTGGAAATAAGTTGAAATAAAAGTATAAAACTCAGATCTATTGGTTCATGACAATAATAAGCTCAAAAATCACCTTTTCGGGTCAAATAATCACTAACCGAAAGCACTAAATTGCACAAAATCACTATTTCGGTAAACGATTTTTAAGTTTAAAATCCTCAAAATAAGCAAGACACAAGAGAGGTTGAATTGATATGAATTTTTATTGATAAAAGTTGCCTAAAAGGCCTGTGATTTTTGACCAAAATGTTTAGTGATGATTCCTAAGAATTTCCATGAATTATTGAATTTAAATGGTAGTTAAAAGACATAAAAATCAATAAATAAATTATGTAGATCAAGAATGGGGTTAAATCATCTTAACCATTGATAAAAATAACTAAAACCTACTGGAGAAAAAATAGTTAAAAGGCAAGAGACATGTGTTACATAATTTAAAGATAAATAATTAAGTAAAAATAATTAATTAAATATTATCATTAAAATAAATGGAAAATACACAAATAAAAGTATAAATCATGAAATTATAAATTAAGGAGCATGTATATCAGAAGATAATTCAAATGAAATTATTCATAATTTATAAAGGCAATTATGACACTTAAAAGTATTTTTAAGGAATTATTTAGTAAATAAATCAATAAAATGAATAAATAAGTAATTAAATATTATTAAAATTAAATATATACTTACAAGTCAGAGAATATACATAAATATTAATATTATAAGACCACTAATGTCAAATATTATTACTAAGCAAAGTATACAATGGAGATCATGTAAATCAAAGCCAAACTACCGAAATTCCAATAAACATACAAAAACGTTTAATGAGAAAACGACTTCTACCACCAAATCTCTTTTAACCAAATAATGAGAGCATCATAATGCACTTGAATTCCACAATTAAGTAACAACCAAAGATGGGCAAGTCTACTAGTATACATCTCATGATCTAGCTCACTAGTTCATGTCACGCGAACTTACGTTGTGAATATATACGTTATGGTTTAGGCTTGCTTGAGGCGCAACAAATCTAGGCGAAGGAATCGCATTTGATCAGCCCTAACACTCTCTAATCAAGTGAGTCATAGCCCCCTTTCAAACCATTTTATGTGTTTTACTTACGGGGTGAAAAGCATGATTAATTAAATTGACTTTCTTTTATGAAAATGCTACATTGAATGAACGATGATAATGATATGGGAAGTATATTGTATGTTCAACGTGTTATATATTATATGATGAGCTTGAGTACTGTCAAACTGTTTCACCTCGGTACACTACTATTAACTCTTCGAGAGGCCTGTAGTTTGAGAGTTGTGCAACTAGGACTTGTCCCCTCACCCAACGAGTAACGGTGGGATGCTTGGTTTGTCTTTGTGGCGACCTTCATTCCCAGTCCGACCACGCGGTGCTCTAGCTACTATATCAGTGGTCATACCACGCCCCCTTATATTATTGGTCGTCTCCATGGCACGACACTCATTATTATTATTGCACATGATTGACGACATGTGTCCCTTACTATCTTGGACATAACCGGTCTTAGTAGTGGCTCAAGACAATCTCATCAAATTATGTCATGGTAGTCTTACCATTGACCAAGTGGTATTGATATTAATTATGGTTGGTTATTATTGATTGAACATACGGTTTGGGTATGGATAGTAGGATGGAATCCTTGGAAATTTTATGACATATCATTTCTTGAATTGGATTAAATATATATGTGTTGTTAGCATAAACCTATGAACTCACTCAACTCTCGTAGTTGACACTTTTTCTTCATGCTTTTCAGGTCTAGGGCAGTAAGTTAGCATTATGGACCGCCTCTTGGATGATGTGTTTAATTGTTGCATGTTGGACTAGTAATGCAAACATTTGATCTTTTGATAATGAATTTGGTTATGTAATGTGTATTAAACGGCAACTTGAACTTGTAACCCTTCTGAATTTGAATGGCATTTGAAACTTTGTGGTGATGTTTTATATTTAAACCTTTTGTACCATGTCGTTCTGTGGCATCTCGTGTTTCCGCCCTAGTCGGGGTGTTACAGCTGTGTGAATAGCTTCAGCCCAGAAATGAACCTTCACACCATTTTGAGCTAACATGGATCTTGCAGCTTCAATCAGGGTTCTGTTTCTTCTTTCAGCAACTCCATTTTGCTGTAGAGTTCTTGCAGCTGAATAGCATTGAGAAATACCTTTACTAATGCAGAAAGAGTGCAGAGTTTGATTTCTGAACTCAGTCCCCTTATCACTTCTAAGCTGCCTGGCTGGCTTCTTGTAAAGGACTTCAGCATTCTTGATGAAATTAATAATTACTTCAGCAGCTTCACTCTTGGCTTTTAGAAAGAAGCATGTAAACCTTGAATATTAATCTACAATGACCAGGGAGTACCTTTTTCCACTTAAGGAAGGTGTACTAACTGGACCAAACAGATCCATGTGCAGCAAGTCTAGACAAGATTCAATTGTTGAACATGTTCTGGATTTGAAAGAAGCTTTGTGTTGTTTCCCTTTCTCATAAGAACTGCACAACTTGTCTTTCTCATACTTGATAGCAGGAAGACCAGAAACTAACTCATTTTTGCTTAATTTATTAATATCTTTAAAATTCATATGAGATAGTCTTTTGTGCCACAACCAATTCAACTCATCTTGAGTTTTAGACAAGAAACACACTTCTTTCAACACAGTAGGCTTGCTCATATCAAAAGTGTAAAGAGATTCATCTCTTTTAGCAATCAAAACAACATTTCCTTCTAAATCACAAACAATCCCCCTATCAGCTCGAAATCTTACTTCATAGCCAGCATCACACATTTGGCTAACACTGATTAGATTGTGTTTGAGCCCACTGACATATGAGACTCTTCTGAATGTAAGAGGACCATTTGTAAGAGAACCATATCCTTATGTAGTTCCATGAGAATCATCACCAAAAGTGACATTAGGACCAAGTCTGTTCCTAAAGTCACACAGCAGGGACTTACTGTTTTGGTCAAAAATTTACCTAAGATAATCTACGTTGAGACCTAGATTAATTATGTAACCAAACTTTCGTTCGTGAGGTTGTGTGCTTAAAGATCTTGAAAGGTCAGTATACTGAGATGTTAAAATAATTGCGAAAATGTAACGTATTTGCTAAATATTGAATAATCACGTAAAATAGAGCTAAAATGATTGTTTTGTCAAGATAAGACTGTAAAAGTAAAGATCTACTTATAAAACTTAACAAATAAACAATTAGAGTGTCAAGATCTTGAATAAATAACGTTAAAACGTGATAATACTTAAGAATTCGTTGAGAAACAGCATAAAAGCATGAAATATGACTAATTAAAGTACTTGAATGTAAATAAAAAGATTACTTTGTAAAAGTTGATCTAAAGTAAGCAAAATGTAAAGATATAAGCGATAATCGTAAGAAAAACGTTATATAAAATATAAATAAAGTAAAATGCATAAAGGAATAAGAACACCGTGATTTGTTGACGAGGAAAAGCCCTTAATCCTTCTGGATTGCCGGCATAAAAACCCGGGAGGAAGCAATCGTCCCTCCGTGCTACTTTTATTATTGTAAATCGAAGTTAATTACAATTCGAGAGCCCAAGTGATTGATCTAAGTGTTACAATGATGAAAAGTGTTTAGTGTAATGTGTTTACAGAAGAAAATAGAGAGAAATAAGTGTTTTTTCAGAGATAAGTCGAAGTGTTTTAGCCTAGCAATCACTTGCCCCTTTTATAGAGAAAATATCTAACTAACTATCCTAAAAATCTGGGATCTTGAGCTGGAAATCTGGGATCTTGAGCTGGAAATCAGGGATCTTGAGCAGATTTTTCTCTTTGACTTGATTACTTGGTAAATGGACGTTATGGAGCCATTTTCACACGTTTTCAACCATAAATTCCGACTTTGGGGGCAAGTCTTCCGTTTTACCTGTTCCTGTACTACTAAGTCAAAGTAATAACGGTCAGATATCTTAGAGCCCCAAGATCTTGGACCACGAAGATCTTGGACCACAAAGATCTTGGACCACGAAGATCTTAGAACACAAAGATCTTGGAGCAAAGATCTGGACCACGAAGATCTTGGACCACGAAGATCTTGGACCACGAAGATCTTGGACCACGAAGATCTTGGACCACGAAGATCTTGGACCACAAAGATCTTGGACCACGAAGATCTTGGACCACAAAGATCTTGGACCACGAAGATCTTGGACCACGAAGATCTTGGACCACGAAGATCTTGGACCACGAAGATCTTGGACCACGAAGATCTTGGACCACGAAGATCTTGGACCACGAAGATCTTGGACCACAAGATCTTGGACCACGAAGATCTTAGACCAAAGATCTTGGACCACGAAGATCTTGGACCACTAAGATCTTGGACCACGAAGATCTTGGACCACAAAGATCTTGGACCACAAAGATCTTAGACCACAAGATCTTGGACCACGAAGATCTTGGACCACTAAGATCTTGGACCACGAAGATCTTGGCCCCAAGATCTTGGACCACGAAGATCTTGGACCACGAAGATCTTGGACCACAAAGATCTTGGACCACAAAGATCTTGGACCACGAAGATCTTAGAACACAAAGATCTTGGACCACAAAGATCTTGGACCACGAAGATGGTCACATGCTTGGAACATCCACTGTCCAAGTACCAGATAAATGCATTGTGAATGCCCTCTTGAAAAGTGGATGCAGAATGAGCTGACTGGGTGAGCTGACTGCTTTCTTCTCTCAGCTTGGTCATGCTATCAAGGAGCTTTTCAGTAGCATCTTTGGCCATCAAGCACTTCTCCTTGATTTCTTGACACTTGGCTGACTGCTCTTTGACCATGAAGCATTGAGCATCTTCATAGGTCTCATCATCAGATGAAGTTGCACTCTCAACCCAGTCTTTTGCAACAAGACTCTTTTCACTCAGCTTGGCAACTTGTGCTTTTAATTTCTTATATTTCAGCTTGAGTTTTGAGTATTTTTCATCTTTTGCACTACTTTTAGATTTAGAGTTCTCAGCTTGTTGAGTGGGTTTTGATTTACAATCATTAGCCATATGACCAGTTTTACCACATTTGTAACAAATTACTTTTGACATGTCCAAAGGCTTTTTGGGTTTGTCATTATTAAAAGGGCTATTTGATTGGAAATTACTCCAACTTGTCCCGAATGTCTTTTTTAGGACTATACTTTTAAAATGTCTATTGCGGGGATTAAAACCAGTAAGAACTTCTATTTAGGGTCTATCATCAGGTAGCAAGTAATTTTTAATTTTATTTTGATTTTTTTTATTAGTAATATTAATGATGTGGATAATCCACCTCATTTTATTTTTTTTATCACTAAGAAACCGGATAAAAAAAAAGCTTACTTTTTCACTACCCTTTTCTTAGTGCGTACCTCACATACATATATCTAATCTATATGTATCTATATCTTTTTTCCGGATTTTATTTCATTCATCACTACCAATACCTTTTTCATTATTCCAATTTAACAAAATATTTACATACATCGTTACACATAATGTATACCCACATCATTGAAACAAGAAACTAAATCCACGGGGAATGAATTGTTGAATAGAACAATGTTACTGACCCCTTCATTTTTCATAAGCTTGTTACCATTTACACAATCATTGAGATTAAAGATCGAGTGTTTGATCTTTACTAAAGATGTTAATGGCACAAAGGCAAAATGATCATGGTCTAAAACATAAACTACAACCTCTCTAAAGCCAATTTCACTAACCCGAATAAATAGTTTAAGGCCTGCTTAACCAAGTAATTGTCGTATAAAACCTTTCGGATTGTTGCGTGCAAACGACTCTTTATCTGTAGGCTTAATGAATAATGATTGCAACATTCTCACCTAGCCATCGCCATCATCCCACCACCACCACCCAGCCATCGCAGCCATCAAAGTAAAAAAAAAAAAGATACGGCGCCACCACTGGCCGGAACTGCTAGGCCGGACCACCCACCTGAGTTCAATCTGACAACTTACTATTACCGCACCACTACCATCGTGAACCCACCACAATCGTTACCATTCTTCATTTGATCTTTTTGAAGATCCAAAAACTCAAAGTAAAAAATCCCCCAATTTTTATTTTTAAGGGTTTTTAGAATGATGATGTACATATTTGTTTATATGATGCCTTCATTATCATCATCTGTATCTTGGTGTGGTGTTTCAATTTTGATACTTTGATGTATGTTTTGTGGTGCTAGATCATCATCATCATCATCATATTCATCACCGTCATTATCAACGTCTTCTTTTTCTTATTCTTATGAATTATGATGTTTGTATTGCTTGTTATTATATAATATTATATAACTAAATTAAATAAATAGAGGTAAAGTGGGTCCCAGGTGAACATATGGATGCCAAGTAAGCAATGACCGGTTCCCATCATACCTCAGCCGGTAAAGACCCTAAATAGAAGTTTTTACCGGTTTTAATCCCCACAATAGACATTTTAAAAGTATAGTCCTAAAGAAGACATTTGGGACAAGTTGGAGTACTTTCCAATCAAATAGCCCTTATTAAAAGTTCCTTTTCCTTTAAATTTTGAAAAATTTCTTCTCCTCAATCTTTCAGCCAACATGGCAACCTCATTAGCTAAACTCTCAGTTTCATCACTTGAATAATATTCAGTTTCAGATTCACATTGTTTATCAGTTTCAACATTATCACACACAGACTGACTTGGAACAGGTTCATTACTCATTGGGCTGGGATGCTCAGTTAAAGATGCAACAAGTGCAGAGCTAGAGCTTCCCACAGCATCACCCATGGCAATCAGCTTCTCAGCTTCAGTGCATTCATGGTTGTGAAGCAACCCATAGAGACCTGGCAAGTCAAGTTCTTTGTACACTAGACTCAGCTTGACACTAGCAACATAATTGTTCCATTTTAAAGGTAATGAATCTAGAAATTTGCTTTTAAGTACATCATCATCTTTAATTATGTCAATAGCAATTAAGTCATTTACAAGTGCATTGAATCGGGTATGAGTGTCAGTGAGGGATTCATTCTTATGTGCAAAGAATCTTTCATACCTTCTAGTCAAGGTAGTCTTGGTAGACTCCATAGAAGTTACACAACCCTCATACATGACAATCAAAGTATCCCACATCTTCTTAGCACTAGGACAATGTCTAATGGCTTTATAAATATCTCTTGGCACAGCTTGGACAATAAAGTTACTGGCCTTTACATCCAAGTTGACCATTCTCTTATCCTTATCACCCTAATCAGCTTTGGGTTTGATAACAACTCTGACATCAGGTGAACCAGGCTCAACTCTTTCATTAGAAGCTGGCCTTGGTGTTATAATTGTATCCCTTGGAACATAAGGTCCATCAACAAGTATGTCAGGCATGTCATCATCAATTGATTCCAGAAATAGAGACATTCTTCCTTTCCACCCACTGAAATCAGTCTTATCAAACATGGGTGGTCTGGTGGAAGAGCCATTATCAGTATACAAAGGTTCAGACATATTTTAAACCAAATTTAAACAAAAAAAAATAAAATGAGAGGGATCAAGTTAAGTGTATTACAAAACCCCTGCTCTGATACCACCTGATAGGTCCCCAAGGAGATAACAGGATGGTTTAAGATGTCTCAAAGAGTTGTAGAGGGGGGTGAATACAACTTTTAAACTTAATACAACTTTTAAGTTCTTTAAATGCGGAATATAAATTATCTTAAAGTATTTGTCCATAATCAGCTTGAGATAATATTGAATGAAACAGTAACAGATAAATAACAGAATATAAAACAATAAAGTAAAGTGCAGTCCAAGAACAAAGTGCAAGCTGATTTAGACTTATTCTTTTATTGATGAATAAAAAGAACTACAAGTAGTTATGGAACATATTAGCCTACCAATCTAACTACTTGGTTGAATAGCAAGTTACAACTTTGTATATTAACTCTACTAGCCTAAGCTGAGTACAACACGGTTCCAAGTTGACATCTTTAATCGTTGTGAGAGTTAATGTAATGGATGCACACATTCTTGAGACTCTAAGGTTGGTTTATATAGACATCAACCATGGCTTAGATGCCATCCATTGTCTTCTACGCGTCTTGATCTAATGGCTTCTGCTTAATCAGTACCTAGTGATAGTGACATTGTACTTTTTGTTTCCCATATGTTCACCAAAGATGATCGTGCAGTCACATGATAATGGACACCTCATAGAATGTTTACAATCACCAACTGGCACTCTAGAATGTCCTTTCTGATGCTTATCCAGATGGGTGACATATATACAAAGTTAAATAACAACACTGGAGCACTTGCAATACTCCAGGCTGAACTTGTACCTTCCAAGCTGACTGCAAGAACCAAGCTGATTTCCACCCATCAGCTTGGCCTTCTATCCTTGTTCTTCATCTTTGACTTCAGACCAAGTGCTTATCTTCTATTTGATACAGCTTGAATGATACCATCTTCAGGCTGACTCAGCTTGGATCAGTCCAAGCTGACTCAGCTCCATAACCAAAGACTTAAGTATTTTTGAAATTGTTTGTCATCTTCAAATCTCTTAATGTGTGAGCAGCTTGACTCCAACAGATTTAAGACTCGAAAAATTACACATTAGCCTCTTCATTCCATCTCCCGTTAAAAATAGAGGGGTGACCGCCGTCCCCTATTAACGCGCCTTTGGTTAAGTCATCCAGCCCATCATAATAGAATAAAACAAAATCGTATGTCTCTCGCTCTTTTTCATCCAGTTTGTTTGCCATCCTCTTCATACGATCCCAAGCTTCATCCCATGTTTCGTCCGGTAATTCTTTGAATTTTTCAACTTTTGCATCAAGTGTCGGTACAACGGTTCATCGTTAGGATCCTTCACCTCATGCCGATAGTCGTGGACGATAGACATACCCATGAAAAGTACCAATAATTGATAGAAACACAAAAGCGACCTATCTAAAACTAATCTGAAGAAAGAAAATATTTTTGTATTTTTAAAGTTTTTCAACTTTTTATGGTTTTTAATAATATATGAAAATAAAAAGAACACCTAAACTAGACTAACTTAAAAAGAATAAACTAATCCTAAAAAGACTAAAACAAACTTTTTCGTGTAAACGCGAAAAAGATCGAATTACACTAATCTAACTATATTCTTAAGTGAATAGTCCCCGGCAGCGCCAAAAACATGATGAGCGAGAAACGTTTTGTTAATTTTCAAACAAGTTTTAAATTTATAAGTACAAGGAAAACTTCTCTACTAGTCACGGGCAGTTGACCGGTTCATTCATAGTATAGTAAATCGGTAAGACTAAGATTGTTCGCATGGACTATATCTAAGAATGCACTTAGGTTTAATTCTAAGAATGTTGGGGGTTTGTCATGATTTAATAAAACTAATAACTTAATTAATCTAGCAAAAGTGTCCAACCGCTTGGTCTAGCGAGGAAGTACAAAATTACCTAAAAGTAAAGACTGTAATAATTATAACAATACATCTACCTGGAACAGTTTACATGCATAATGACAGTTACTACTTTGTTTCTGTCAAATTTTTGGAAAGCCTTTTCATGGTTCAATCACCAACCAAATTAGTAGAGTTGTCGCTAAACTCACATCTACCTTATAATTAGATTCTTGCTAGATTCACTGTTAAACATTATTAGTTCAAGCCTGTATTTATGATTTACCTATAAGTATACTAGGATATTAAGCAATCACTTTGTTTTAGTTATCTCCGGTGGTCATAGTGCACGTTTCCATGTCACTAGACCGCGTCTGACATTGTTAAGCATCATGTTCATCTAGTTTTAATTATATTGATTCTGGATTTGCTCGCAGAGTAGAATCATTTTTTACAACTAATCATTGACCAATTAGTGTTTTCCATCCAAAGTTTATCAAAACCTAATGACTGACTATAAAGATAAAGCCAAATATACATCAATAAACTCTAGATATAAAACCAATGATAACATGAAAAACTAGACAATCATGGATCAACGGTAAACTGTAAACACAATCCAACAAATCTAACATTAAACAGAGTAATTAAAGTCTACATGATCACATTATCCAAGCGAATGCAAAACTATTTAGCTACTCATAAAGTTCAGATCCACACAAATATGTTTTAATGAATGTAAACAAACTAGAAAGATAAGAAAAGATCAAGTGAATGATGTTGAATCACAAGGATGATTGGCTGATGTTAAAACCCTTTAGATCTGCTTGAAATACCCTAAAGAAGCTCCAAAATCGACCTAGAAGTGATAGGGTGCGGCTCCCATGAATTATGAGTGTTTATGCAAATTTTTATTTATAGGTTTTCAGAAAGAACCCAATCTGACCGACATCATGAGCGGCGTTGGTGGGAAGCCATGAGCGGCGCTCATTTCTCCAAATCATCTGATTTTCCGTGTTTTGCTTCCGTTTCACCGTCTTGTGTCTTGTAAAGTCATTTGGCATCCAAGTTGAGTTGGTAGATGACATTTACTCTCGTTCGCATCTTCCGTCTTGCGATAATATTTTTCGTCTCATTAAGTACCAACGGTTCACTCATTTAAACTCATTTAGCATTATAAATGGCCAAAAAACATAGGGGAAAAACCTTAAATAAACCACTTATCAATAGGCTAGCAGCTTTGAATAGATTTTTTCAGGATCTTCAGACAGATGCAAGGAATTTTATGATATGCTGAAAAGAACAAGAAATTCGAGTGAGGAGAAAACAAGAACAAACATTTCAAGCATTAAAGACTTATTTGTCTACTCCTCCATTGTTAATGAAGCCGGAAGATGGAGAGATACTATACCTTTATTTATCAGTATCTTCAAGTGCAGTAAGCACGGTGCTCGTTAAAGAGCACAAAGGTCAGCAACACCCTTTTTATTATGTTAGTAAAAGTTTACTAGATGCTGAAACTAAATATTCTCACCTAGAAAAACTAATCTTGGCTTTCTTTATGGCATCAACAAAACTCGGACATTATTTTGAAACACACCCTATCCATATTAAAACAAACTTTCCTTTTAAAAATGTACTTAGGAAACCAAAAATAAGAAAGATAGCTAAGTGTTCAGTAAAATTAAGTGCATTTAATATGAAATATGAACCTAGAAACGCTATTAAGTCTCAAGTTCTGGCTGATTTTTTGGCGGATGTTAGGTCCAGATTTACTGGACTCGCTCCAGACTTGAAGACTGGAAAGTCTCTGAAGACTTGTCCAGAAATACTTCTACTCCAGACTTGGATACTGGAGCGACACTGAAGATTTGTTCAGAAATAATGGAAGACCAGTGAGCAAAATACTTGTATAGAAATCTGGAGTATTCCAGATTTGCTTACTGGACTTCACCCTAGTCTAGATCTATTATACTAAAGACATTCTCACTGAAGTCAAAGACTGAAGTTGAAATAAAGAAGACTGACAAATGGCGTAGTCCACTGGAAGTCTTACCAGATCTACGACTGGAGGTTTGTCAGTGTTCTAGACCTTACAAGTCTGAACACTGATAACGAGGAATTGACTTTTTGCCTTTACACACTTTCCAAAGAACATTCCGCTTGTTCTTTACTAAAGTGCATACGTGTGTAAAGGTGGTTGGTTAAAAGAATAAAGTCATATTGATGTGACTTTATCCATGTACTTTAACCAATGCATTTAATAACCTTGTCGGTTCATTAAATACATGCAACCATATTTGTACGGCACAAATTCACTGGTGAATTTGTTTGCCAATAAATACAAAGTCATTTCTTTGTTAAAATTACTTTTAGCATTAAAGGTGAATTTGTCAAAATACTCTCGATCGTAACAGGGATACTTCACAACTTTAAGTATCTCGATCAAAAGAGTTTATTTGGCAAATATAGATCATTTGTAATTCATAGGTTGTTAGGATACTTACATATTTGTATTATCTTGATTCCGCACAACCTTGTATTTTATTTAACGTCATAAATAAACACTTGAAAAATTACATTGTGTTCCACCTTTACTTTATTGCTTTTAGTCTTGTATTACTTTGTTTATATACTTGCATTTATATTCAAGTAATACTAGTCCAATCTAGTGAATATTAGACTTGTTGTATTTTTACACTTTGGGTTAAACCATCATCGAGTTTGGGACTCACAATTAGTATCAGAGCAGAAGGCTAATAAACTTGCCTTGATCTGCTTCTTTGATGGCCACCCCAGAAAATACTCAAGGAGGTTTCAATCATGGTCCTGATCCTAATATCAATGATCAAAATAATGAACCACCACTTGTTAATAACACTAATCCACCTCCTCCTCCTACTCCTGCTTCTCCACATGTGCATGTGCACTATTCAAACAATCCTGTTCCTAAATTCAGTGGGAATAGGGATGAACTAGTGAACCAGTTTGAAGGAGGAGATGACACCATTGTCACCAGAAAAGTCTCCTTAAACAAGAGGTATGAGTCATTTTTTGCTCAGCCCAATGAGTCTCTCACTGGTACTTACACCAGATTTATGAGCATCATAAACCAGTTGAGAGGTCTTGGGGTTGAGAAAGACAAGGATATACTTCTGGAGAAATTTTGTGATATTCTACCCACCAAATGGTCTCACATGATCCTGGTCTTACGACAAGGTAAAACTCTGCACACACACACTCTTTCAACTTTATATGGAGCCTTCAGGTACACTGAAGAAAATCAAGCTCAGAGAGTTGTGGCAGAACAAGATGCCTATAACCATGCCTCCAGTAGTCCTACTGTGGTTAGTCATACTGAACCACAAAGTACAGCACTGATATCTTCTGAGAATGTATTTTCTATGAAGAAGATGGTGTCTGAACTCATGGAATCTGGAGAATCTAGTCAAATCTCTCCAGACTGTGATGAATCTGAAAATGATGACCTAGTTGCTATGATTGCTAAAACGTTTAACCGTTTCAAAGCAAGAGCAAATAGGCCATCTGGACAATTTGCATCCAGTTCTTCAACTGATAAGACCAATCTGACATGCTTTAAGTGTGGCAGAAAAGGTCATTTCATGAAAGATTGCAAGTCCAGTCTGTTTGTATCCCAGCCTGGTCCATTTACTTCAAATAAAAAGCCTGATGATAGCTATAAATCTAAATACAAAAAGCTTAAGGCTCAAATTGCTCTCATGGCACAACAAATGGAAAATAATAATAAGTGCTTGATTGCAACAACTGAAGAAAAATGGGTTCCTTCTGATGATTCATCTGCTGATGAAGAAGAAGAAAGAGATTGCTATTACATGGCTCTGGCAGACGAAGAGCACCTGGTGAAGGAAGATGTCACATCTGGAAGATGGGTGGACATTGTTATCAAAAAGGTTAGTGATTATGATACTGAAACTGACCAAGAATTAAAACTGGACATAGCTGAAGCTCTTAATGCTGATTTAATCTTTGTTGAAACTGTTAGATCTGACTGTGTAAATGGTCTAGAAACAGATTTTTCTGAAATAACTGTTTTAAAATCAAAATTAAAAGAACTTCAAGACATTGAACTGGCATTTCAAGCCCAAGTTCTGGTAACTGAACAACTGATTCAAGAAAAACAAGATCTTGAAGTCATTTTAGAGAAAGAAAAACTGGTGATTAAATCATGGCTTGAAACCAGAAAGCCATATGATGCTGGAGTAAATCAATTTCCCACTCAAAAACGCGCTTATTTAGATGGAAATACTCATGTTGCATCATTAATACCAGTAATTGATCGGTTACCAGAGGGATTCAGGCCCATTACCATTTATGATGAGCCTGTAACTCCCAAGGCCAATATTTTCCCAGTTCAATCCCTAGAGGTTAAGACTGGAGCATTCCAGATGACTTCTCCAGTTAAAAAGGTCAATCTAAAGAAACCTTTGCCTCAGACTGCTTCTAATGAACCCCAGGTTCAAAAGAAGAAGACCAGTTCCCTACCTAAGCCTCGAGTCCTTTCAACTGGAAAGGCTCAGGTGTCATCTGAAGAAAGCATTTTGTCAAGGTTAGAGAGCCAGATTCAATTACTGACTCGTCAATTTCAAAGTTTTAATGCAAGATTAAACTTTATTGAGGGTACTTCATCTGGCCCTAGACAAAATACCAAACCTTTTTCCAAGAAAGATAAATATATTTCTCCAGTTGAGAAAAAGAAAAAGGTTTCTAAACTATCAACCCAGTAGTCTTTTCAACTAAGACTACTGTTGAAGAAAGTGAACTCAACCAGATAGCCCCAGGGACCTATAAGGGAGGGTCCAGTGAACCCATCAGTCGATGGGTTCCAAAATCTAACTGATATATCTGGTGGATGTGCAGGGCGATCGAAAGAAATATATCTGGTATCTTGACAGTGCAGCTGGCAGGACGATGACCGGATGTAAGACCCTGCTGGAGGAGTTCGTAATTTCTGACGGACCCTCCATTACTTTTGGAAATGATGGTTGTGGAAAAACTGAGGGGTATGGTGTTCTGAACAATGGACAAGTCAAATTCAGACGAGTTGCATTTGTGAATGGTTTGAAATATAACCTGATTAGTGTAAGTCAACTGTGTGATGATGGCTATCAAGTTCTATTCAATATTGCCCAGGGCATTGTATTCAACAAGGACTAGAAGGTAGTATTGATTGCTCCCAGAAAAGGAAATGTGTACGTGATGGATATGGAAAGCTCTCCTTCAGAGCAGTGTTTCTATACTCAAGCTGATGAAGACACAAACTGGTTATGGCACAAAAGGTTATCCCATTTAATATTTAAAAATATTAATAAGTTGTCTAGAAAACAATTGGCAGATGGGATACCTTCAGTTTCCTTCAAAAAGGAAAGGCAATGTCCAGGATGTGAGATGGGTAAGCAGAAACGTACCAGTTTCAAGACCAGACAGAATTTCAGCATATCTGAACCTCTTCATATGCTTCATATGGACCTCTTTGGTCCAATGAATGTTCAGACTCGTGCTGGTAAAAGATACACCCTGGTGATCGTAGATGAATTCTCCAGATATTGTTGGGTGATCTTTCTCAGGTCTAAAAGTGAAGCTGCTGCTGAAATCATCAGTCTTATCAAGCAAATTGAGCTCAAGTACAGTCGAAAGGTGTGTCAGTTAAGAAGTGACAATGGAACAGAATTCCAGAATGCAACTCTGGAGTCATTCTATACTGACACTGGCATCTCCCAGAATTTCTCATCAGCCCGCTCTCCAGAACAGAATGGAGTAGTGGAAAGGAAGAATCGAACGCTGATAGAAGCTGGCAGGAGTATGCTTGCTGAATCTGGTCTGTCTACCAGTTTCTGGGCTGAAGCAATTGCAACTGCTTGCCACACCCAGAATCGATCAGTGTATGTGAAGCGACACAAAAAGACAGCCTATGAAGTCTTAAGAAATAGAAAACCAAATATTGGTTATTTACACGTTTTTGGATGTCCAGTTTACATCCTGAACGATATATGCTTGAACAATTATGGAATGCCCACAAGTCTCAAACTGGTGGACATTCCAAGGGGGAAAAGTCTGTTGCCACAGAGTCTGTTCTAGAAGGATTGGTGAGGAAAAAGAAAGAAGTTGTTGCAAGTGCAATTGAAAAGGCCTTTAGCACTGAAGCTATTGTGCAAAAAGAAGAAGTGACTGGTACTGATGCCAGTGCACAAAAAGCGCAGAAAGCACTTGGCACTGAAGCCATTGTGCAGGTTGAAGAGGCTACTGGTACTGATGCCAGTGAGCCCCAGTTTGAAGAATTCCCAGATATCATAACTACTCAAAAGTCAGTAAAAGGAAAAGAACATATGGTATCTGGAGAAGAAAGTGAAACTGCTGGAAGATCATCAAAATTTCCAACTACTGATGAAGACACCTCAAAGAGACTGGAGCAGTAATGCATTATGATAGAAATTTTTAATAAAAATCAAAAGGATGAACTGCTGGCCCACAAAAGGGAGATGGCAAACATGGGGACTCTTGATTCTTACAATGCTGGTAGGTTGGGCATACATATTGATGTTTACAAAAAGATGAAGGATGACCCCAGAGTTCATCAATGTCTGGATGCATTGGATGATGTTCATGTACGCTCCAGGTACTCTGAAGAAGAACAAACTTATGATGTTGTAACTTATGGTGTCAGTATAGTTGAATTAATTAGACAAAGGACGGAGGAGCTGGTGAACCTCCAGAAGAAGAGTAGAAAGAATGCTGGTGCTCTGGAGATAGAGTATAGAAAGAAGATGAAAGGCTTACCTAAACTCACTGCCAAACAGCTAAAAGCAATCAGAGATGCAGATCTGAGCACTTTCATTCCCTTGGATACTTCACTCAAAATTAATCGTGAAGAACTCCAGTCTGCCATTGAACAGCAGAAAGTATCTAAGGAAACAGAATACATGATCCAGATGGCAAAGCAGAAAGCCAAGTATGAAGAAATGTTGAATTTCAGGGCTGATGCCAGAAGGATTATTGGTGCAGAGATTAAGCTTGCTGAAAATCATGAAGGCATGAGCAAGTTTGAAGTAAAGTTGACCAGGGAAGGTAACTTTACTGATGAAAGAAAGAGTGCTTCAGTCCAAGCTTTTGGATGGACTGAATTGAAGGAGATTGCCTTAACGTTCAGGGGGAAGACTGATTTGTCGACTGATGTTAAAGCATTTTTGAAGAGGATTGAGAAGGTATGGAAAAGAAAGCAACAGATGGAAGTTGTAATAGGCATGAAACCACCAGAATCTGTACCATCCTCACCATCACCAAAGAGAAAGGCTTCTGAAGATGCTCCAGGACAGACGTCGAAGAGAAGGGCCTGACTCTTGTATCATTTACTTATACTTGTATTTATTTTCACAAAATTGTAACTTATTTTCTGTTGATGGCTGTAAATATAGTTGCATATTTTGTTTCACAAAGTAAATGATCAGATTTAGTCTAAGTTAGAATTAAAAGATGAAACTGGAACACTGATGATCTATAAAGTGCTTCCCAATAACATAAATTTTTAGACTAAGTCAAAACAAGTGTTTTTCAAGCATACAAAGTTGTATAGATAGAAGCTTGAAAAACCTTGCATTATTTCTAAACAAATAGGGGGAATTTGTTAGGTCCAGATTTACTGGACTCGCTCCAGACTTGAAGACTGGAAAGTCTCTGAAGACTTGTCCAGAAATACTTCTACTCCAGACATGGATAATGGAGCGACACTAAAGATTTCTTCAGAAATAATGGAAGACCAGTGAGCAAAATACTTGTATAGAAATCTGGAGTATTCCAGATTTGCTCACTGGACTTCACCCCAGTCCAGATCTATTCTACTAAAGACATTCTCACTGAAGTCAAAGACTGAAGTTGGAATAAAGAAGACTGACAAATGGCGAAGTCCACTGGAAGTCTTACCAGATCTACGACTGGAGGTTTGTCAGTGTTCTAGACCTTACAAGTCTGAACACTGATAACGGGGAATTGACTTTTTGCCTTTACACACTTTCCAAAGAACATTCCACTTGTTCTTTACTAAAGTGCATACGTGTGTAAAGGTGGTTGGTTAAAAGAATAAAGTCATATTGATGTGACTTTATCCTTGTACTTTAACCAATGCATTTAATAACGTTGTCGGTTCATTAAATGCATGCAACCATATTTGTACGGCACAAATTCACTGGTGAATTTGTTTGCCTATAAATACAAAGTCATTTCTTTGTTAAAATTACTTTTAGCATTAAAGGTGAATTTGTCTAAATACTCTCGATCGTAACAGGGATACTTCACAACTTTAAGTATCTCGATCAAAAGAGTTTATTTGGCAAATATAGATCATTTGTAATTCATAGGTTGTTAGGATACTTACATATTTGTATTATCTTGATTCCGCATAACCTTGTATTTTATTTAACATCATAAATAAAATACACTTGAAAAATTACATTGTGTTCCACCTTTACTTTATTGCTTTTAGTCTTGTATTACTTTGTTTATATACTTGCATTTATATTCAAGTAATACTAGTCCAATCTAGTGAATATTAGACTTGTTGTATTTTACACTTTGGGTTAAACCATCATCGAGTTTGGGACTCACAGCGGATTTCACTAATGATCTTCAATCTGAAGTAGATTTAGAAGTTAAGATTTTTAACGAGGTTGTAGAAAAATGGACATTATATACCAATGGAGCTGTTAATGTAAGAGGTATAGGTTTAAGAATCATGCACCACTACTCGGATTTTGCCACATCACATCCGCTTGAATTCTCAACTAATATGTTGAGGTCTTGGCCATATCACACCCCGTTCGGGTATTCTACTACGAGTTACTTTTTGGTTTCTTGCACACTTAAAAAAAAACTAGGGCGACGACGATTCATCCACGTCACACCTTGTACCACCATTTGGATTTTGTGGCATCGTATTCCGTTCATTTTATCTACTAGGGGCTACTTCTTGATTTTTTTTCCGCACTTTTTTTTCTTTTAGGTCATTTAACCTTTTTATGCCCACAACCCGTACCACTATTCGGATTTTGTCTATTCGCATCACGCTTGAATTTCTCAACTAATATATAGAAGATCTTACCACATTGCATCCAACTTATTGGTTAATCTTTGATTTTTTACACACTTTTAAGACAAAAATGTTTTTTAAACGATCAAAAGTTAGTTTGAGAGAATTTCATATATCTCCTCCCTAACCCATCTAAATATCACATATACCCAACACCAACTTAAAATATCATATTTCTCCATCCTAGATTTAAAAATATCATATATCCCCAAATCATAATTTTAATAACTATTAAATATTAAAATCAGTAACTATGGTTTTTAAGTTTTATAATTACTAATATACCCTTTTGGCTAACTGTTGGGATATTTAACTGATGTCAAGTCAATGTAGTGAACAGCAACCTCCAAAGGTATATAAACCATTCACACATTTTGTATCTTTGCAGCATCTTCTCAAGTCTCAAATCATCATTCCTGCCTGTGTCTCTCCTTTAAATAATCAAATCTATACTCAAAACAAACACAATCTATCTATCAATCCGTTCTAGCCTACTAAGAAAAAACCAAACAAAACAAGATATCACCTGTAAATATCAAACTCAGGGAGCAGACTCGAAACTCTTTGATCAAAATCACCAAACTGTTATATACCATTATGCACAGGTAGCCAATATCTAACACTAACTGTTGCTAATTCAGAGCAAAGGAACGCAAGTAAGCTTCCTCATTGTCAACTTCGTTTCTTGAAATTCAAATGACTCTGCTTATTTTTCTCGATAAGCAAAGGCATATAATTATTTGTTTACAAACTATAGCAACAAACAACTTAATTTATTCAACTCATATGCATTAGATCACCCACAGGTGACCAAAAAGAAAACACAAAAAACGTCATCTATAGTAATATCTAAACAAACAAAGTATGGATAAAAACCATTATAAAATAGAAGATCATCACCTTATAACGACTTAGATTATGAATCAACTGATGACGAAATTTGGGTATTTTACCATGATTGATCAGTCTTAAACGTAATGGGAATAAGAATTAGCGGGATGGGAATATGAATTAGCGGGATATTTTGGCGCTACTGTGAGGGTATTGTGGTCATTATAAAATATAAAAGGTAATATTAGTGATTTTTAATATTTAATGGTAATTAAAATACTGATTTGGGGATACATGATATATAGATGTTCAGAATGGGGAAATATGATATTTTAAGTTGGTGTTGGGTATATGTGATATTTAGATGGGTTAGGGAGGGGATATATGAAATTCTCTCTATTAGGCTATCTCCAATGGGGGTGCCCTTAGGTGCCCTTTGATATCTTTGTCGTTGAAGCATGTCCAAAACTAAGGATTTTTTGAAGGATGCCCTTACCTAAGGGCATACCCTTACTTGTCCTTACCTAATATATTTTTGTTTTTAGTTGGAGGTAAAAGGATATGTAAGGACACGAAAAAAAAACCCTTTTGCTCTCTCTCCCCATGGCGACTTTCACTTCTTTTTACCCTAATTTCGATTAAAGCTACCTGATTAAGGTTTGATTATGTTTCATTGTGATTCCTATGTGAATTCGGTGATTCCATTTTCTTTTCTTCATCTGTGCGTAGTTTTTTGCTGTTATTAGGGTTTTCTTTTCGTTTTCGCTGAATCCTTCGTTGGTTTTGATCTTCCTGTTTGGTTAGTATCTTGGGTTCTTTTGGTACTCGGAGTAGTATCCTTGAATTAACCTGGGCTCCTAATCATTCAAGGGTTTCATACTGATTTAGGGATTCGTGGGAGTTAGGGTTTTTTTATTTGGTTCCTCATTGTTCTTCTTCTTTTTATTTCTTGATCGTTGTTTTTCTGCATGGGTTAGTTATGAATGTCGAGAGCTGCTCCTGACTTTGTCATTAATTTAGATATTATTCGTAATCGTTTAGCTAATATTCGAAGTTTTCAAGGTATGAGTGATTCTAGTATTAAAAAACCTATTAGGGTTGAAGCTGCTACAAACCCTAATAACGATGCTTCAAAAAATATGGGTGATTCTGGTTCTGTGCATAATAATGATAAGGGTGAGAAACACGTTACGTTTGAGGTTCCCCCTGCTAAAGCAAATTCTGGTGAAGAGGGGACAATTAATGAGCAATCCAATGAATTGAATGATCAGAATGTTGCGTCAAAATCTACACAGCATGCTTCTTATGCATCGGCTGTGAAGACTGATGTTCCAGCTAGGAAGGCTAATTTTAGATTTCTTGATGATAATTCAGAAGCGGAAGGAGTTGATTTAATGATCCCTTTGTCATCTGTTCTTGAAGTTAACAGCCGGTTTACAAATTCCCTTTATGGTTATTTTCTTGGAGATAGATTAGCGTTTCCGGTAGTGGAGAATTATGTAAAGAATGCATGGGGGAAATTCGGTTTGCAAAAAGTCATGATGAACGCTGCAGGGTTCTTTTTCTTTCAGTTTGGATCGAAAAAAGGTATGCTTGATGTTCTTGAAAAAGGCCCTTGGATGATCAGATCGACTCCCATCTTTCTAGGAGAATGGACGCCCAATGTATGTTTGACAAAGAAAGATATGACGAATGTCCCAGTCTGGGTTAAGTTGTATGATGTACCGTTAGCTGCATATACCGAGGATGGCTTGAGCATGCTTGCATCCAAAATTGGAAAACTAATCTTACTTGACTAGTATACAAGCCATATGTGTCTCCACTCTTGTGGGCGACATTCTTTTGCTCGAGCTCTTATTGAAGTTGATGCGACAAAAGGTTTTAAGGACTGTTTGACTGTGGGTATTCCTAATGTAAATGGGGAAGGATTTTCAAAAGAAGTAGTAGCTGTCGAATATGAGTGGAAGCCTCCACATTGTACACATTGTAAGGTGTTTGGCCATGAGGATTTGTATTGTCCATTAAAAGTTAAAATGCCCGCTGAAACGGTTAAAGGAACAGCAAGTAATGATGGGTTTGTAACTGTTTCCCGTAAGAAGGGGCGAAATAAGGGAAGGCAGGTTGAAGGTGTGAAGCTTACAAAGCCAAAACCTAACTTTAAATATAGAGCAAAACAACCTACCAATACTAATCAAGCTGAAAAGGGTTCGGTTAATAATCAGAATGCACAATCTAGGGATGCTAATAATCAGCAGAATGTTTCCAAGGGTACGACTCCGAATAATGGAGTTGGTACATCCTCTGTTAGTACAAGTAATTCATTTTCAGCTTTCGAGGACGAGACTAATGAAAGATTTGGGGTTGATGATACTGATTTTAGTAAGACTAATATACCAGAGGGTTTACATAGGAAAAGTGATGTGATTCGGGAGGATAGTGATGCGGATGAAGTCATTTTTGATGAATATGGTTACA
>CM067168.1:135415975-135456717 GCA_034093135.1 Erigeron breviscapus | reverse complement strand
GGCATGAGTTTCTCCTTGGGTCGATATTGTTTGGTTATGAAGAAAAAATTGAAAACGCATGACCGATTGAAGCCTTGGGAAGTTGGTAGTGCTATTAACCTTAATCTTGTTTGTTGTTCTTTGTGCAAAACAGGTCCTGATTCTCACTCACATCTTTTCTTTGACTGCTCCTACTCGTCGCAAGTATGGAACCATATCAGTTCAAAGGCCGACCTAGAGAATGTGTCACAAGATTGGAGAGACATTATCTCGTGCCTTATTGGAAAAGCAAAATGCAACTGAGCGAGTAGCATTATTGGAAGGCTTACCCTTGCTGCAACTGTGTATTTTATATGGCAAGAAAGGAATAATCGTATGTTCAGCAATAATACCAGGTCTTCTGATCAATTGGTGCAGGATTATTGTCCTAAATGTTTGGTTTCGGTTGGCATCAATTAAGTTTAAAGGTGGCTCAAATGTGATGCGAATGCTAGAGTATTGGAAGCTCCCTGGGACACCTATCGAAGATACTGCAAGTACTTAGCTTTTCGAGTTTCCTGTTACATTGCTTGTCTTGTAATAGGTTTTAGTTTTTCGGTTGTCTGCTTTATTGCTAGTAAACCTTATACGGCATGTCGTCTAAGGAAACTAATGTAGCACTGTCAGCTACATTACTTGATATGTACTCTTATGTGTTGTTGGTATAAAAGTTTTAACGGGGTAATCCCTTTTACCCAAACTAGGCTAAAAGAAGCTTCTCGCCTGACCAAGCGGTTGCGACTTCTATTTTGTTTTCATTTTAGTAGTTTAAATAGGAAATCGTGACAACCCCCAACCGCTAGAATTACACATTTTATTAGACTAGGTAGTGCAAGCGTCCCTGCGAACGATCCTGTACTTATCACTTACTATACTACACTTGACCAGGTTCTCTGCCCGTAATTGTGTGTTTAGTTTGAGGTATTTACTTGTACAACATCTTTATAAATTTAAAACCAGTGTTAGTTTTCTAATTAAAAATTCATTTTTGTCTTTTCTTCTTACTTAAACTAAAACATCATCATCAGGTTTTGGCGCCGTTGTCGGGGACGCGTCGCATTCTTAGTTTAGTAGTGTAGTTCGATCCTACTTTGTGTTTCGGCACGAGGTAGTTAATTTTCTGTTTTTAGGTTAAATCATTTTAGGGTTTATTTTCTTTTAGTCTAGTTAGTTTAGCTAGTAATTTCATTTTCCATAAAATTTGAAAAATCCAAAAATATTTTCTTTTTATTTTTAGTTTAAATAGTGTAATTTAGTTTTTCATTTCATTTTTATATTGGTGCGTTTGATCTTTTTTTTCTTAGTTTTGCAGGGTATTTAGGTAGTTGATGCGATTGAGGTCGGGAACGATAGTAGATAGTGCATCATCAAGCTTATGTACACCTAGTAGAAACAGGATAGACAATACACCGATTCCACCACCCGTATTTAGCTTAGCAACCCTTTTTGACGAAGACTCACCTTTAGAATCATCTGAAACCTCATCTGACACTTCTTCTGAACCAAACTCACCTAGGATAGAAAGGGATTTGTTTGACCGACCTATGATTGAGAGAACGAGAGTCGTCCCACCTACACTGGGATCGGCTATTTTACCCCCAAACCTAGGAGACTCGTTCTCAGTCAAAGGACACCACCTTAAGTTAATCCAAGACAACCAATATGACGGCCGAGCCAAATCCAATCCACATAAGCATGTAAGCAGGTTCACTAGTTTGTGCAAAATGTTCAAATATGGAGGAGACGTCACCGATGACGATGTGAAACTTAGCTTATTTCCTTCGTCTCTCACGGGAGAGGCGCGCGCTTGGTTCGATGAGCTCGATGAAGGTACCATCACTACATGGAATCAACTTCGCGAAAAGTTTGTCTCGCGATTCTTTCCCCCTAGTTTAGCAAGGAAGATGCTTCGACGAGCAAGACGAGGGTGAATCACTAGTTGATGCATAGAAAAGGCTAAGGGAAATGATTAGGAATTGCCATGGGAACGGACTGGAAAAGGTTAAAATCATAGAAATCTTCTTCTATGGTTTAACTAAGAATTCCCAAAAGGATCTAGACCTAGCCGGCGGTGGTAACTTTTTGTACAAATCTACCAATGATGCGTACAAAATGATGGAGGATATGGTGCAAGCTAGGTTAGCTCGTGACACGGATGATAAGGATCGAGAAAGGAGGACGAGGAGAACCGTGGCTAGCATTGAAAGCAACTCCGACAATGAGGTAATTCATGAACTTAAAGCTTTATCTAACCGTTTTTTTGGTTTTGAAGATAGGTTGGAATTTTTGGACAAGGACCTCAAAGTGATTGCACACGGGTGCAACAATTGTGGAGGAATGCACTATACCGAGGATTGTTCGGAGAAAGCTACCGAGGAAGTCAATTATGTTCAGAACCAATACCGAGGAGGCTATCAAAGAGGATTATTCCAAAGAAACCCGGTAATTCTAGTTTTAATTCTAATTATTCTAGTAATAATTTTGGTTCTTTTCAAAATAGGTGGCAAAGGAGTAATAGTCAACAAGAGCAACCGAGAGCCGAAAGTGAATCCAAGGAGGACCCGATTGCCAAGCTCACTATCATAATGGAGAAGTACATGGAAATGAATGACAAGAGGCACGACTCCTTAGGAAGCTACACGAAGTTGCTCAATGAGAAAATAAGAAATCTCAATCAAAAAGTGGACGAAGGAGCAAGAAATCAACAAGCCGCAATCAAGGACTTGGAATGGAGGATAGATAGATGGATTGAGCAGAATGGAAAGAAGGAAAATGCAACAAATCCAAAGCCAAACATCCAAGGCGGTTCAAGCTCAAGTTAAGGGACGAGTCAAAAGTACCAACCACCATCCGCGCGAAACGGGAATGTGAATGCAATATTCACTGAAGGTAATAACTCAACTGAGCTTTCTAATGATTTTTGTGAAGTGTCCAATCAGGTACAGGTGATACGGGAGCCAATTGGAGAAGAAACGGGCAAAAACAAAAAACTGGAATCTGTTTCAGAGCCACCAGCGCCCAGGTCCAGCGCCGCTGGAGCCCTCCAAGTTCAACCTGGAGAAGACCAGCGTTGCTGGGAGCCCAGGTCCAGCGCCGATGGAAGCTCCATCAGCCCAGATTTCCGCGAAACTTCATTTTCAGCTGCTTTTCAAGGTGACATCAAGACCCAGTTCATTTCAAAGTATCAAAGATGGGGATGACTCGGACAGTAAGGTTGAAGTTCAAAATCTCAAGGCACCGGACGAAGTGATAGAGTTACCGCGATCGTCTAAAGATCCAGGAAGTTTTTTTACTCCTTGCACTGTTAATAAAGTATATTTTTCATGTGCATTAGCTGATTTAGGGTCAAGTATTGTTATGCCTACTGTGATTTTTGAGAAACTTACCCTTTGTTTGCTAAAACCCGTCAACATGAGCATTCGGTTAGCCGACCAGACTTACAGACATCCCAAGGGGATTGTCGAACGAGTCCATGTTAGGGTTAAGGAATTAGAATTTTGGACTGAATTTGTTGTGCTTGATTCTGCAGATGAGATAGTGACACCCCTAATTCTAGGCCGACCATTTTTGCATGTTGCGGATGCTATCATCCATGTCCTTAAAAGAGAAATTTCTTTAGCTAATGGTCAAACAAGAGTCAATTTGCTTGTTTTAGACTTTAGGGATGTTAACTATAGTGAAATGTGTTTTAATGTTGAAATCGAGCATGATGAGGAACCCTTAGATGCATATTACTGCCTTAGGAGCTTACGCAGTTTCTGGTACAATGAAGGGGTAGATATGGGAGTTAGGTATAAAAGAGGATTAAGTGAGTTACATAGGGAAACTAGTGTTGAGAAACTAGAGAAAGTCTTAGAAGAAACCGAAAAAGGGATAGAAAAGGGTAATAAGATATTAGTTAAGGTAAATAGATTTCTCGACAACCTAGGATGGAATGATGTAGAAGACCGACCTCTATCTAAATATAACCCTTATTTGTCCACCAATGCCATAGGAGACCCGACAATCTTTAAGGTTCACGGTGTAAATACAAGCATATCTAGGGTGTGAAGCTTTTATGGATGCTAGAGCGATAGTGAACATACTTCCCTTAGATCATCATACCGGGTACGTTAGTAAAGAATTAGGCAAGATAGTTTGGGAGGACAAGATGATCAACCTTTTTAGGAATGTTAAGATTAGAGTTCGAGGATTTGTTAAGAATGTAGTAGTTTACATAGATGGACTGAAATTCTCGACAGAGTTCTTCATTGCAAAAGAAAATGTGGTCACTAGGAATAATGTGATTTTAGGGCAACAATATTACAGACCGCATGTGCCGATATAAATATCAAGTTAGGGGAGTTAATATTACAGTCAGGGATTAACATATTGAAGCTTAGTAAGAAGGACATAAGTGAACATAATCCCTATGGTTTTGACTGTAAGACTAAGGTTTGCCAAGGACAAGGAGAAAGGATGAATATCAAGTCTCATTTGGAGGACACATCCGACATTACATTAGATACAACCCAACGGGAACCGGCCCCCGGCCGACCCCGCCTTCTTCCTCAACCTAGTTCCTAGGCCGAGTCCGGCTGAAGACTCGTTAAATTTAGCGCTTCTTGGGAGGCAACCCAAGCTTTGTTTAGTTTTATTTTTTATTTTTTTTTTTTTTATCTTTTTAGGAATTTGTGACTAATTGTAATTAAGCTTATTGTTTTGAATATAATCATTTGTGAATTGTTTTGTATGAGATTTATTCTTAGATTCACAGATGCAAGCTTTGAAAGGATTCAAGAAACAAGTAACTCAATTGCAATCGTATCGTTTTTATTTTCATTTTATTTATGTTTTAGCTCGTTATTTCTTTTTTGATATTTTGATTGAAGTGTGCAAGAGTATTTTGTTTTCTAGTCTGAAGGATAAGCTATACACTTGGTCAAAAGCTAAGTGTGGGGGCGTGTCGACACCGAGCCGTGAGGAAAGTCAGACGTCGAAACAAGTGCAGGAGGCACCCGCGCCGCTTATCTGGACATCCAGTGCCGCTGGAGCTGCTATAAAGTACTCCAGCGCCGCTCAGCTGTACAACCAGCGCCGCTGGTCTATTCCTGAACAGACCCAGCGCCGCTCAGAGCCACCACCAGCGCCGCTCAGGACTCCAGCTCGCACACCAGATCACGAAAAAACAAAAAAAATCAGAAAAACCCGAAAAATCCAAAAAAATTAAAAAATTAGAAAATACCAAAAAGAGAAGAAGATGGAGAAGCAGCAATGGATCGCCATCAAATGGAGTCGACTCAACCTTTGAAGATCATTATCAGTCGCAGTCACTCCACATATGCCATCTTCAACATTTCATGCAATCTAAACCCGGGAAGTTTCGTTATTCCTTATTCTTTTTATGTTTTTCCTATTTCCCTTTCTGTTTAGCAATGTTTAGTACAACGGGGACGTTGTACAATTTAAGTGTGGGGGGATGGAATAGGAAAAACCCGGTGTTTTATTGTTTGAAAATTTAAGTTTTCTACTACTTAATTCATGCAAAAATTTAAACTTTTCTTGTGTCGAAAACATTTTGAGAATAAAAGCTTTGCAAGTTGACAAAAGATGACGATAATTAAGCAATATTAGCTTTGGTAGATGAACGGTTAGTTAGAACTTTTAGTTTAACTATAGATTTGTGGTTGTTCATTTTTCCAAATGGATTAGAGCTTAGACTGAAACTTGTATGCGATTATGTTTGCCATAGCACACTTAACCGGACTTTAATATGCCTCGCAATTGGAACTAATTTGTTATTAGTATAGGTATATTAATTGGACTGTAATGATTTAAGTGCTTGTGTAGGAACTATTCTAGATGTATGGTTCATCCTTAATTCTTACACTATTGATTGTAAACTAGTTGCATGCTAAATAAGTGTATGAGTCATCTGGGGTCTCTGATAATGTCTATGCATGAATAATGTAGTAAATCTTAAGAAAGACAATCGGTAGATTAATAAAAGAGTTCAAAGAGCTATTAAACGAGTAAAATTATACACATCAAGTTATGTCGCTTTGCGTGTGGGGAACCACCGACCTGTTACCGCTGCCTTGATGTAAGGTATAAACTCTAACCATTAGTTAAGTTATGTCGCTCTGCGAGTGGGGAACCATCGACCTGTCACCGCTGTCTCAACTATTAAAGATGATAATATTGTATAACTGCTTTAGTGTTTAGCTAGGAAGCATGACTGTAGTGTGAGAGTATATCTAAGTAGTAAAGCACAAGTACAACTTTAAATGCCTTGCTAGTAGCTAGTAGATCTAATTGCTATACAAACTTTAATTAAGTTCTTAACTAGTCTGCATTAAGAAGTAAGATTGAGCTGTAGGACATGTGGAATTATAGAACGGTTTTAGAGGTATTAACACGAATATAAGGTTAACTTTTAGTTTTGATTGACTAATTATCTTTACCTCTAGCTATATCTTACTGATTTTGTCTTAAAGCTTTCTCAAATCATTTTGCATGACTAATCTTTGAAATGTTTTAAAAAGTAAGAAAACTTGTACACTTAAGTTGTCTGCTCATCACTTTTTCTTGGACAATTTGCATGAGGACAAGAAAAGACTTAAGTGTGGGGTATATGATGAGCGTTCATTTTGTGATAATTTCCCCCATCATTAGGCCACATTTCAATGTCTAAATGAGTTAATATTCGTGAACTGTTGGTACTTAATGGATTTGATATAAATGCAGGTTCACAGAAGATGCGAGCGAGGGTGAATGGGATCCATCAACTCAACATGAAGGCCGATGAAGTTACAAGACACAAAGAGGCAAGACGGGAGTCGAACAAAGCAAATCGAGAAGACGCATGAGCTCCCAGCGCCGCTGGCAAGCTAGCCAGCGTCGCTGGCACACTCACTGAAGGCCCCAGCGCCGCTGGAGCCCATCTCCAGCGCCACTGGGCGGCCCAGGTCCAGTTACGACTTTTGCCTTATAAATACAACAAGAACCCTCAAAACCCTAAGAAAGAGCAGATCCAGCAGCCCTAGTTGACACATATCAACCCTAGGTCGAATTTTGCAGATTTCCAGGAGGATTTGGAGCTTCTAACACCTCTTGATCTTCATCTTCAACCTAGATCTATTACTTTCTTTTACTTTCAGTTGGTAAACAATGTCTTTCATCTTTTCAGACTTTGTTATTCCTTTAATAATGTCAGGCTAGTAGTCTGAATACTTGTTTGGATTGATGTGATCATGTAGACTTTTATTTATCTTATTTTATTTGTTAGATATGTTGGATAGTGATTACTGTTTGTCGTAGATCCATGGTTAATGAGTTCTTCATATTATTATAGGTTCTATATCTGAATATATTAGTTTAATTCTGATGGTTGTCTATGATCATACACTAGGACTGATATGCTAAGATGGAAAACACTAATCGGTCTATAATTAGATGTAAAAGGTGATTCAGTTCTAACGGACGGATCCATAACCATAGTAATTAGAACAAATTAAACATGAAGCTTAACAATGTCAGACGCGATCTAGTGACATGGAAACGTGCATTATGGTCACCGGAGGGAATTATTACCTGGTTATGGCTTAAGAGCCGGGTATAGTTAAAGACAAATCTGTAACACAAACTTAGGTAATAAAGCTTAAACAATGAATCTAACGAGAATTTGTTTAAAGAGTAGTGTGAGTCTAACGACATCACTACTTACATAGGTAAAGTGAATCTAACGAGAATCTGAGCCGTGAATAAGTGTTTCCAACAGACTAGCAGTAAATAGGGTAGTAATTGTCATATGCATGTGATCGGAGATGCCAAACAAGTATTTGTTTTTAATTACTGTTATTTGCTTTTCAATTTTAGTTACTAGGCTAAAAGAAGCTTCTCGCTAGACCAAGCGGTTGGGGCTTCTATTTTGCTTTCATTTTAGTAGTTTAAATAGGAAATCGTGACAACCCCCAACCGCTAGAAATACACATTTTATTAGACTAGGTAGTGCAAGCGTCCCTGCGAACGATCCTGTACTTATCACTTACTATACTACACTTGACCAGGTTCTCTGCCCGTAATTGTGTGTTTAGTTTGAGGTATTTACTTGTACAACATTTTTATAAATTTAAAACCAGTGTTTGTTTTCTAATTAAAAATTCATTTTTGTCTTTTCTTCTTACTTAAACTAAAACATCATCATCAATGATCTTGACTGAAGTGAAGCTGAGTGAACATTCTGAAACTGAGATGTTTCAGAATCATGTACAAGTATTTTCACTAAATTTCAACTATTTCTGGACAAATTATACTTAGTCGATTTTTGACCCTACAAATTCCCCATATTTGTCCCGAAATAGTTCAAGTATCCCGACTTCTATCTATACATGTTTGTAAGTCTGAAATACTTGTTTTTGACTAAGTCATAAAAATTTTTAAGTGCATCCTATTAATCATTGATGCCTTTGAGTTTTTCTTGTTTATGTTTTCTAGACTTAATCAGATCATTTGCTTGTATGGTACATCTTGCAACAATATATACAACTACTTATACAGAAATGTAAGTTACAAGTTCTAAAAAAATTTACAAGACAAATGATAAATGAAAAGTCAGTTCTTTCAGAATGGGGATCATCTCCTTGTGCTCAGACTACCAAATTCATGGACTGAAGTTTGTGAATATTCTTCAGTTACCCTTCCTTATCTGGTTACCAATGAATCAAACAACCTCAATCCATTCTCCTTAAAAATTTTAACATCTATAATTTTGGCTGGATGCGACATGTGCTTCAAAAAGTGATCATACTGAGCAAGTTCAGCTTTTCTTTGTTGCTCTACTGCTTCATGTGTGATTAATGGTTGAAACCCAAAGAGATCTGCATCACGAACATTCTTTTTGCTAGATCTAGGTCCAATAACCCTGGGTTTGGTCTGCTATCTTGCCTTCCTTTCCAAATCTTTTTCAACCAATGCCACATCAGATAGAGCAGTTTTCTTTAAGTCTTCCAACTCCTCCATTTTGTTTTTGATCAGATCAGTAATGGGCATCTTGAAGGTAAGTTAGTCAAGTTTTTGCTCTATTTGAGGGTATTGCTTTCTATACTGAATTTCTCCAAGTTCAGTCACTGCCTTTTGAACCTTGGGATCATGCTTGATTTTCTGATATCTTTACAGTGAGATCCCCAAGGATGCTACATCGATAGGGTCAAGGGTTCCCATTTGCATGTGGTGTGCCCTTTCCCTTTCTCTTTCTTGCTAATAAGCAATAAACTGATTGGAGACTTGCTTTTGAAGAGCTTCAAGTTTCTTTTCATCAGCACTAGGGTTATGGATTGGATACCTGTAAGTCAAATAAACACTGGCACCATCATATACACCTAGCACATTATACAACTCATGTAATGATCATAACGCAGATAATCACATCAAATAAACACTCCCACCATAAAATATCCAGCTCACACATCAAATAAACACTCCCACCATAAAATATCCAGCTCACACATCAAATAAACACTCCCACCATTATACAACTCACGTAATGATCATAACTAAAATATATTTGATCTATTTAATATTCCAACTAATACACCAATTAATTCAATACCGTAATCATATCTATGCATGAGACATCAACAATTAGAATATTGCCGCATAATCATCAACTGCGACTTGATATATTCAACTAAATGCCTAAACCCCAAATGAGCCATACAACTGGTAACAATTAATGCTTAATTATTTAACCATTATATATCCTGCAATAATGACACTTTCATTGCTAATGACTAAATCATCGCAATACCTTGCATACTCTTATCAATAACTGCAAGTTTTCACTGCTACGTCTTATCTATCATCATAACTAACATATAAACAAATCATCACATAATTACACATAACTACATATTAAACTTTGTCATATCACTGCCAACTACACCCGTTCAACTGCTCGGTTCTCATAAATATATTATAATATGTACATAACAATTAAAGCAATAAAACAAATACGACAATATTCAATCATGTAATCATATGAAATCTCTTACTCACATGTAATCTAATTTCATATGATCACTTGCCAGTTTAAGTTCTATATACTCACATGTAGTCCTGCTAGAGCATATACTTGCATCCTCAAATAATTGGTCACCTATTAACCAATTCATATAATTTATCAATACCGAGACATGTCGTCATTTCTAACTTTTCTTTGCCCAATACTTCCCAAGCCAATTATTTTCACTTCCTTATCATTATTTCATTATTACCTTACAAAATCATAGCTTTGCTTAACCTATTTATGTCAAATAACGTCACACAAAAATTATCTCAGAATCTTACCAAATTTTAATATATGCTTCCTAGCTAAGTCTGGATACTAAGAGATTAATATGGACATAAACAGTCACTTTTTCTTGACCTAAAATATTTTTATACAACTATTAATCAAACTAAAAAACTAAGATATAGTACCTTAAAAAGATGATAATCAAAGCCTATAATTGATTAGGAATGATTTGGCATATTTGGTTTGATTCGAAACCCGCTTTTTCCTTTTTCTTTCTTCTATTTTCCCTTCTGGCCGACTTCACTTCCGCCCTCGTTTCTTTCTACCGACTTGCTTTCTTATTTTGGTTTTACAAATGATCATGTAGATCATTAAAATCATTTTATATACATGGAATTAATTTCCATTTTTCACTAAACCTCTTTATAACTTTATCTCATTTTTATTCCCTCTAGTTCCAACCATTTAGATATAAGTTACTTAAGACGCTAGACCCGACATTGATTTATACGGCTTTTTAAATAACTAGGAATTTATTCATTTGATATTTATATTACTTTTAATAATAAAATAATACTTCGAAATTTGGGATGTTACAGGAATCCTTTCAAGATAATATGTTTGCTATAAGATTATCTATGTCCTTTCGTCAATTACAGAGTAAGTAATCAACCTAAGGCTCTACACGAGTTCGTATTTATCAATCACGAATTCGACGGCTTAATTAATTAATTGGAAGTGCTAACCTCTGATTTCGTATCAGAGGTGTATTTATACTAATTGGGATAACTTCGTGGATCATGAGCCTAAGCACGAAGTTCCCTTAATCCGGTGAATAACAAAAACAATCACAAGAAGTAATAGTTCACGCTTACGTCAGCACAAACATAATACTAAATGCTGATGATGTCAGCACGAGGTATTAGTTCGCACGAACTATAAATTCGTGTGAACAAACACTTAGTCATTTTGTGTTTTGCAACAATTCAGAACTTGACTCGACACGATCTGTCTTTGTTTAACATATAAGATAACATCCAAACACACAACATGCATAATATCGTCAAATAAACAACGTCCAAACATAATCGTCTATTAAAACATAAGTGCAAACAACCGATAGTCTAACGATTACATAATAAACTGAAATAACAAAATTTTTAACCAAATCTGTGGGTAAAGGGTGCCCCTTGTTAACTTTTAATAAATCAATGAAAAACAGGCAAAGTGGCAAAGTACCACTTTGGCTTTACAAGAATGCACAAGTGCAACGTCCAGTAAACAAAAACGACCAAACACCTAGACACCCATACTAATGTAACAAATACACTAAAAACATTACATAATACGAATAAGGGTTCTAGGTAGCAAATTGTTAACCAAATCTACGTTGTTGTTGTTGTCACACCAAGTTGTACTTACAGACTCCCCCTTGACATCAGTGAGTGACTAGATCTCTTTAACTCTTGGACTTCACTCGTATGCTTCGGGATTTTCAAAGAAACCTCGGCTGTTTGGATAAATTTGTTCTTTCAACAAAAATCCAACCATCTTCTCATATTTGAGCTTTTCTGGAACCAAACGATCATCTAAACAAATCATTTCCCTGTCATTCAAGCGGCGAAGATTAACCTTGGACATATTAATCAACCTAAAACAATCATAAATCCTAAAGAGTTCTTAATCTCAGTTTCTACAGTCGACTTTGCATAAACTTCTCTAGTCAAAGCATCTATGTACCAATCTGCCATATCACCCAACATATCATGAGTCCATATCTTCAATGGCATTCTTCGAATTGACACAATCTTTCCATACTTCAGATCCTTCATCGGTAGCTTCTGGAGCAGGTTTTGTACGACTTATCTTCCACTTGCCATGATCAGGATGACACTTATATTCAGATTGTCCTGTTCCAGGACTACATGATCTTGTTCAATCTCGGCTTCTTGAAATATCGTCCCTCCTCGGTGCTTGAGCTAGCCTCGTCTTGGTTGATTTCGCACTCATTAGCGAATTGGTCTTTGTTGGCACCTTGAAAATGAACAAAAAATGAATTTTCACTCGAATCTGGGCTGTTGGAGGTTTGATCGGTTTCGGTGGATGGGCATGAGCGGGGCTCATGTAGGTTCTGTGAATGACGAGCGATTCTGGTCTTGAGGATGAGCGGCTCTGGTTTTTCTGAAACAGAGTCAGATTTTTTGATTTTGCTTATTTCGCCTTGCTCTTTCTTCCTATCGACCGACACTTCATTCACGGTTGAGGAAACGTTCTCCACTTTGACAAAAAATCCTTTAGATTTGGCCCGTGAGATCCTGTCCATGATGTGATAAGCCTCTAATGTGACTCAATATATACATATTTCTCACATTGTTTTACACCATTTATGTTATGTTTTATAGTCATTCGTACCTCTATTTCAATGCTTTATGGTATGTACGAGTGGTTTCAGGTCCATAGCAGGTTTATGGAAGAAAATGGCTAAAAACAGCTTAAGAGGGTTTACACTAGCTTACGGATGAGTTTGGTGGATGTTTAAATGAAGAAAATAAGAGGGTTTACATATGCTTAATGGCCGTTAAAATGATTAAGGGAGATTACACAATTCTGTAACGGGAGTTACAACTTCTATAACGGGAGTTACAAGCATGCGTTTAACGGGCGTTACAATTACCTAACGGCCATTAGTGTCTCAAGGACGAAATTTGCAAAAAGATGACAGTTAGTCCGTGTAACGGCCGTTAGATACTAACGGATGTTAGATGCTGAATTCATATATATAATTTCTGTTATTCCTTATGGATGGATCTTGCACACTTTTTTAACACTTTTAAACCCTAGAAACACCAAAAACAAATTAAAGGCTTTTGTAGGTCGATTTCCTATCATCCGTTGTTCGAGAACATCAATATATGTTCAAGGATTCGTTATTGCTTCTTGAATTGATCAAGATTTTTGGTACAATATGATTTCATTCAATATTGATTGTGTGTTTTTAGTTATCATGAGTAGCTAATTATTTCATCATCTACCGAGATGAAATGAGACATTATGTGACAGTTGCACTATTTTATTAATTCAAAGTTGATTTCAATTATCGTTGTGTCGAGATCTTGATGATTTGATTCTTTACTTATTATTATTTTGATATTGGTGATATATATGTTCTTCGTTAGTGGTACTAGTCGAATACATATGTGATTTCAATTGTTTATCTGTTGGTGCATGTTTTCTGTGACAGAAGCATTCTAGATGTGATATGTATTTTGTTATCAAGTCTTGTAATTTATATCGAAAATTACCGTCTGTTAATAAAATTACCTTTACATATGTTGTGATCATATTGGGATCTTTATATATGTTTTATATGTTGGTTTATTATTTTTGTTTTTCAAGTACTTAACATTAATATAAACAACACATATAAAGGGTAATTAAGTTAATATTAGATCTATGTTTCATAGATGAAATATTGACTTATATATTTCTAAGTGTTATATGAGTGTTCTTGGAAACAAGCATTTGTGCATGTTGTGGGAACACTCAAATGGTTTGAGAGTTCTTAGGAAGACGCATGTGTTGCGTGTTGTGAAGAACCCTCAAACAGTTTGCGTGTTCTTGGGAACATGCAAAATGGCCAAAACCCTTAAGGGCTATTGGGCCTAAAGGAAACACGCAAAAGGCAATGGCCTTTGCGTGTTCCAGCCCTGGCCTATATATAGGTGCTTGCGTGTTCAAGAATGTGAGAGAAACAAACAAACCTTGAGAGAAAAACTACTAGAGCTAAGAACTCACAAATCTCGTAGATCGAGTACACGTCTCACGCACGAACCGCATAACACACACACTCGTGGTGGTTAGGCTTAGGAAGTAGGATACATATCAAGTATTCTTGTTCGGAGAGCCGCCTCACAACATTGACCAAATACGAGTGTTTATGTTCACGCATATATATATATACATATATATATATATATATATGCATATATATATATATATATGCATATATATATATATATTATATATATATATATATCAAAAAGTGATATAGAAATCGTGGGTTATCTTGAGGGATTCCGCACCTCAACATATCCTTAGTCAATCTCGTTTCGACGGTCTGACAAACGAGGGCGACCTGAACTTACATTATCTTTAATCAATTGTCGCTAGTTCATGGTATGATAGTTAATCTCATTTTAATAAAAAGAATCATTTTGTCAACATGTTGATTAACGGTTGGTGGTACCACGTTGTCTTCACATAGATACAATTGTTAATTCGATAATCAAATATACTAGTTGGTTAGGGAAATTGTTTTAAGCATTGGTGGTACCGGATTTTACAAAGGAACGGATTACTTAGGTGATTTAAATGATTTTACAAACGTTGGTGGTACCAGTTTGTGTCTTTATTTGGTCATGATTATCTTGTCAACTGAATTGGATTTGAGCTTAATTATGTGCAACCCGAACTGTTGTCGATTGGATTCGAGGTAGATGACTTTTAATTTTTCTGTTTAAAACAAAATCTCTTTTCGATTAATTCCTCGTAATTACTAACTTGATTTCATTTCTGCTAACTAACTTTCAGAAACAACGTGACAATACGATCACAACCCCCCATTTTACTTTGAATTGCATTACTTAAATAATTTATGTACTAATAGTCCTTGTGTTCGACCTCGGATTTACCAAGTAAACTATACTGCATACGAACGGGTCCACTGCCCGCAAGTGTGTGGTAGTCAGTACCTAGGTGATTCGTGTTTATAGATTTTGATAGGTCCCCAAGGAGATAACATGATGGTTTAAGATGTATCAAAGAGTTGTAGAGGGAGGGGTGAATACAACTTTTAAGTTCTTTAAATGCGGAATATAAATTATCTTAAAGTATTTGTCCATAATCAGCTTGAGATAATATTGAATGAAACAGTAACAGATAAATAACAGAATATAAAGACAATAAAGTAAAGTGCAGTCCAAGAACAAAGTGCAAGCTGATTTCAACTTATTCTTTTATTGATGAATAAAAAGAATTACAAGTAGTTGTGGAACAGATTAGCCTACCAATCTAACTACTTGGTTGAATAGCAAGTTACAACTTTGTATATTAACTCTACTAGCCTAAGCTGAGTACAACACAGATCCAAGCTGATAGCTTTAATTGTTGTGAGAGTTAATGTAATCGATGCACACATTCTTGAAACTCTAAGGTTCGTTTATATAGGCATCAACCATGGCTTAGATGCCGTCCATTGTCTTCCACGCGTCTTGATCTAATGGCTTCTGCTTGATCAGTACCTGGTGATAGTGACATTGTACTTTTTGTTCCCTCATATGTTCACAAAAGATGGTCGTGCAGTCACATGATAATGGACACTTCATAGAATGTTTACAATCACCAACTGGCACTCTCCAGGCTGAACTTGTACCTTCTAAGCTGTCTGCAAGAACCAAGCTGATTTCTACCCATCAGCTTGGCCTTCTATCCTTGTTCTTCATCTTTAACTTCAGACCAAGTGCTTATGTATTTGATGCAGCTTGAATTATACCATCTTCCAGTGAAGATGTCCAGGATGACTCAGCTTGGATCAGTCCAAGCTGACTCAGCTCCAGAACCAAAGACTTAAGTATTTCTGAAATTGTTTGTCATCTTCAAATCTCTTAATGTATGAGTAGCTTGACTCCACCAATCTCCCCCTATTTGATGAAAACCTTTGCAGCTTCTACTGATCAGAAAAATACTTAGACAAATTGAAAGAGTTATCAAGTTGATAACATTGTACATTTGACCATTTCAATCTTTTCTTTGGGTCCTTTTGATCTTTTTCATCTAATTAAAATACATACTTACAAGACTGAATGAAAAAAATGTGATCAACTCTATTGACTTAATTAATTTTTACAATAAAGCATAAACATACAGAAAGCTTTCATAATACTCTTCCTTTATGTGAGCTGGAGCAGGCTTATTCAAATCATATCCCCTTCTTGATCCTTCCAACATCAAGGCTTCATGAAATCTGCTACTTTTGTCTCCAACTTGATTGCAGACCAGCTCGAGAGCATATAAATGCACCATGTTCAGCTCAAAAGCTCTTTGTAGACCAATTTCTTCCTTGTGAGTCCTTATGATCAGACCAAGTTCAGGGGTTTCAATGAGTTGGCCTTCCATTGGATTTGTAATTTCAGGAGGCAGACTGAAATTAAGCAAATCCATCTTCTTTCCATATCCAGACTTCTGAATCTTGACATGTAGATCTTTTCTTTTCAAGAAGTCTTCAATGGTCACTGTTTTGGTCAAAAATTACCCAAGATAATCACCCTTGAAGACTTAGATCAATTATGTAACCAAACTTTCGTTCGTGAGGTTAAGGGCTTGCAAAATATGTTGAGTTTCAAAGATGCGAATTGAAGTAAAGATTTGCTTAAGAAAGATGTCGACTAAACAAGGATTAAAAGGACAAATATAATCTTTTGGGTAATGGGATTTTTAAATATCCCGGTGAGTATATTATATCCAAAACCCAAACAATAAAGTACAAGAGATTTGGCAGAGTACCAAATCCGTTCACAAGTATGACATGCCATACAAGTGTTAAACAAGTAAATAGGCGAACAAATACAACTAGAGTTACAATATCACACAGTAACTACGAGTAACTCAGCCAAAATTAATTGCGCCAGGAGTATCTTATAACATCAGACTAGAGAAATCAAGCCACAATAGTGTTGCCTTCAAGCATTGCTCTAGTAGGGAGCTTCCAAAGGTCAAGCAAACGAGCCACACTCGGAGTATCTTTGAACTTTAACGAGACCAATCTCCATCTGATCGTTTTCCTGATAATATCTACTTGTGCAATCGGTCTCACTTGATTGGAGAAAAGTCTATTATTACGTTCTTGCCAAATGTAGTATGCAGCCGCACCTACAATTAGTCTTCCAACAATACTTCTAGCAGATTTAGACGACGCTCTAGCCATGAGGAACGAAAGGATATCATCCCAATGTGGTGAAGTTTGCTCCATACCTGCTAGGTGCTTAATGGAATTCAAAACCTGTTTAGAAAAGGAACAATCAAAGAATAAATGGTTATGAGAATCCGTGCCTCTCTGACATAGGGCGCAACACTGAAGGTTGAGGTTCATCTTGCCTCCTACATCCCAATGTTTCAAAACGTCTTGTGTTTTCAACCTTCTATGGAAAATCAACCACATAAGTAATGCATGTCGCGGTATGCATTGCGAAAACCACATAAGTTTGTGCCATGGAACCACTTGTTCATGTCTTCGGATTGTATTCCACACCCCCCCGGTAGAAAAAGGAATCGTTTCTCCATTATTATCTTTCCATTGAAGAGAATCAGGGTTATCATTAAACTGAACATTAGGAAGCTGAATAAGAACCGGGAAAAGGTTATACCATGCCTGTGGCCAAAGCCAATTGCCATCCGCATATATATCAGCAAGCTTAGAAGATACAGCAAACCCGGCTGTTTTTATTGCCCTCGGCGAGATGAATTTAATCAATGGGCCTCGATCTGTCCACTTATCATACCAGGCTGAAATTTCCATACCGTTACCAACCTTTGAATATATAAATGGCCTGACCTGTTCTCTAAGTTGAAGTAATTTCCTCCAGCCCCAACTACAGGACGCCGGGATAGTGACTTCCCAAAAATTGCGCCCTTTTAGCCTATATGAATGTACCCATCTTACCCATAGTGATTCCCTATGCATTAAGATACTCCACAAATGAGTAGTCATGAAGGCCTTATTATGAGTAGCAATACGTTTAATTCCCAAACCTCCCTCCTCTTTAGGTAAACAGACGGTATTCCAAGACACTTTAACTTTTCCTTTTTTCATCGGGCCTTGACACCACAAAAATGAACGCATTTTCTGCTCAAGCTCCTTAACAATACGAATAGGAAGACTAAAAACAGAAGCCCAGTACACATGCAGCGAGGATAAAACAGATTTAACAAGCTCAAGACGTCCCGCAAAGGATAGAGATTTATTACGCCAATCTGTAATCCGCTTCTCCATCTTTTCAACAAGTATACTACAATCACGGTATAACAATCTAGAAGAAATAAGAGGGACACCAAGGTATCTGACTGGTAGCGAACCCTCCTCAAAAGGCAGCAGGTTCATAATAACAGCCTTAGTTTGATCAGATACATTGCAGAAGTAGACAGTGCTCTTGCTAAGACTAGGAACAAGACCTGACATATCCTTGAAGTCATCAAGTGCTCGCATTAAGATCTTCACCGAATTTATCTCACCTCTCGAGAAAAGAAAAAGGTCATCTGCAAAACAGAGATTAATAATCTTCTCCTTCCCACACTTGTTATGGAACCAGAAGTTTGAGCAATTAATAGTAGCTTTCTGCAGAATAAGAGTTAAGATTTCCATAACGAGAGTAAACAAGTATGGAGACATTGGATCACCCTGCCCAAGGCCTCGTTTTCCTTTGAAATAACCATGAGTATTCCCATTAATGCTAAATGAAAAAGAAGTGGAGGAGATACACTTCATAATCCAATTAACCATTATGGGATGGAAACCAAAACCCTGTAGAATAGTCCTCAAGAACCTCCAATTCACAGTATCATAGGCCTTTTGGATATCTATTTTAAAAGCACATCTCGGAGGACCATATTGTCTATGGTAGCCATGCATGAACTCTTGAGTTAGAAGAATATTATCTGTAATCCGTCTCCCCGGAACAAACGCCGACTGATTTAGACTAACTATATCATGCAACCCTTCTTTGATCCTGTTTGTGATAATCTTGCTAATACACTTATAAATAGTATTACAACAGGATATAGGCCTATAATCTGAAATACCAGCAGGCGTACTAACCTTGGGGACCAAAGCAATTAGGGTATGATTAACCTCCTGTAGAAGTTGAGCAGTACAAAAGAAGTCATGTACTGCTAAACATACATCTGGGCCAACAATACTCCAAGAGCTCTTAAAAAACGCTGAAGAAAAACCATCAGGACCTGGAGCTTTATTATCATCAATCGAAAACATGGCAAGTCTGATTTCTTCATCCGTAACCCTACGTATCATTGTATTCGCTTTACCCGCATCCAGTTTCCTTGTAAATAATTCAGGATCAGGTTGTAGTGAAGTGTGACCTTCGCTGCCCAAAAAAGTACTATAGTGCTGAACAAAAGCAATAGGAACATCGCCACCCTCAACTATCTCACCCAACCCATTCTTAATTACTTCAATACGGTTCAAGTGGTTTTTACTCTTCACAGAATTATGGAAGAAAGTAGAGTTCGAATCTCCCACACTTAACCACTGAATTTTCGAATTCAGTTTTAGAAATTCTTCCTCATCAAGAATTGCACTACGAAAATCTTCCAAACATTTAGCTTCCTTTACCCGCAATTCATCATCCGAGGGGTTTAAGTCAAGCTGTTTTTGGATATCATCAACTTGTTTTCTCAACAACTCAACTTTTTTATGAAGATTACCCTGTTTGAGTAAAAGATTGCGCATTGGAGATTTTAATGAACGAAGCCTCTTTACCACTCTAAACATGTGATGACCATCAACACTAGTCGACCAAGCATTTTGGACAGCTTCTAAGAAACCTTGCTTACGCATCAGAAAGTTGGCAAACTTGAAGGGTTTTGGTCTATCTCTAGCTATTGAAGGAAGCTTCACTACACAAGGTGAGTGGTCCGACACCCTATATGGCTGAAATAAGGCACACGATGAAGGAAACTCAACCGTGAACCCAAGATTCCCCATTACTCTGTCTATCTTTTTGAATATCCCATTACCTTTCTTCGGTTTAGAATTCCATGTATAGTGAAGGCCCGAGCTGTTAATGTCAAAGACTTCAATAGAATCTATACACTCCTTAAAATCACGCATGCCCGTGGTAATACTAGATGAACCTGCAAAGTTATCTTCAATATTCAAAGATGAGTTAAAATCACCCATTATAACCCAAGGCTTGCCATTCACAAATTGTTTATGCATACACAAATCATTCCAAAGATCTTTCCTGTTTTTATAATGTTTGTCTGCATAAACAAATGAACAAAATAAAGACTTCTTATCAATCTTGAAGGTAAGTTGGACATGCATAACCTGATTTGTTTGAGAAAACACCATCAAGTCAACCACCTCTTTATTCTATCCTATAATAATACGAGTGCCTTTCGAACAGATCAATCCATTAGAAGTCCAATCCCATGTACCACATACTTTTTTACAAATAGTAGACAAACATGAAACATCTACATGTGATTCCAAAATGGCGCACACATTTAGATGGTGTTCATTTACTACAAAACGAACCTCTTTTTGTTTCAGAGGGCGGTTCAACCCCCTTATATTCCAAGAGGCTATACTACCCATTAGACCCGCCTAAACCGGGAGTGCTTGCCCCCTCAGTGGTCTTCTGAGGTTCTGACACGGATCTGAATTGTTGAGCTGATTCCACATAAACTTCATCAACTTCATCATCATCCGAGGCATCTGGATTCATATCCTTTTGGAGTTTCTTAGCCTTTTCCTCACTTTCCTGCTCTGAATTTTCCTGAATCAATGGTTCGGGATCCTCACCATAATCATTCAAATACTCATATCTATTTTTCGTACTCACAGGTTTAGAGGAACTCGGCTGTCCTTTTTCTGATGTAGCCTGCTTCACTGGGCGGTAAACAAATTGTGGCTTCGTTTTTTTAACATTAACCTGTTTAGCTTTGCCCTTCCCCTTTACCAGCTGGAAACCATCCTTATCAATACTTGGACTGTGCTTTGTATCATTTTCCTTAACATTTTTGCTACATTCATTTGAATGATGACCAAAAACACTACAATGAACACATCTTGGAGGTTTCCATTCGTACTCCACCTGCATAGTTTCTTTAGTATATCCATCCCCCTCCAACTCCGGTATTGCAATAGAAATTTTATCCTGAAAATCAGACAAGGCTGAAATTTCTATTAAAGCTCGAGCATAACTACTTCGGCCCCACGATTCCGTGCACATATCACTCGTGTAAGAATCAAGTACCTTTGGGTTGCCAAGTCTTGAAAATAATAGACTCAAACCATCATCCGTATAGGCAGTTATAGGGACATTATGAATCTTAATCCACACCATCACTTCCTTGATATCCTCCTTTTTCAGTTTTGCATTAGGTGACCAAACATTAAGAAAAATCGGCACATTACGAATCAACCAAGGTCCACCTTCCAACACACTGTTCATACCTTTCTTGTCAGCAAACTTAAAAAAGAAGAAACCATTCGCGTTCATCATAACTTTTTGCAAACCGAATTTCGCCCAATTAGATTTAACATAATATTCAACCACCGGATAAGCCAATCGATCACCCAAGAAATACCCAAAAATAGTATTAGCATACTTTTCTTGGACAACTCGCACTGATTCTTTCGGTAAAACCACATCCACATCTTCCTTAAATATAAGATTCTCCATTTTTCGAAAATTAACTACCTTTTTAATAGAACCAGCTTTTAGTTTCGCAGCATAAGAAGGTTGTTCATTACCAGCATTAGTAATCTCACGTACAGTAACATTAGAATCAAATTCGACATGTTTTTTTCCAACTTTTGTGGATTCTTGTGATTCTCTATGCTGTAATTCATCCTCAGCCCTCACTAGAAGTGACGACACTGGTTTTTCCTTCTTATCATCCCTTTCATTCTCACATTCGTCTTTATTGATTCCAACCATTGGAGGAGCTTGCATGAAAACTTTATCAGTTACATCGTCCTCAATAGGAGAGATTGAAAACGGGCACTTCTTAGCTTCAGCCTTTTTAGCAGGATAATCATTCATTTGCTCACTAGAGAAGGCTGATTTTCCTCCTTCAACATTCTTATCAATATTAGGAGACGACACAACAGGAGTTTCAGTAGTGGAATTAGAGCCACCACCTGTTGTTTCATCATCTTTACCAATTGTATCTTCAGTATTTGTAATCAAATCGTTATCAATTGACGATTTAATATTAATAGCTGCTCCACCTAGCTTTCCTCCTTCCATATTAATCTGATCAGGTCCATGAGTTTCAGTAGCCATAGATGCAGTGGACGAGCCAACCTCCTTGTTAATGAACGAAATAGGTTTTCCTGAATTAGGGTTTCCCCCTTTATTAGGGCTGCCACCCTTCTTCTTTTTCTTACCAGACATTGATTGATTTTCCTTCAACCTATTAATACGTTCATCCAAGGCTTTAAAATCAAACGCAGGTATCCCTTTCATACAAGGAATACACAGCAACGAAAATAAAGTAACAACTCTCTCAACTAAGCAAACAATAAAATCAAAACAGCAAGAACAGAACGACGCACGTAACTAAATGAAGAACAGTTAGAAAAAGAGCAAAAACCCTAACCCTAGAACGAAACCCCTAGAAAACTAATCAAACCCCCTTAACCATTTAACAAAATCGTAGTATCTAGCTAAACTAAAAGGAGTTAGTCACGAAAACGATCTTGGTAAACAATCAGGAAAAATTCGACTAGAACTAGGGCTTTTTTAGGACGATCGAAGAAGAGAAAAATAAAAACCTACCAGAGAAAACGAAATAGAAGCTCAAACATGCACTTCAACCTACCCGAGAGTAGATGAGAGGGACACATTTACAAGCTTTTTAGATCGAAAACCTAAAAGGGAATGAAGGAAGACGATCGCCATAGGGAGAGAGTATTAGGGTTTCGTTTTGTTTACACATTTACACAATGTATTAAAGGACAAATATAATCGCAAACTAAGAATGTATAGATGCAAATATAATGCTAAGAACAGAATATAATGCTAATTATAATATAGAACGAATAATTGACAAAATAATGTAGAGATAAAGGAACAAGAACACCGAGATTTGTTATCGAGGAAAAGCCCTTAATCCTTATGGATCGCCGGTATAAAAACCCCCCGGGAGGAAGCAATCGTCCCTGCCTTTGTTCTCTTATTAAAGATCGTTAAAATGATTACAATGGTGGAATTCGGTTGATCGATATTACTAAGTGTGAGAATAGAGATGAGAGAATCGAGAGCAGTGTGTGTGAATACAAGTGTGTAGTAATGTAGCAGATAAGTAAAAGATATCCTAAATCGATCAGCCTCCTTCGTTTATATAGACTTAGATACTAACTAACTATGCGAATTTGTAGGGATCTTCCAGGTCTTCCATAATTGAACGTTGAGAGTAACTCGCCCAGTCAAGTGAACGTTGATGCTTTTCTCCTCATGCTGAAATCAACTTGAAGTCCGATTATACTGGCAGACCAAGTCTTCTTTGCGTGTTGATGAATTGTCCCATGTGCGACTTTGCTTTTTACCCCGTTAGAGATATTTTCCACAGCCTTATATCGAATATTCTGGAATCTGCATGCTTAACTCATGTGGAAATGATAATAACAATTGAAACATAACATAAGCAAAATATTAATAAGTTATCAGAATATTCATCTATGTCAATATCCTGATATGTCAAGATCTTGGACTTTCAAGATATTGGTACTTGAAATTTCACCCATAACAATTGTCCCCAAAGTTATTTTAATAAAATCAATTTTGTTGAAATAACTTTGAATCTTCTAGAGGAAACTTTGACCGAAGTCAATCAGTTAATTTTGAAACCATCTTTAAGATAAGACGCGTGGAACTCGGATAGCCAAGAGTTTTGATTTGATAGGTAACAACTTGACGGTTCATTTCTATCTTTTACCCATCTATATAAGCCAATAGTTTTACACTTTGAAAATCACAAATAGTTTTTTCTATGTTCAAGAAGTTCCAAATAATATTATCGGTTTCTATCAATTCCCATAACATCACAATGTCTGAGGTCACCAGCGGCGAATCTCACCTCAGAATCCAAGACCCTCCAAGAGTCGACTTGGGAGTCAACAAATCAGAAAAGAGACTTCTTCAGGTATATCAATTTATTTTAAGTTTATTTAATTTTTATGGTCTAAAATCTTTATTCTTTCATACAGTGTTTTTCTCGAATGCGATACGCACATATGGAGGTTGCAAGAATCAAAACTGAAGAAATCAAAAGTCAAAACCAGTACATTTAATGGCTTCTTGAATCAAGGAAAGTTCAAATGGCAAGAATAAAGGAGTTGGAAGAAGAGTTGGCGAAAACCAAAGAAGAACTCAAAATAGCAAAAGTAGATTTGGTTTACACAAGAATCGCAAAAAAGTTGAAACCTGACTCTTCCCAGTAGGAAATTTTTATGGGCGATGAAGGATGTGAAGACAAGGCCAGAGCCCATATTTTTAGACTCTTTTGTTTGTTTGGGAAAATGAATCGATAGGGGTAGTGTAATGTAGAACAACAAATGTTTAGGAGGGGAGAGATTGGTCTAGTATGATCAATCGTAGTTGTAAAAACTGCTTTCAAGTAGTTTTATGTAAATATATTTTGAAGTAATGAAGTTTTTCTTTTGATCCATTTTATTTTGAACTTGAAAACCAAAACTGTTATCAAGGGTAAAAATGGTAAATGACTAATATCTAGATGATGTCATGTGTCAGTTAATAATTAACCTTGACTTATTCGACTATTTAAACAGTAAGTAATCAAATCAGCGCAGTAATTAAAGAGTAAGATACATGCACCTTTTATGTATAATTAAGGCTCCACTTGTAGGCTATGATCCCTAGCTTGCAGTATCTTTAATTACTGTCAGTCTCCACTTATTCCTGCATTAAAATAATGTGTGTGGGGACTGGATTGATTTTTTGGAGGGGATTAAAATTAAGAAGGGGATTCTTAATTTTAAGATTGTAAAGTCCCAAACTCGATGGTTTAACCCAGAAATGTAAAATACAACAAGTCTAATAAGCACTAGATTGGACTAGTATTACCTGAATATAAATGCAAGAATATAAAAAAAGTAATACACGACTTAAAGTAATAAATAAAGGTGGAACACAATGTAATTTTTCAAGTGTATTTTATTTATGATGTTAAATAAAATACAAGGTTGTGCGGAATCAAGATAATACAAATATGTAAGTATCCTAACAACCTATGAATTACAAATGATCTATATTTGCCAAATAAACTCTTTGGATCGAGATACTTAAAGTTGTGAAGTATCCCTGTTTAAGATCGAGAGTATTTAGACAAATTCACCTTTAATGCTAAAAGTAATTTTAACGAAGAAATGACTTTGTATTTATAGGCAAAAGTACAAATATGGTTGCATGCATTTAATGAACCGACAAGGTCATTAAATGCATTGGTTAAAGTACAAGGATAAAGTCACATCAATATGACTTTATTCTTTTAACCAACCACCTTTACACACGTATGAACTTTAGTAAAGAACAAGTGGAATGTTCTTTGGAAAGTGTGTAAAGGCAAAAAGTCAATTCCTCGATATCAGTGTTCAAACTTGTAAGGTCTAGAACACTGACAATCCTCCAGTCGTAGATCTGGTAAGACTTCCAGTGGACTCCGCCATTTGTCAGTCTTCGTTCTTCTAACTTCCGTCTTTGACTTCAGTGAGAATGTCTTCAGTAGAATAGATCTGGACTGGGGTGAAGTCCAGTGAGCTAATCTGGAATACTCTAGATTTCCTATACAAGTATTTTGCTCACTGGTCTTCCATTATTTCTGGACAAATCTTTAGTAGGGCTCCAGTCTCCAAGTCTGGAGTAGGTCCTGTAAATACTATTTCTGGATAAGTCTTTAGAGACTCTCTAGATAACAAGTCTGGAGTGAGTCCAGTAAATCTGGACCTAACAAATTCCCCCTATTTGTTTAGAAATAATGCAAGGTTTTTCAAGCTTATATCTATACAACTTTGTATGCTTGAAAAACACTTGTTTTGACTTAGTCTAAAATTTTAAGTTACTGGAAAACACTTTATAAATCATCAGTGTTTTCAGTTTCATCTTTTAATACTTGCTTAGACTAAATCTGATCGCTTACTTTGTGAATCAAAATATGCAACTATATTTACAGCCATCAACAGAAAATAAGTTACAATTTTGGGAAATTAAATACAATTACAAGTAAATGATACAAGAGTCAGGCCCTTCTTTTCGACGTCTGTCCTGGAGCATCTTCAGAAGCCTTTCTCTTTGGTGAAGGTGAGGATGGTACAGACTCTGGTGGCTTCATACCTATTGCAACTTCCTTCTGTTGCTTTCTCTTCCATACCTTCTCAATCCTCTTCAAAAATGCTTTAACATCAGCAGAAAAATCAGTCTTCCCCCTGAACGTTAAGGCAATCTCCTTCAGTTTAGTCCATCCAAAAGCTTGGACTGAAGCACTCTTCCTTTCATCAGTAAAGTTACCTTCCCTGGTCAACTTTACTTCAAACTTGGACAAGCCTTCATGATTTTCAGCTAATTTGATCTCTGCACCAATGATCCTTCTGGCATCAGCCCTGTACTTCAACATATCTTCATATTTGGCTTTTTGCTTAGCCATCTGGATCATGTATTCAGTTTCCTTGGATACTTTCTGCTGTTCCATGGCAGACTGGAGTTTTTCACGATTAATTTTGAGTGAAGTATCCAAAGGAATGAAAGTGCTCAGATCAGCATCTCTGATTTTCTTTAACTGTTTGGCAGTGAGTTTTGGTAAGCCTTTAATCTTCTTTCTGTACTCTATCTCCAGAGCACCAGCATTCTTTCTTATTTTCTTCTGGAGGTTCACCAGTTCCTCCGTCCTTTGTCTTATTAGTTCAGCTACACTGACACCATAAGTCTTTGTATCATAAATCTGTTCTTCTTCAGAGTACCTGGAACGAATGTGGACATCATCTAAAGCATCCAGAGATTGATGAACTCTGGGGTCTTCCTTCATCTTTTTGTAAACATCAATATGTATGCCCAACCTGCCAGCATTGTAAGAATCAAGAGTCCCCATGATTGCCATCTCCCTTTTGTGGGCCAGCAGTTCATCCTTTTTGATTTTTCTTGAAAATTTCTATCATAATGCATTCTTGTTCCAGTCTCTTCGAAGTATCTTCATCAGTAGTTGGAAATTCTGATGATCTTCCAGCAGTTTCACTTTCTTCTCCAGATACCATATGTTCTTTTCCCTTTACTGTCTTTTGAGTAGTTATGATATCTGGGAATTCTTCAAACTGGGGCTCACTGGCATCAGTACCAGCAGCCTCTTCAACCTGCACAATGGCTTCAGTGCCAAGTGCCTTCTGTGCTTCTTGTGCACTGGCATCAGTGCCAGTCACTTCTTCTTATTGCACAATAGCTTCAGTGCTAAAGGCCTTTTCAATTGCACTTACAACAACTTCTTTCTTTTTCCTCACCAATCCTTCTTGAACAGACTCAGTGGCAACAGACTTGATGCGTAAATCACGCGACAACCGACAACGGAAGACTATTTTTGGTATTTTCTGGATTTTATATGAAATAAACAACTAAACGAGACAATAAAGTAAAATGATAGATAAAAGAATCCACCACCAAGACTCGTAAAGGCCAAGCCACCGGAATCAAGGATAAAGGAAACACTCCGCCCCACCACTACAACCGATAAAGGTCTAGCCACCACGATTATAGATAAAGGAAACCGAAGATTTAAAAGACCTCACCACAATATTTGATAAAGAACAAGTCACCACAAATATTGATAAAGGGGTCACTCCTAACCACCAAGATCAAAGATCTATAAAGGTAAAAGAAGATTTGTAAGAAATAGAGGCTGCTCTATTAATTTTCATTCAACATCAACTACTTTACAAATGAGAGATAAACCTCTATTTATAGCCATGTGCTCTACCTAGGAATTAACGATGAAATAATAAAATAATACATAAAAGTTGTCATGTGCAAGCCACTAACTAGTTTGGACCAATAAGACATGGACACGTAAGCTTCTAGAAACATTCCCCTGCAAGTGGTCCCATAATATTGTTAGAAACGTCACACGCGCCTTCCTTAACAACTGACATTCTACTTTATTGGGTCCACAAACGACTTCAGTGGGGACTTTATTATTTGGCAACTGGAACATAAATTTGGACCGCAACTGGAGACCGTCATCTGGAGAACCTTCAGTAGTGGTCACTGGAGCACGTCATCTGGAGGACCTTCAGTAGTGGTCACTGGAGCATTCATCTGGAGCTTGCCACTGGAGAAATGTTACTACTGGTGACTGAACTGGTTCAGAAAAGACTTGTCTGAAATGGGCTACAGCTAGCAGAATCAACATGGCTTGTTCAGAGGGCATGATCAGTTTAGTTGCTTTCTTCAGTTCACTGGGTTCCTCCAGTTCAATGAATCTGGTCATTTCCGCAGTAAATCCCCATTTGAAGTTTGTTATGGTGTCAATCCACTGACTCCCATTGACTTAATTCCATTTTCGATTGAACCAAAAGCAAGCATTGAAGCTGAAACCAGAGCAAAAGAAATAAAGAGAATTCATGGAGAAGTGAAGGCCAGAATTGAGAAAGCAAATGCCAATTACAAGGCCAAGGCAAACAAGAACAGGAAGCAGCCCAGTTTTTCACCAGGTGATCTTGTTTGGGTGCATCTCAGAAAGGAAAGATTTCCAGCCAAGAGAAAAAGCAAACTGATGCCCAGAGCTGAAGGTCCGTTCAAGATTCTGGAGAGATATGGTGATAATGCTTACAAAGTTGAGTTACCTAGAGACATGGCAGTTTCAAGTACTTTTAATGTGGGAGATCTAATGCCTTATCTGGAGGATGAGTACCTCGAAGACTTGAGGACAAGTCTCTTTTCAGAGGGGGAGAATGATGCGGAAATGACCAGATTCATTGAACTGGAGGAACCCAGTGAACTGAAGAAGGCAACTGAACTGATCATGCCCTCTGAACAAGTTGTGGCAACAACCCATCTTGAAGTGTTCTAAGAACAGACCCAGAAATATCTTCAGATATTTCTTTCAACATACCAAGTCTGAACTTCTTAGCACACTCATCACTGATAGTGCTAACAACGGCATTCTGATCAAGTGATGGCCTACTCTCCAAACTACTTATCCTGGTGGTCAACTTCTGAACTTCATCTGTCAGACCTGCCAGTGGTTGAACAAGTTCACCTTTCACTGCAGTCTGAACAGATTTCACCAATTTTGTTTCTAAGCCCTGGACTACCACTTTGATGTTTTCAGAATTGTTATTTGTGGCCAGTACCATCTCATTCAACTTCTCAAACACCAGCTTCTCGTTACCAGCAAAAAGATTCATTTCTGATGAAAGATTATTCGATAAAAGAGATTTGAAATCAGAAACAACCTGTGATGAAGACTGAAGTGATCTCTCCAGGTCCGCCACCTTACTTAAAAGCCTTGGACCTCGGCTGAAGAAGATGTGGAAGGACCACTTGGAGGATCAAGAGTTGAAGTCAATCTGGTCACCAACGGTACTTGTGCCTGGACCTCTTCAGTTAAAACTTCAGATGTTACGACAGTGGAGTCCAGCACACGGTGTTCAGATAAATCAATTGGGGTTTCAAGTGGTGGTGGTTGATTTTGTGAAATTTGAATTGAAGGAGGATTGAAATATGGAGTGTTTTGTGGAATTGAAAGTGGTGGTGGTGGTGGTGCAATAGTGGATTCTGGTGGTGGAACATTTGATTCTGGTGGAGGTGGTGGCATTTCTGGTAATCGTTCTATTTCTACTACATCATCTCCAAGAAAACTCATGTCAGTATCAAAAATATTACCTTCTGACATGGGTGAATCAGCCTCATTCCAAACAAATGTTTCAACAACAGTCTGATCACCAATCTGATCACCAACTTCTACATTTAAATTAAACTGAGCATCTTGCTCACCAGTGTCTTGCTCAACAACCTGTACATTTTCTGCCTGCTCACCATCATATACAACATTTTCTTCCTCAAAAATAGGAGACCCATCTATATTCATAATATCACCAGGATGGCTCGATTCTACTCTATCTGGATTTACCTGAACTCCAGCCCTCATAAGGCGTCTGGCCGTTCTGGTTCGTTTAACAATTTCAGTCTGTTGAACCTCAGGAGCCACCTGGGTCACTGGTTGCACTATTTCAACATCTAGGTCACCAGAGGGTCCTTCACCAACTAGGTTCCCTCCTGGAGCCTCTTCTTCCTCATTGTTTTCTTCCCTTTGAAAAGTAAGCATGGTCTGAGCAATATTTACCTCATTTGTTGGAGATATAAGGTTGGTCAGTTCACGCATATACTCACATACAGAAAAGTGAGTGGTTTCAAAATCATACTGGTCACCTAGAGCTCTTTTGAAAATAAGTGAAAGGAAACGAATATATGGAACAAATGCTTTTCTAACTTTCACCTTAAGACGCTCTACCAGATCATCAAATAGAATCTGAGCAAAATCCACTCTGTACCCGAACCAGAGGCAGTAAGCAATCTGGAGATGTGTTTGATTTATCTGGTCAAGTCCTCCAGAACTGCCTCCCAAACATTCAACTATATGTGTGAAAAAGAATCTCCATGAGTCTGTAAGCCTGCTCATGTAGACTGTTCCCTTTCTGGATAGCTGGCCATGCTCATCCAGTATGTCTGTGTGCCCCATTAATCTGCACACTTCCCTTGTATTTATGCCAGAGGGAAGTTCAATGGGCATCTCATTCTGTTCAAAATAGTTCAATTGAAGAACAGACCTGAGTGTATCAACAGTGAAAACCAAGGGTCTGGTACCTTGCTTAAGAGAATAAGAAATTGATGAAGTTGCATCATCATATACTGCAGTGTACCAGAATTCACATAAATAATCGTGGTACATCTTCCCTGGATTTAAGGTCAATGCACCATATAATGGACATGAGAGAAAAAAGGTATTTAATCTCCCAATAATGGATTGGGCATTATGAACACTGGAAAGTGTGAGTCTGGCCATCCAGTTATTCATGTTTATTCGTATTGCCTTTGCCTCTAATGTAATATGAGGTGCCCTTACAATATTTGGAACAAGAGCATATTCAGCAGCGAGCAGATTTTTGGGTGAGTTTGATTGTCTTGGTGCCATTGAATATGATAGATATATGAAGATGAAATTGAAGAATTAGGGTTTTGATGAAGATTTAATGAATTGAAGTAAATATGAGAGATTTATGATTGTGAATTGAATGAAAAAGAAATAAATGAAGGAATTTGAAGAATTTGGGAGTAAATATGTTCGAAGTAAATGCATATGAAAGTGAAAGTGGGTATTTATATAGGAGAGAGAATGTGGAACTCAAACGGTTAATTTGAAATTATCAAATATAATTTTGATCGGGTTCTGAGATCCGCATTAAATACATCACATCACACATAAATGTGTGACGGTTTACAGCCCACAAACAGTAACAAGTTGCACTTTTTGTCTTCCCAAGGTAAAAAATACCATCATTTCTTTGGAAAAAAATGACATGCCACGTAGGATAATAAGATAAATATCAAGATAAATATCTTTTCAAAGATTTTGCATACGTGGCACGCACAATGACCAAGTATTTAAAAAATATTATGACTGACATATCAGTGCATCTGGAGGTTGACTGGACACTCCAGTATCACTGGTGGATTAGGCCAGTGAAGCATGTACTGATGGTACACTGGAGGGACACTCCAGTAAAGTACCAGTGAACAACATTTGAAAGAGACTGGTAACCTCAAACATGCACGTCAACTAATACAGACAAATGAGAGGGACACATTTACAAGGAGACAAAAGTCACCTCAAACATGCACTTCAACCTATCTAATTATCAGTGAGAGGGACACATTTACAAGGTACCAGTAATATTTTCTGGAAAATTTTGTCCAGTGAGAAAATAAATTAATAAATTCCCCTTGAACTTAAAACATTTTTAAGAGCAAAAATATATCTTTCAGTCTTCCCCATGGAATGTTGATCCAGAAATCTATTAAGGCAAAGATAGTACACAACGGCGTTCAATATCTGAGCAGTCATAGATTTATAAATCTTTAAATCAAGGATCCCTGATAGTACACAACGGCGTTCAATACCAAGGTTCCAGATTTAAGGGTTTAACATTCCCAACTCACCAACAAGATATTCAAAAGTTTTAACATCCAGAGGTTTGGTAAAAATGTCAGCGAGTTGTTTGTCAGTGGGAATAAAATGGAGTTCAATGTTGCCTTTCACAATATTATCACGAATGAAGTGATACCTGAGATCAATGTGCTTCGTCTTTGAGTGCATGACTGGATTGTTCGAGATAGCAATGGCACTGGTATTATCACAAAAGATTGGGGTCTTTGAATACTTCATACCATAATCAAGCAACTGGTTCTTCATCCAGAGTATCTGAGCACAACAACTGGCTGCAGACACGTATTCAGCTTCAGCAGTGGACAGTGAAACTGAAGTTTGCTTTTTACTGGTCCAGCTGACCAGTTTACCACCAAGGAAATGACATCCACCAGTAGTGGATTTCCTGTCTATCTTACAACCTGCATGATCTGAATCTAAATAACCCATTAGATCCATGCTTGAGCCTTTGGGATACCAAAGACCCAAACTGGGGACACCTTTAAGGTATTTCAGTATGCGCTTTACAGCAAGCATATGAGATTCTTTTGGATTAGACTGATATCTGGCACATAAACATATTGAAAACATAATATCTAGTCTACTGGCAGTTAAATACATCAGTGAACCAACCATGCCTCTATAGACAATGGTGTTCACTGGTTTACCATCTGGATCTGAGTCCAGTGTCAGTGGTGCAAAAATTGGAGTGGGTTTAGATGGTGAAGAGTTCATATCATATTTCTTTAAAAGATCTCTAACATATTTTTCCTGATTAATAAAAATATCATCGTTGTTTTGTTTAATCTGGAGTCCAAGAAAATATGTTAATTCACCCATCAAACTCATTTCATATTCAGTCGACATTATTTTAGAAAATTTCTTGCACATTTTATCATCAGTAGAGCCAAAAATAATATCATCAACATAAATTTGTACCATCAGAAGATTACCTTTTTCATGAAGAATAAATAAGGTATTGTCAATTGCACCTCTTTTGAAATCATTTTTCAATAAATGTTTAGTCAGAGTATCATACCAGGCACGTGGGGCTTGTCTGAGGCCATAAAGCGCTTTATCCAGACGATATACCCAATGTGGATGCTTTTCATCAACGAAACCTGGTGGTTGTCTGACATAAACTTCTTCTTCAAGTTTTCCATTCAAGAAAGCACTCTTTACATCTATCTGGTAGACCTTGAACTGATGATGAGCAGCAAATGCTAAAAATATTCTGATCGCTTCAAGTCTAGCCACTGGAGCAAATGATTCATCAAAAACGACATATGACTGGCAGTAGCCTTGTGCTACCAGTCTGGCCTTGTTTCTGATGACATGACCATCTTCATCTACCTTGTTCCTGAAGACCCATCTTGTTCCAATCGGTTCTTTCTTTCCAACTGGGAAAGGGACCAGGTACCAAACCTTGTTCCTTTCAAACTAGTGAAGCTCTTCTTGCATAGCAGTCACCCAGCTTGGATCTTCCATAGCCTCGTCAATCTTCTTTGGTTCATTCAGTGATAAAAAACTGACATATAAGCATTGATCACTGGAGGCTCTTCTGGTCTGAACTCCTCTACTGGAGTCACCTATGATCTGATCGATAGGATGAGCTTTTGTCCATTGGGAGTACTGACCAGGATTGTTACTGACAACAATATCAGTGCAAGAGTTCAGTTGAGTTTCAGGATGAGGATCCTGCCAGACTATTTCAACATCTTCATCTGAATCATTTAAATCACGATTTGCATCATGAAATTCATCATTTAAAGGCATTTCTTGAAGTACTGGTTCAGTTTGAAATTCTTCATTTGAACACATTTCTGGTATGTTTTCAACTGATACTGATACTGGGGGAGTAGTACGAACATCTGATCCAATAACAATTTCAGAGGGTAGTTTGAAAATAATTGAAGGATAGAATGGAGTACCACTGGAGAGTTTCTTCTTTTAAACAGGTTCCAGATCAGGATGACTGGAAACTGTGACTTCTGAATCTTTATTGTAGTTGATAGGATCAGATTCACAGAAGACAATTGGAGTTACTGGGGGAGTATCAAGGGTTGGCTTTTTATTGATTGCAGCATTTGATTCATCAAATGTGACATGAATTGACTCATGGACCTTCTCCAGTCTCTTGTTATAGACTTTGAAGGCCTTGCGAATGGCTAAATAGCCTAAGAAATACCCTTCATCAGCTTTGGCATCAAATTTTCCTAACTGACTGGAGTCGTTCAGGATGTAAACTGGACATCCAAAAACGTGAAAATAACCAATATTTGGTTTTCTATTTCTTAAGACTTCATAGGCTGTCTTTTTGTGTCGCTTCACATACACTGATCAATTCTGGGTGTGGCAAGCAGTTGCAATTGCTTCAGCCCAGAAACTGGTAGACAGACTAGATTCAGCAAGCATACTCCTGGCAGCTTCTATCAGCGTTCGATTCTTCCTTTCCACTACTCCATTCTGTTCTGGAGAGCGGGCTGATGAGAAATTCTGGGAGATGCCAGTGTCAGTACAGAATGACTCCAGAGTTGCATTCTGGAATTCTGTTCCATTGTCACTTCTTAACTGACACACCTTTCGACTGTACTTGAGCTCAATTTGCTTGATAAGACTGATGATTTCAGCAGCAGCTTCACTTTAAGACCTGAGAAAGATAACCCAACAATATCTGGAGAATTCATCTACGATCACAGGGTGTATCTTTTACCAGCACGAGTCTGAACATTCACTGGACCAAAGAGGTCCATATGAAGCATATGAAGAGGTTCAAATATGCTGAAATTCTGTCTGGTCTTGAAACTGGTACGTTTCTGCTTACCCATCTCACATCCTGGACATGGCCTTTCCTTTTTGAAGGAAACAGAAGGGATCCCATCTGCCAGTTGTTTTCTAGACAACTTATTAATATTTTTGAAATTTAAATGGGATAACCTTTTGTGCCATAACCAGTTTGTGTCTTCATCAGCTTGAGTATAGAAACACTGCTTTGAAGGAGAGCTTTCCATATCCATCACGTACACATTTCCTCTTCTGGGAGCCATCAACACTACCTTCCAGTCCTTGTTGAATATGATACCCTGAGCAATATTGAATAGAACTTGATAGCCATCATCACACAGTTGACTTACACTGATCAGGTTATATTTCAAACCATTCACATATGCAACTCGTCTGAATTTGACTTATCCATTGTTCATAACACCGTATCCCTCAGTTTTCCACAACCATCATTTCCAAAAGTAATGGAGGGTCCATCAGAAATGGTGAACTCCTCCAGCAGGGTCTTACATCCGGTCATCGTCCTGCCAGCTGCACTGTCAAGATACCAGATATATTTCTTTCGATCGCCCTGCACATCCACCAGATATTATTAGTTTGATTTGAGAACCCATCGACTGATGGGTTCACTGGACCCTCCCTTATAGGTCCCTGGGGCTATCTGGTTGAGTTCACTTTCTTCAACAGTAGTCTTAGTTGAAAAGACCACTGGGGTTGATAGTTTTGAAACCTTTTTCTTTTTCTCAACTGGAGAAATATATTTTTCTTTCTTGGAAAAAGGTTTAGTATTTTGTTTAGGGCCAGATGAAGTACCCTCAATAAAGTTTAATCTTGCATTAAAACTTTGAAATTGACGAGTCAGTAATTGAATCTGGCTCTCTAACCTTAACAAAATACTTTCATCAGATGAGACCTGAGCCTTTCCAGTTCTAGGGAGACATTCTTCTTCTTTGGAACTGAAGGTTCCTTGGAAGAGGACTGAGGTAAAGGTTTCTTCAGATTGACCTTTTTAACTGGAGCAGTCATCTAGAATGCTCCAGTCTTAACCTCTGGGGATTGAAATGGGAAAATATTGGCCTTAGGAGTTACAGGCTCATCATAAATGGTGGTGGGCCTGAACCCCTCTGGTAAACGATCAATTACTGGTATTAATGATGCAACATGAATATTTCCATCTAAATAAGCACGTTTTTGAGCGGGAAATTGATTTACTCCAGCATCATATGGCTTTCTGGTTTCAAGCCATGATTTAATCACTAGTTTTTCCTTTTCTAAAATGACTTCAAGATCTTGTTTTTCTTGAATCAGTTGTTCAGTTACCAGAACCTGGGCTTGAAATGCCAGTTCAATGTCTTGAAGTTCTTTTAATTTTGATTTTAAAACAGTTATTTCAGAAAAATCTGTTTCTAGACCATTTGCACAGTCAGATCTAACAGTTTCAACAAAAATTAAATCAGCATTAAGAGCTTCAGCTATGTCCAGTTTTAATTCTTGGTCAGTTTCAGTTTCAGTATCATAATCACTAACCTTTTTGATAACAATGTCCACCCATCTTCCAGATGTGACATCTTCCTTCACCAGGTGCTCTTCGTCTGCCAGAGCCATGTAACAGCAATCTCTTTCTTCTTCTTCATCAGCAGATGAATCATCAGAAGGAACCCATTTTTCTTCAGTTGTTGCAATCATGCACTTATTATTATTTTCCATTTGTTGTGCCATGAGAGCAATTTGAGCCTTAAGCTTTTTATATTTCAATTTATAGCTATCATCAGGCTTTTTATTTGAAGTAAATGGACCAGGCTGGGATACAAACTGACTGGACTTGCAATCTTTCATGAAATGACCTTTTCTGCCACACTTAAAGCATGTCAGATTGGTCTTATCAGTTGAAGAACTGGATGCAAATTATCCAGATGGCCTATTTGCTCTTGCTTTGAAACGGTTAAACGTTTTAGCAATCATCGCAACCAGGTCATCATTTTCAGATTCATCACAGTCTGGAGAAATTTGACTAGATTCTCCAGATTCAATGAGTTCAGACACCATCTTCTTCATAGAAAATACATTCTCGGAAGATATCAGTGTTGTACCTTGTGGTTCAGTATGACCAACCACATTAGAACTACTGGAGGCATGGTTATAGGCATCTTGTTCTGCCACAACTCTCTGAGCTTGATTTTCTTCAGTGTACCTGAAAGCTCCATATAAAGTTGAAAGAGTGTGTGTGTGCAGAGTTTTACCTTGTCGTAAAACCAGGATCATGTGAGACCATTTGGTGGGTAGAATATCACAAAATTTCTCCAGAAGTATATCCTTGTCTTTCTCAACCCCAAGACCTCTCAACTGGTTTATGATGCTCATAAATCTGGTGTAAGTACCAGTGAGAGACTCATTGGGCTGAGCAAAAAATGACTCATACCTCTTGTTTAAGTACACTTTTCTGGTGACAATGATGTCATCTCCTCCTTCAAACTGGTTTACTAGTTCATCCCACATGGTTTAAGCACTGGAACAGCCCCGAAGATCATGTTTTTGAGAAGGGTATCTAGATTTACCAATCTCCTCTCCTCTTCAGACCAATGTTCCTCCCTTTTTTCCCGACCTCTTCTAGATCCAGTTGGATCAAGGAGAGCATTGAGAGGTGATGTGGGGACATAAGGTCCTTCATTTAAAATTTTCATCATGTTTCTCTCAATACCAGTGATATGCAATATCATCCTAGCCTTCCACGTACCAAATTCATCGCTATTCCCACTGAATTTAGGAACAGGATTATTTGAGTAGTGCACATGCACATTTGGAGAAGCAGGAGTAGGAGGAGGAGGTGATGGATTAGTGTTATTAACAAGTGGTGGTTCATTATTTTGATCATTAATATTAACATTAGGATCAGGACCAAAATTAAAGTTTCCTTGTGTATTTTCTGGGGTGGCCATCAAAGAAGCAGATCTAGGCAAGTTTGTTTAACCTTTGGCTCTGATACCAATTGTAAAGTCCCAAACTCGATGGTTTAACCCAGAAGTGTAAAATACAACAAGTCTAATAAGCAATAGATTGGACTAGTATTACTTGAATATAAATGCAAAAAAATAAACAAAGTAATACACGACTTAAAGTAATAAATAAAGGTGGAACACAATGTAATTTTTCAAGTGTATTTTATTTATGATGTTAAATAAAATACAAGGTTGTGCGGAATCAAGATAATACAAATATGTAAGTATCCTAACAACCTATGAATTACAAATGATCTATATTTGCCAAATAAACTCTTTGGATCGAGATACTTAAAGTTGTGAAGTATCCCTGTTTAATATCGAGAGTATTTAGACAAATTCACCTTTAATGCTAAAAGTAATTTTAACGAAGAAATGACTTTGTATTTATAGGCAAACAAATTCACCAATGAATTTGTGCCGTACAAATATGGTTGCATGCATTTAATGAACCGACAAGGTCATTAAATGCATTGGTTAAAGTACAAGGATAAAGTCACATCAATATGACTTTATTCTTTTAACCAACCACCTTTACACACGTATGAACTTTAGTAAAGAACAAGTGGAATGTTCTTTGGAAAGTATGTAAAGGCAAAAAGTCAATTCCTCGATATCAGTGTTCAGACTTGTAAGGTCTAGAACATTGACAATCCTCCAGTCGTAGATCTAGTAAGACTTCCAGTGGACTCCGCCATTTGTCAGTCTTCGTTCTTCTAACTTCAGTCTTTGACTTCAGTGAGAATGTCTTCAGTAGAATAGATCTGGACTGGGGTGAAGTCTAGTGAGCTAATCTGGAATACTCCAGATTTCCTATACAAGTATTTTGCTCACTGGTCTTCCATTATTTCTGGACAAATCTTTAGTAGGGCTCCAGACTCCAAGTCTGGAGTAGGTCCTGTAAATACTATTTCTGGATAAGTCTTTAGAGACTCTCCAGATAACAAGTCTGGAGTGAGTCTAGTAAATCTTGACCTAACAAAGATTCAGTTAGGGACATTGGTGTTCAAGATATTGAGGGTGTCTCCATATCTTGAACTTGCTTGGAAGGCGTGGTTAGCCATTTTTGTGTGTTTGTGTAATGTGTGGCGTGGTTAGCCAATTTCGGGAGATCGATGGTAACACCGACAACCAACATAATTAATTTCGACGACCTTGGAATTTAACCCTTCAACCGTGAAATTAATTAACGTGCGACACGGGCGATTTTAAGAGAATGTGAAAACCTTCAACCAAAAGTTGGCATGAAAGCCAAAAGGTGAAGACCTTGTTCCACGTTGTAATGCATGTGTTTGTTGATGTTGATAGTTCTTCAAAGTCTACAAAGTAAATTCTTAGAAACTGACGTTAGCCATTTAGCTAAGGCCACTCCGACACTCAAGTCAGTATCATCATCTTGAAAAAATAATAATAAAAAGTAAAAGAAAAAAGAAAGATAAAAAATCATACCTGAGTTTTTCTAAAGACAAAATAAATTATACGTGATACGTTTTGAGATGTATGGCGTTCCAAGCTCTTGGAATTAGAGTACCTTGTAGATCTTGAAGCCAATAAGATCCTTTTCCAGCCTCAGCCTCGATCAAATAAGGACCTTCCCATTTTGGGTTCAATTTACCATCCGGTTTAGCCAAAACTTTCTTTAGAACCAAATCACCAACTTGGAATCGTCTTCAATCTTAAATTTTTATTATAAGACTTAGCGATTCGTTGTTGATAAGCTGCTATCCTTATCTTGGTCCTTTCTCTTATCTCATTTACAGCTTCTAGATCTTCAAGCAATAACTCTTTATTCTTCTCATAAGTTAATAAATTAACTCTGGCTGTAGGTAAATCCATTTCAGTAGGTAGAACTGCCTCAGCTCCAAAGACAAGTGAAAATGGAGTTTGTCCAGTGGCACTTTTCGAAGTTGTTCGATCAGCCCATAAGACAAATGGTAGCTCTTCAGCCCATTTTCCCTTTGCTTGTCCCAGTCTCTTCTTTAGATTATTCATAATAATCTTGTTGCTTGATTCCGCCTGGCCATTGGCTTGTAGATGGACTGGAGTAGAAGTAATCATCTTGATGCCCCATCTTTCACAAAAGTTCGTAGTCTTCTTACCAATAAATTGTGATCCATTATCACAAATAATCTCCACTTGTACTCCAAATCTTGTCAATATGTTCCTTTTAATGAAAGATATAACATGTGATTCATGGATCTTAGCATATGCTTCAGCTTCAATCCATTTGGAGAAATAATCTGTCATTGCCTTAAAATATTTCTTCCCAGCTGAAGATTCCGTCATTGGCCCAACGATATCCATTCCCCATTTCATGAATGGCCAAGGTGACAGAACTGGATACATGGGTTCTGCTGGCTGATAATAAATATTGCTATGCCTTTGACAAGCATCACACTTCTTCGCATATTCTTCAGCATCTTGCTTCATTGTGGGCCAGTAATAACATGTTCTTAAGATCTATGAATATAAACATCTTCCAACTGTGTGATTCCCACATTCTCCTTCATATATCTTTAAGAACCTCATTGGTCTTAGGATGTTCTAAGCATCTAAGATATGGTCCTGCAAGAGATTTCTATACAAAATACCATTGATCATAGAATAATGTGTTGTTTTCATGCGAAAGGCCTTTGGGTTTTCTTCTTTAGGAATTGTCCACT
>CM067168.1:135401842-135414975 GCA_034093135.1 Erigeron breviscapus | reverse complement strand
CGCCTTGAAAGGTCAAGCTAAACATCTTGAAAGCTTAGGTAAGAGGTCTGCTGAGCTGCACAACAAATCAAAGCAGTCTAATAATTCAAGTGATAGAGATGTTGAAGATATGGATGTTCAGTTGAGAAAGAACAAAGGTAAACATGTTGAAGAAAGGTCAACGAGTGTTTTACCCAAAAGAATTTCTCAAAGGGACTCACCCACACGGAGTGGTTCACCTAGAAATCCCTTGAGTTATTGTAACGCCCCTAACTTACAAAACGTACAAAATTATATCAAAATGAAACTTAAGAACAAAAGAACGTTAATCTTATTCCAAATCAAACCAAAGTCAAGCAAAAGTCAACCAACAAAATATTCAAAAGTACTTATAATCCAACATAAAGAACTAAAGCTTGAAGAACACTAAGGCCAAAGGTGCTAAGGCCAAATCGTTCTACACTCTTCGCTAGTTCCCAGTGCCCCCTAGATCACCTGCCGTATAAGAAAGAAAAAGGAATACGGCTGAGCAAAAGCCCAGTGAATGGATATGACAAAAGCAGGAATATAGTATGAAAAGTGAAGACATATTTTTATAAACAAACTTATCTTCGAAACAAACTTATTTCAAATCAAAGTACAAATATGTATAATTCCACAATATATTATACATCAAATATATATATCAAATATAAAACCAAGTTTCATAAAATAATGCATCTAAGAGTCAAACAAATAACTTATCAGGCCGAATGAAATCATAGGGTAGCTACTCCACTAATCATTCATTTATGGTGCGAAACGCCTCGTATGACACTACGATAAGCGCCCACCGTCAAACAAAATTTACCTAGGACCGATCCATACGCCTCCTATCAAAATATAATATAATGAGCTCGAACCACTACCGGGTTATCAAAAGGAGACGCCGTAGATCAAATCAAATACACCGCTATGGCCGGTGCCACGTCATCGGTGTCACAACAACGCGCCCATGGGACCTCCATGGATAGGTTACTCTTATATGCATATCTTAAGAAACCGTTTTGACCAACTTATATATAGATATATCGAAAGTTTTTAAGAGACAAAAGGAATTTTTGGACAACTAGAAATAAAATATTTTAAGACATTTAAATATAAACTTAAAATCACATCTCCATCACCCAATTCTCACAAATATATAATGGAGCCATCATGACTCATAATATGCGACTGTATTAATTTTTCAAGGCCCACAAATATGATTAATAATATGCGACTGTATTATCTTTCGGGGCCAATACTCGAGGGACATATATGAGTGTACGAATTGGGGAACACTTGTACGAATCACCGCATCAAATGTAACACCCAAACGCAACTCTTTCGGGACTATTATTAAATTGGATTTCAAGAGATGGTTTTGACACACTTAATATATATATCAAAAATATTATAATTTTCGAATCAACAAATATATTCAAAGGCTAACAAACAAATGATTTTTCAAATATCGAATCCATACAATTTTCACAAAATTTTAAATAAAGTTTTGAGAGGAAAGATTTTACCGAAAGGATCCTAATACCACCTAGAATATCCGTACCTTATCGCCGATCACAACGAATTCAAAATGAAAGATCCACTAACGAAACGCAATCACCAAACCGAATCTAATCAATACAAAAGTATAAGCACAAAATATATTCAAATAGGGAGTATGTAATATCCATTATATTTTATAATAAAAGTTTATTATGTATTTCTATCTGATTGTTATCCTTATTGTTATATTTTCATTTCTTGTGACATGCATATTCAAAACGATCATGGAAAACCAAGAAGTGTATCTCCAAAGAAGCCTTCAAATGGCTAGCCAAGTTCGTAGCAAGACTCCAAAGAGGAATCCCAATCCAAAACGAGAAGTCTTTAATCGTGTTGGTGAAGACGATACATGTTTTTATGATCATTTCACATGAACAGTTAAGACTGATCGTTCTTCAATGTTTCAGAAGCATAGTCCCAGGAGAAAGATCGAGTTATCTCTTGAGAGGGTGCCAAGAAACAATAGACATACTTCAAAGTCCAAGACTCCCACTGAGAGTGATGGATATTAGACGAATGTCTCAGTGAAAGATAAGGACGGTAAATTCAAGTCTACTGAGGCTTGGGTGCCGTTTCGCAACTAGGCACCTATCTTTCGTGCAAAGGATACAGTTAGAGAGGACCATGTATTTCGGTGATCGGTGACTGAGTCCTAGGCACATATTTATTAGATAACACAGTGGGTTATCGAAATTTTGTTTTCGTTTATGTCATTGTAAATCATGGTGCAAGTCCCTTGTATGTTATTTATAATTTGTTTATAAAAGAACGTATTTGGGAAAACGAGTATATGTAAGGTGTTTTATGTTGATCACTTCTGATCACATGTCAGGTGAAATCTTTCCTTGTGTAGCTAAGATGTAATCTGAATTACTTTATTTTATTCTTACACTCAGTATCTCTTTAAAGTGTTATCTGGCTGGGCAAAAAATGCTCTCTGCTCATGGCGATTTTTTCATTCGAACCTACATCTTTTCTAATCTGATCTCAATGTTTTGTGGTGGATTTAATTTTTCTAGGTTTTATTCTTCTTTTGCTGTGGGTTTTTTAGGGTTTTTATCTTTTTTTCTTCTTGTTTTTTCTGTTTGTACTTTGATTAAAGATTGATTTGTTTGCATGGGCTCTGGAGGTGGATGAAGAGAGCTGATGATCCCTTTGATCTAGATTTATTACGTAAACGTTTTGAAAGAATAGAGAATCTGCAAAAACGATCTGGTAATATGAAGAAACCGAAGTGGGGGAAAAACCCTAATTTGCCTCCTCCATCCAAAAAACCTGGATCTCCCTCTACTTCTAATATACTAATAGAACATCGTGATAAGGATGCTGGGGCTAGTCCTAATCCTTCTGTACCTAATACAGTTGATGATCAAGCCTCACATGAGTTGTCGAGTGGGAATAATGATGCAGAAAAACCCACTCTTGAAGATTTGGTTACAAATAAGATTTCGACTCCTTCAGCTACCATCTTCTCTTGGGAAAATAATGATTGCAGAACTTTTATTAATTCTGATGGTGAGGAAGAGATTGAAAATATTAATGAAAAAGAAGTTTCAGAAATACCAGGGGAGGCTGAGGTGGATCAATTCAAGAGTATTTTGAAGAAACCTGCTATTCTGACTGAAGCTAGGGTGCATTCGGTGGAAGAGGATACTATACCCAAATCTTATGCGGGTGTATTGCAACCAGAAAAGACTAAAAAAAGGTGAATTTTCGATCCTTACCAGTGCAGTCTAACATTGATGGCCTAGACTTGCTGATTCCTATAGAGTCCACGATAGAGGTTAGTAACAGATTTGAAAATACTTAATTTGGGTACTTCTTGGGCAAGAGATTAGCATTCCCGGTGGTCAAAAACTATGTTAAAAATACTTGGGCAAAATTTGGCATTAAGCGTATTATGATGAATGCTTCTGGATTCTTTTTCTTTAAATTTGAGTCAAAAGCAGGAATGGAAAAGGTTATGGAGCAAGGACCCTGGATGATCAGATCTGTACCGATTCTTTTGTATATATGGACACCTACCTCAAACTTAACAAAAACGGATATTACAAAAGTTCCAGTATGGGTGAAGCTTCATGGTGTCCCTTTGGTGGCATTCACTGAAGATGGCCTTAGTATGCTTGCTACTAAGATTGGTAACCCGTTGATGCTTGATGCTTATACAAGTACTGTGTTTAGAGTCCTGGGGAAGAAGCAGCTATGCTAGAGCTCTCATTTAGTTAAATTCAGAGGCTGAACTTAAGAAGGAGCTTGTTATTGGTATACCAGATATGATAGGAGATGGTTTCTCAAAAATATCAATTTAGGTTGAATATGAGTGGCAACCACCGAGATATTCTACATGTAAGACATTTGGACATAATGATCATCAGTGTCCTAAAGTGGTGAGGGAAACTAAACAGGATGTTCAAACGGATGTCGATGAAGAGGGTTTTGTTAGAGTATCTCGTAAAAAGAGCAAAGGGAAAAGTAGTAAGAAACAAATAGATGGGATAAAACTGACTAAGCCAAAACTTCAAATGATGTATCGAGTTAAAAAACCTGTGAATCCTTCACAGGTGGGGGAGACTTCGACTTCTAAGGCTGTCCATTCAAATGGTGGTGGAAAATCAGGTGTTACCTCTATGGAAGTCCTTGTTCGAAATTCTTATGATATTTTAACGGGCAAACATGATGATAATGTACCAAAAGATGATAAATTAGATACATGTCTGAATGAGGAGAATGATGTTGAGGATACTCATAATGAGATGGGTGAATATATGGCTACTTCTGAGGGGGCAAGCACTCCCAGATAAGATGTTTCCCATGTATAGCATCGCGTCTTGGAACATTAGGGTTATGGACCTATCCCCTAAGCAAAATGAGGTTCGCCAACTAATAAATGAAAATAAGTTATGTATTTGTACTATTCTTGAGTCTCATCTTGGAAAATCTCATCTTGATAAGGTGTGTAATAGGGTGTTTAAAAACTGGTCTTGGGTTTCTAATAGCTCTCTGTGTGTTAAAGGGTCTCGCATCATTGTGGGTTGGGATCCTAACGTGGTTGATGTAATGACGTTGTCTCAAACTGAGCAAGTCATTCATACTCAGTTGTTTTTCAAGCAGGATAAGAAAATGCTCTTTTGTTCTTTCATTTATGCACATAACTCTTATATGGATCGAAGGAAACTTTGGCAGAATCTTCTTGTCCATAAAGCTTTTGTAAAAGATAAACCATGGGTGCTTCTCGGTGATTTCAATGCTGCTTTGTTTCTTCATGATTATGCTGTTAAAACCTCTAAGTTTGATATTGCTATACGTGAATTTAAGGATTGTGTTGATGAATTGGAAGTCTTGGATGTTAATAGTTCAGGTCTTCAGTTTACTTGGACACAAAAACCGAGGGGTTTGGATGGTACTTTGAAGAAACTTGATCGAATTATGGCAAATCAAACTTTTGTTTCTGATTTTGTTGGTGCACATGCTTTATTTCAACCATATAGAAACTCTGATCATGCGCCAGCTATCTTGTTATTTCCCAGGGTAGTGAAATTCAAACCGAAGCCGTTCAAGTTTTCTAATGTGCTTATTCACCATAAGAATATTAATCAGGTGGTCATGAATTCTTGGAATAATCAGGTGGAAGGCTATCTTATGTATAGAATAGTCAAGAAACTTAAAATGTTGAAGCAACCATTAAGAAAGCTATTATTTGAAAAGGGCAATCTGCATAATAATATTGAAAGGCTTAGATTGGAGTTGGATGTTGTTCAAAAGGATCTTGATAAAGATCCATCTAATGTCCAATTACGTGAGGAACATGCAGTGTATTTGCAAGCATTCAACCAAGCTGTGATTGATGAGGAAACTTTTTTAAAGCAAAAGGCGAAAATTGAATGGCTTAGAGTTGGGGATTCTAATAGTGCTTACTTTCATGCAGCAGTTAAAGCTCAAAAGGCAAGAAATATAATTGATTTAGTGATGGATGCACGTGGAAATAGAGCTAATGGAGATGATGTTACGTCCGTGTTTGTAGCTCATTACAAAGAGTTTTTGGGCTGCCCTGGGACAGTCTCAAATCTTAAAACTACTAACCTTTTCTCAAAAACTCTTTCTTTGGAACAGGCTAATATGATGGTGAAACCAGTGGAAGCTGAAGATATTAAGCAGGCTATTTTCGAGATGGGTAACGACAAAGCACCAGGTCTTCATGGCTATTCAGCAGCGTTTTTTAAATCTGCTTGGGACATTATTGGAGCTAATATTATTGAAGTTGTTCAAGATTTTTTTCTAAGTGGGAAGTTGCTTAAAGAAGTTAATCATACTATTATTTCTTTGATACCTAAAGTTGCTTCGCCTAATGCAGTTACAGACTTCAGGCCGATCTCTCTTTGTAATGTGATATTCAATTGTATCACAAAAATCATTGCTAATCGGTTAAAGGATTGTTTATCTAGCCTGGTTGAATCTAATCAATCTGCTTTTAATCCTGGTAGAAGTATCTCAGATAATATCCTTCTTACTCTAGAATTAATGCACAATTATCACTTGGATAGGGGTACTCCAAGATGCGCGTTGAAGGTAGATATTCAAAAAGCTTATGACACTGTGGATTGGGTGTTTCTAAAAAAGATACTTCTTGGTTTCGGTTTTCATCCACGTATGGTTCATTGGATAATGACTTGTGTTGCTACTACGTCCTTCTCGCTTTGTATAAATGGGCCACTTCATGGTTTTTTTGCTGGGAAGAGGGGATTAAGACAAGGAGATCCTTTATCTCCATATCTCTTCACTCTTGTTATGGAGATATTAACCCTTATTCTTCGGAGGAGAGTTCGAGAATCTGATGAGCTCATATATCACCCCAAGTGTAAGGAACTTGATATTATTAACCTTTGCTTTGCATATGATCTCATTATATTTCTTCATGCTGATGTTGCATCTGCTGTTGTTATTATGGAATCATTGGGGGAATTTAGAAGTGTATCTGGATTGGCACCAAGTATTCCCAAAAGTACAGCGTTCTTCTGTAATGTTCTTAACCATGTTAAAATTTCTATCCTGAGCATTTTACCTTTTGAGGAAGGTAAACTCCCTGTTAAGTATCTGGGCGTTCCCTTGGTGTCTTCCAGGCTGATTTATAGAGATTGTCGGGGTTTAATTGAGAAAGTTCGAAATAGAGTTGCTGATTGGAAGAATAAGTTCCTTTCGTTTGCAGGTAGACTCCAACTTGTTTAGTCTGTTTTATCTTCTATGCATGTCTATTGGGCTACGATGTTTATGCTACCTGATGGGGTGGTGCAAGAAATTGAACAGATTATGCGAGGCTTTTTATGGACTCAAGGTACATTACAAAAAGGTAAATCGAAAGTGGCATTGGAGGTTGTTTGTATGCCAAAAACAGAAGGAGGCATAGGAATTCGAAGCCTTCATGGATTTAATATTCCTCTTTTGTCTGTTCATGTGTGGAATCTGCTTACCCGTAAGGAATGTCTATGGGTTCAATGGATTCATATGTATAAAATCAAAAGAAGAAGCTTTTGGGAGATCCCATACCGTGGCATCATGACTTGGAGTTGGAAGAAGATATAAGAGTTGTTAAGTGTTCCCGATTGCGTTAAACGAATCGTTAAGTGACGAAACGAGTTGTAACGAAGTGCGAGGGCCTAGATGTAAAGTTTTAAAAGTTGTTTCAGTATAAATAGGGCTTGGTGGTCGACCTAAGCACCTGTAATCAAATCTAAACCCTAGAGAAGTCTTTCACACAAAACCCTAAGTCAATTCTTCAATAACTAGTCGATTTCGGGGGATTTCGGAAGGGTTTTTGCTTGCTTTTCGATCCATTAATCATCCCTACAGGTAGTATGTCAGTAATTGAATGTTGATTAAGTTTTAAAGTAGGTTTTGTCCCTGTAGATTCGGCCATGAGGGTTGGGATTGTTTAAAGTTGATGTTTTCGGTTAAAAATGACGTTTTCGTGAGTAAAATCGTTAATTGAGTTGGTTAACTACATCAAGATGCTAACTTTAATGATGAAATATGTTGATTATATGTATATGAGTAAATCCCAGGTGATTAATTAGATCCATAAGTGTTCAATTGTGTTTTTGATCAAAACGTTACCCATTTTACGTCTTTCGGGTGATTTAAAGTGTGAGTCTTTGTTGTAAATGATATAAGGATCAATTGATGTTTTCAAAGGTTCTATTGGGTCTTAATTTGATGGTTTAAGGTGTTTATAAGGCCTGGAGTTGTCAAGAAAACATTTAAAGGTTGTAAGGAGTTGCAAAAACGAAGTCTTGTTCGAAGCTACAATATATGAGACTCATATTAGAGGATGAGACTCATATACTAATAATTGTCGATTATGTTTTCCCACTGTTTGCTAATATGAGACTCATAAAAGGGTATGAGACTCATGAACTGATCAAGTTCGATTTATGTTGTTTCTTTTGTAAATATGAGACTCATAAAAGGGTATGAGCCTCATAAACTGATCATGGTCGATTTATGCTTACTACTGTTTGCAAATATGCGACTCATGGCTGATTCATGAGACTCATAAAGTGTCTTTCCAAACTATTAAGGTTTAAAATAAGTGTTAAGTGACATATAAGTGTCCATATGACATATGTAGGTTCCAAGTGTAATTGGGTCTCATTTATGGTAGATTATTGATTCTATACTTGTTATTGGTAGTCGAGAATATTTGCAAGGCTCAGTAACATTTGTTATCATTGTGTTGTGTGCTGCAATAAGGTAATATACATGACTTTTATCACGCTGGAGGCGCAACAAAAGTAGTTTTCTTTAATTAACCTCTTAATCGGATTATCTTATGTGTGTTGGGTTATCCGGGTTATGCGGGAGGTAATATGGGAACTTATGTATGTTGAGGTAGTTAATTGTGTTGTGATGACGTTTAAGGTTGAAGTAATTATATGGATGTGTAGTATGATGCTTACGTTGATGTTGCTATGAATATGATATGTGCTGTTGATTCAAGTCGTTGATATGCCTAAATGTTGATATATGATGGCTTATATGTGCACTTAAGTATGAAATGTCTAGTTCACTAGATACACGAAGTAATGTTATGTGATGTGCACGTTAATGAGATTACACGTTGAAGTAGATGTGAAATTAATTAGGTAATGAATATACCTAAAGTTAAAGTAAAGTAAAGATGTTGATATGTGATTAGTTTAGGTGAAAGTGTAGCCTAAGCTAATATAAAGCAAAGTAAAGATGTTGATAAGTGATTAGTTTAGGTGAAAGTGTAGCCTAAGCTAATATAAAGCAAAGTAAAGATGTTGATAAGTGATTAGTTTAGGTGAAAGTGTAGCCTAAGCTAATAAAGATAAGAAGTCTCGAGCATAAGTTGTGTTAAGCTTAACCCGTACTAGTTGAAAAGCTAGTGCGTACGTGGTCGCTTGTGTGGCTCCTTGCGGCATAGTCGTTGTCGGGTGGAGTGACTAACCACCAATGTTAAAAGCATGACGGGATACAATAAGTGGTCGCTTGAGTGTTTTCTTGCGACATAGTTGTTGAACTAGTATTCCCGGGTGGGGTGACTAACCACCAATGTTAAAAGCGTAACGGGATGCTTAAAGTTGATAAGTTGATAAGATGATAAGTTGACATGTTGATAAGTTGATTAAAGTTGATCAAAGTTGATAAGTTGATAAGATGATAAGTTGGTAAGTTGATTAAGTTGCTTACGTTGATTAAGTTGCTTATAAGTATGATTTATTGTTGATAGGCACAATTAGGAGTATGTACTCTACTTGTGTTAGTATGTTTACGTGGGATATGTTTACGTGTGTTATGCTAAGTTATGAGATGTTGATTATGTTGAAAGTATATGATGATATGATATGAGATGTTGACTAAGTTGTAAGATATGTTGATATGTTATGAGATGTTCATTAAGTTGTATGTACGCATTGATGTGATATGTAATGTGATGGAATGTGGAAAAAGGGGAAGTATGGGTTGACGTTAATTGTGGATTATATGTAATGTGGTTATGTTTTGATAAGTAAAATATGACGAAGTTTTATGAAAGTAAAATAAAGAACGTTTTATCAAAATGTGTGTATCTTACTTAGCTAATTTTATTAGCTAACAATTGCTTTTATGAAAATGTTGTGTCCTTCAGGATAAGCGGGTTTGAGCTAGGAAAGGATTAGCTTGGTGAGATCGGGTAGATGCAATAAAGAAGACTAGCATAGATTGTTGAATGCTTAGACTTCCCTTAGCCTATGTTTCGGCTACTTTATTTACATTTATGATATTTGTAATGATGAATGGCATTTATGTTGGTGCCATGACTTGGATTTCATTGATATCATTTTGATGATGCACTTGGTAACACCATTTATTGAAAGTGCCAACCGTTTCGGTTGGGGCAGTTTTTAAGTGATCCTATTTCCGCTATGTTTTAAACGTCGTTTGACAAAAGTTTTTGAAATCCAGGTTTTTAAAATGGCGTGTGTTACAAGTTGGTATCAGAGAAATGGTTTAAGTGAACCAAAGACCGACCAAAAGCCTTAGGTTTTGGACTTAAACCGTTAGGGACCAATTAGGCTCAAGTAGGAATGCTTTAGCCTTAAGATGAAATGCATGTAGGACGGGATGGGTTGATTGTGAGAGTAAGATTAAGGCTTAACATGTATTTGTTGTTGATATGTATGATTATGACAGTTTGCCTTATTCCTTCACTTTTCTCTCTTCCTACATCGATAAATGTATTTGTTGCTATAATAGACGATCTCTTAAGGTAATGTGCAAATTCCCGGTAGAATGAATTGTGTCGTTGTGTTGTATATGGTGCGATATATTCTAAGAGTGGTGATTGAAAGTGGAGTATAAGGTTAAATAGAATTCATCGAATCGAGTCCAACCCATCAGGTTAGAGACAATGACCATGAAGGAAAAGAGGTTTGAAATGTCATGTATGTGATGCAAGTTGTAGTTGTTCACATTGAGAAAGTGTTTGTAAAAGTTGACAAAACGAAGTGCGAGTTTGAAAGGAAGAACAAGGAAGTTCAAGATGGGAGTAAGAGGTTCAAGGTTGATAGAATGTTGAATGGCTGATGTTTTGGTTGCTGCGTATGTGGATGGTATTCCGGCTAGTTATCGAGGTATTTGTAGGCAACATACTACTCTTGCGGGTGCTATCAAGGAATCAAAGAAGTTGGATGATGGTTATAAGTCCGAGAAGACAAATGTGAAGACTGTGAATGACAAGAAGGTTGAATTTAAGAGAAGGTTAGATGAGTCATCAGATTCGGAAAAGAAGTTTATGAATGGTTCAACTTATGAGGGCAAGGATCATGGAAAAGCTAGTCAGTGGTGTTCAGTTTGTAGAGTTCATCACAATGGACCATGTTCGGAGAAAAGTAAGAGATGTGATAGGTGTGGTAAGCAGGGACATGTTGCTTCTAGTTGCAAAGATAAGGTTCGATGTTACAAGTGCGGTGAGACGGGACATTTGGTTACTGATTGTCCTCAAAAGAAAGATGGTACACAAAAAGCTAAAACTCGTGCATATCAGATGACTACCGTGGAGGAAGAGCGTGATGACGAGGTACCTAACAAAGTGATTCCTTAGTAGATTAATCGATGATACTTATGTTTATATGTGTATGTGAAATGTGTGTCTATTACGTGTTTGTAGTTAGTATAATTATGCCATGATGGACTGTGAAGGAAATGTTGGACATTATGATATGTTAGTATAGTTAAAGGTACACGTGTGAGGAATGATATAGTTATAATTATGGTACGGAACATAATTATAAATGTATCATGATGCGGGCGTGTTCATTTGATAGTATTCACATTGACTAATGAAAGACATGAAATGAAGGGTGTTGAGGAAGTGATTGGTGGAAATGTGTTGAAATGTTGATTTATACGTGTGTGGAAAGTAGTGAGAAGTGAAATGAGGTGTTGATGTCGTGAAATGATTCTGAGGACAGAATCCTTTTAAGGAGGGGAGAATTGTAACATCCCGAAACTTTTTGACGTTGACCGTTAACTTGTCGTTAGCGAGCGTTAGTTACTATGTGCTTTATATGTGCTTATGTGAATTAAATGATTAACCTGAGATATGTGTTAAAGTGATTTAAAGTAATGAAATTAATGTTGATAATGATTTATAAAGTCAATTAGTGTTCCCGATAAGATATAAGAGTTGTTAAGTGTTCCCGGTTGCGTTAAACGAGTCGTTAAGTGACGAAACGAGTTGTAACGAAGTGCGAGGGCCTAGATGTAAAGTTTTAAAAGTTGTTTCAGTATAAATAGGGCTTGGTGGTCGACCTAAGCACCCTTTAATCAGATCTAAACCCTAGAGAAGTCTTTCACACAAAACCCTAGGCCAATTCTTCACAAACTAGTCGATTTCGGGGGATTTCGGAAGGGTTTTTGCTTGCTTTTCGATCCATTAATCATCCCTACAGGTAATATGTTAGTAATTGAATGTTGATTAAGTTTTAAAGTAGGTTTTGTCCCTGTAGATTCGGCCATGAGGGTTGGGATTGTTTAAAGTTGATGTTTTCGGTTAAAAATGACGTTTTCGTGAGTAAAATCGTTAATTGAGTTGGTTAACTACATCAAGATGCTAATTTTAATGATGAAATATGTTGATTATATGTATATGAGTAAATCCCAGGTGATTAATTAGATCCATAAGTGTTCAATTGTGTTTTTGATCAAAACGTTACCGATTTTGCGTCTTTCGGGTGATTTAAAGTGTGAGTCTTTGTTGTAAATGATATAAGGATCAATTGATGTTTCAAAGGTTCTATTGGGTCTTAATTTGATGGTTTAAGGTGTTTATAAGGCCTGGAGTTGTCAAGAAAACATTTAAAGGTTGTAAGGAGTTGCAAAAACGAAGTCTTGTTCGAAGCTACAATATATGAGACTCATATTAGAGGATGAGACTCATATACTGATAATTGTCGATTATGTTTTCCCACTGTTTACTAATATGAGACTCATAAAAGGGTATGAGACTCATGAACTGATCAAGTTCGAATTATGTTGTTTCTTTTGTAAATATGAGACTCATAAAAGGGTATGAGCCTCATAAACTGATCATGGTCGATTTATGCTTACTACTGTTTGCAAATATGTGACTCATGGCTGATTCATGAGACTCATAAAGTGTCTTTCCAAACTATTAAGGTTTAAAATAAGTGTTAAGTGACATATAAGTGTCCATATGACATATGTAGGTTCCAAGTGTAATTGGGTCTCATTTATGGTAGATTATTGATTCTATACTTGTTATTGGTAGTCGAGAATATTTGCAAGGTTCGGTAACATTTGTTATCATTGTGTTGTGCGCTGCAATAAGGTAATATACATGACTTTTATCACGCTGGAGGCGCAACAAAAGTAGTTTTCTTTAATTAACCTCTTAATCGGATTATCTTATGTGTGTTGGGTTATCCGGGTTATGCGGGAGGTTATATAGGAACTTATGTATGTTGAGGTAGTTAATTGTGTTGTGATGACGTTTAAGGTTGAAGTAATTATATGGATGTGTAGTATGATGCTTACGTTGATGTTGC
>CM067168.1:135373966-135400842 GCA_034093135.1 Erigeron breviscapus | reverse complement strand
AAAAATAAAAAACCCTAAAAACAGTAATCCTAACCTAAATATAGCAGAAACTCATGATTAGATCACCAAGAGAGATACAATAATCACAAGAAAACACCACAATTAGGAAGTTTTAATGATTAGAGGGCGGGGAAGAGAGGTTCAGATTGATCACCATTCGTAGGGAGAGGGAGAGGGTTTTTTCAGGTTCTTTTTTTTGCTTCCATTTGAAGGCTTCTTTGGAGATACACTTTTTGGTTTTCCATGCTCCTTAGCAACATAACTCAAGGGATTTCTAGGTGAACCACTCCGTGTGGGTGAGTTCCTTTGAGAAATTCTTTTAGGTGAAACACTCGTTGACCTTTCTTCAACATGTTTACCTTTGTTCTTTCTCAACTGAACATCCATATCTTCAACATCTCTGTCACTTGAACCATTATACTGCTTTGATTTGCTGGATTTACCCTTCTGAGGACACTTACTTGCCACATGTCCCTTCTCTCGGCAAATGAATCAAGAGATTTTGTCAATGGACTTCTTTGATCTATTAACAGCCGGACCACTTGTCCTTTCAAAGTGTGTCCTTTTGACTATGTTCTCTTGTTTAGGAGTTAGTATAAGAGGAACGACCCTTTTTCTTGTTTTCGACTTAGGATTTAGCACTTCCTTTGTAACATCCACATCCCAAACCTTATCTATTAATACAGGATCCATGCACTTAATCGAAAACTCTCGCTCTATGAAATTCGATCACTACTTTTCAATGTGAAATGCTTCAACATAAAAGTTTTCGAGCTTAAGTCAAAGATTTCATTCTTTTGAAATTGTTTTCTTATTTGTGCTTCTGTGCGTTCTTCCTGTTCATCAATAGACAGATTTTGAGATTCAGCTTTCTTTTCACTCGGAATTGGATCCGACTCCTTTTTTTCAGGTTGCTTAGTTGATTCTGTGATCAAGGATGATGTTCCTTTTTCTTGAGTCATATCTTCATATGTGTGCTCGAGGTCTTGCTGATTGCTAGTACTTTTAGATTTAGACAGATAGTTTATCATACATCTCATATCTCTCATTTTGTTGAGTTTGCCATTTAGATGAGTTATTTCAACTTTAAGATCTGCCAATTCAATTTGTTTCTCAGTAAGTTTCTGCGATATCTTTCCAGAGTTTTCTTGACATAACTCTTTTCTAAGAATTACTTCTCTGAGCTCTTCTTTCATAGTGGTCAATCTGCCTTGGTCTGCTTTAACTTGTCTCTTTAACTCACCTTCCCTTTGGGTCAATGATGAGCGTCCATTTTGTGATAAAAACCCCTATCAAAAGGCTTCATTTCTATACCTAAATGAGTTAATATTCCGGAACTATCGGTACTTAATGGATTCTATGTTTACGCAGGTTCACGGAAGATGTGAGTGAGGGTAAATGGCATCAAGTGACTCAAGATGGAAGCCTATGAAGTTACAAGACACAAGGAGGTGATTCGGGAGCCGAACGAAGAAGTACGAGAAGCAACAGCAGCTGGCAGCCATGCCAGCGCCACTGGGAGCCCGTCCAGCACCGCTGGGCGGCCCAGATCAGCAACTGACTTATTCACCTATTTAAGTCGAAGTAACCCTCAAAACCCTAAGAGAGAGCCGATTCAGCAGCCCTATCCGCCCATATTCAACCCTAGGTCGACTTTGCAGATTCCAAGGAGGTTTTGGAGCTTCTAACACCTTCCGATCTTCATCCTCAGCCTAGATCTACTCTTTTACTTTACTTTCAGTTGGTAAACACTGTCTTTCATCTTTTCAGACTTTGTTATTCCTTTAATAATGTCAGGCTATTAGGCTGAATACTTGTTTGGATCGATGTGATCATGTAGACGTTTATCTATTTTACTTTATTTGAAAGAATCTGTTGGAGTGTGTCTTACTGTTTATCGTAGATCCATGTTTTACTAGTTCTTCATATTGTTATTGGTTCTATATCTGCATGTATTAGTTTAATTCTGATGATCGGTCTATAATCATACACTGGGATTAATACATAAGGATGGAAAACACTAGTCGGTCTTTAACTAGTTGTAAAAGGTGGTTCACTTGTAACCGAGGGATCCAGAACCATAGTAATTAGGATGAATAGAACATGATGCTTAACAATGTCAGACGCGATCCAGTGACTTGGAAACGAGCACTGTGGTCACCGGAGAGAATTACTATCTGGCCATGGCTTAAGAGCCGGGTAATTTAAAGATGAACTAGTAACAAACTTTAGGTCATTAATGCTTAAACAATGAATCTAACGAGAATTTGTTTATAGGGTAGTGTGAGTCTAGAGACAACACTAGTTAATTAGGCAAAGTGAATCTAACGAGAATCTGAGCCGTGATTAAGTTTCCAATAGTCTAGCAATTAGGTAGAATGATATCTGGTCGTGTCATGAGATCTGAGATGCCAAACAAGTATTTTAATTTAATTACTGTTATTTGCTTTTTCAAACTATTTTCAGACTGAGACTCTCGCTGAATAAGCGGGTGCGGCTTCTATTTACTTTTCAGTATTTTAATTAGTTTAATAGGAAATTGTGACAACCCCACAACCGCTAGAATTACACATATTACTAGATTAGGTAAAGCAACGAGTCCCTGCGAACGATCCTGTTCTTATCACTAAACTATACTACATCTGATCGGGTCCCCTGTCCGTTAAGGTGTGTGTGTTTTTGATATAATAACTTGTACAACATTTTTATAAATTTAAACACTAAAACAAAAACCCCATCAAGTGTTTTGGCGCCGCTGCCGGGGACGCGACGCATTCTTAGTTTAGTAGTGTAGTTCGACCCTACTTTGTGTTTCGGCACGAGGTAGTTACTTTCTGTACTTAGGTTTAAGTCATTTAGGTTTAGTAGTTAAATTAGGTCAGATTAGGGTTTAATAGTATTTTCATTTCATTTTTAGTTTAAGTAGTTTAATTTTCCTTTTCATTTTTATATTGGTGCGTTTGATCTTTTTCTTGAGTTTTGCAGGATTATTTAGGTAGTTGATGCGTTTAAGATCGGGAACGGTTGTAAAGCGTTTCTCTACAAGCTTAGGTAAACTCAAACGTAGAAGGAGAAACAGCACACCAATTCCACCACCAGTATTTAACTTAGCAAACCTTTTCGACATAGAAACCCCTTTAGGATCATCCGACACCTCAACCGATACTTTATCACAACTGAATTCACCTAGATCCGAAATGGACGAATTTGACCGACCTATGATGGAAAGGACGAGAGCCATTGCACCGACACCGGGATCGGCTATTGTCCCACCAAACTTAGGAGATTCATTTTCAGTCAAAGGCCACCACCTTAAGTTGATCCAAGACAACCAATATGACGGCCGAGCCAAATCCGACCCCCACAAGCATGTAAGCAAGTTCACAAGTTTGTGCAAAATGTTCAAATACGGAGGAGACATCACCGATGACGATGTGAAGCTTAGCTTATTTCTGTCGTCTCTCACGGGAGAGGCACGTGCTTGGTTCGATGAGCTCGATGAAGGTACCATCACTACATGGAATCAATTTCGCGAACAGTTCGTCTCGCGATTCTTTCCCCCGAGTTTAGCTAGGAAAATGCTTCGAGACATCAAGGCTTTTAGGCAAGATGAGGGAGAATCACTAGTTGATGCATGAAAAAGGCTTAGGGAAATGATTAGAAACTGTCATGGGAATGGACTTAACAAGGACGATATCATGGAAATTTTCTTCTATGGTTTAACCAAGAGTTCCCAAAAGGATTTAGACCTAGCCGGCGGTGGTAACTTTTTGTACAAGTCTACCAATGACGCGTACAAGATGATGGAGGACATGGTGCAAGCTAGCTTAGCTCGAGATATGGATGATAAAGATCGAGATAGAAGGACTAGAAGGACCGTGGCTAGCATCGAGAGCAGCTCCGACAATGAGGTAATTCATGAACTTAAAGCTTTATCTAACCGTTTTTCTACTTTTGAAGATAGGTTGGACATTATGGACAAAGACCTCAAGGTGATTGCACACGGGTGCAATAATTGCGGTGGAATGCACTATACCAAGGATTGTGAAGAGGAGGCTACCGAGCAAGTCAATTTTGTCCAGAACCAATACCGAGGAGGCTATCAACGAGGACTATTCCAAAGAAACCCCGGTAATTCTAATTTTAATTCTAGTTATGCTAGAAATAATTCTGGTTCTTTTCAAAATAGGTGGCAAAGGAGTAATGGTCAACCCGAGCAACCAAAAGTGGAGAATCTTCAGTCAAGGAGGATCCGATTGTCAAGCTCACCAACATGATGGAGAATTACATTGAAATGAATGACAAGAGGCACGACTCCTTAGCAAGCTATACAAAGTCGCTCAATGAGAAAATAAGCAATCTCAATCAAAAGGTTGACGAGGGAGCAAGAAATCAACAAGCCGCAATCAAGGACCTGGAGAGGAGGATAGATAGATGGATTGAACAGAATGCAAGAAACGAGAGCAGCCCCACTCCAAGGCAAATCATCCAAGGTGATCCAAGCTAAAATCCTAGCACGAGTCAAAAGTACCAACCACCAATCGGGCGAAACGAGAATGTGAACGCCGTGTTCACCGAAGATAATGACTCTACTAAGCTTTCTAATGATTCTTGTGAAGTGTCCAACCAGGTACAGGTCATACGGGAGCAAAACGAAGAGGAAATAAGCAAATACGTGTGTAAAGGTGGTTGGTTAAAAGGATAACAAGTCACGAGATCATGGAAATTTTCTTCTATGGTTTAACCAAGAGTTCCCAAAAGGATTTAGACCTAGCCGGCGGTGGTAACTTTTTGTACAAGTCTACCAATGACGCGTACAAGATGATGGAGGACATGGTGCAAGCTAGCTTAGCTCGAGATATGGATGATAAAGATCGAGATAGAAGGACTAGAAGGACCGTGGCTAGCATCGAGAGCAGCTCCGACAATGAGGTAATTCATGAACTTAAAGCTTTATCTAACCGTTTTTCTACTTTTGAAGATAGGTTGGACATTATGGACAAAGACCTCAAGGTGATTGCACACGGGTGCAATAATTGCGGAGGAATGCACTATACCGAGGATTGTGAAGAGGAGCTACCGAGCAAGTCAATTTTGTCCAGAACCAATACCGAGGAGGCTATCAACGAGGACTATTCCAAAGAAACCCCGGTAATTCTAATTTTAATTCTAGTTATGCTAGAAATAATTCTGGTTCTTTTCAAAATAGGTGGCAAAGGAGTAATGGTCAACCCGAGCAACCAAAAGTGGAGAATCTTCAGTCAAGGAGGATCCGATTGTCAAGCTCACCAACATGATGGAGAATTACATTGAAATGAATGACAAGAGGCACGACTCCTTAGCAAGCTATACAAAGTCGCTCAATGAGAAAATAAGCAATCTCAATCAAAAGGTTGACGAGGGAGCAAGAAATCAACAAGCCGCAATCAAGGACCTGGAGAGGAGGATAGATAGATGGATTGAACAGAATGCAAGAAACGAGAGCAGCCCCACTCCAAGGCAAATCATCCAAGGTGATCCAAGCTAAAATCCTAGCACGAGTCAAAAGTACCAACCACCAATCGGGCGAAACGAGAATGTGAACGCCGTGTTCACCGAAGATAATGACTCTACTAAGCTTTCTAATGATTCTTGTGAAGTGTCCAACCAGGTACAGGTCATACGGGAGCAAAACGAAGAGGAAATAAGCAAATACGTGTGTAAAGGTGGTTGGTTAAAAGGATAACAAGTCACATCAATATGACTTTATCCTTGTACTTTAACCAATGCATTTAAGGAATTAAAGTAGTTGCCTTAAATTCACTGTTGAATTTATTTTCCTATAAATACAAAGTCACATACCTCGTACAAATTAGTTTTTTGCAATTTGGTGAACTTGCTAAAATACTCTCGATCAAAATAGTTATACTTCACAACTTTAAGTATATCGATACAAGGAGATTATTTAGCAAGTATAGATCACTTGTAATTCAAAAGATTGTTTAGATAGTTACATACTTGTAATATCTAGGTTCCGCAACAATCTTGTATTTTGTTTAACATCAATAAATAAAATACACTTGAAAATTACATTTGTGTTCCACCATTTATTTATTTGTTTAAATATTGCTTTAAGTCTTTATTACTTTACTTATACTCTTGCATTTGTATTTAAAGTAATACTAGTCCAATCTAGTTCATACTTGACTTGTTATTTTATACTCGTGGGTTAAACCATCGTGTGAAGGACTTTACAATTGGTATCAGAGCAGTGTTTCTATACTCAAGCTGATGAAGACACAAACTGGTTATGGCATAAAAGGATATCCCATTTAAATTTCAAAAATATTAACAAGTTGTCTAGAAAACAACTGGCAGATGGGATACCTTCAGTTTCCTTCAAAAAGGAAAGGCCATGTCCAGGATGTGAGATGGGGAAGCAGAAACGTGCCAGTTTCAAGACCAGACAGAACTTTAGCATAACTGAACCACTTGCACTGATATTGTTGTCAGTAACAATCCTGGTCAATACTCTAGATGGACAAACGCTCATCCTATCGATCAGATCATAGGTGACTCCAGTAGAGGGGTTCAGACCAGAAGAGCCTCCAGTGATCAATGCTTATATGTCAGTTTCTTATCACTGATTGAACCAAAGAAGATTGACGAGGCTATGGAAGATCCAAGCTGGGTGACTGCTATGCAAGAAGAGCTTCACCAGTTTGAAAGGAACAAGGTTTGGTACCTGGTCCCTTTCCCAGTTGGCAAGAAAGAACCAATTGGAACAAGATGGGTCTTCGGGAACAAGGTAGATGAAGATGGCCACGTAATTAGAAATAAGACCAGACTGGTAGCATAAGGGTACTGCCAGTCAGATGTTGATTTTGATGAATCATTTACTCCAGTGGCTAGACTTGAAGCAATCAGAATATTCTTAGCATTTGCTGCTCATCATCAATTCAAGGTCTACCAGATGGATGTAAAGAGTGCCTTTTTGAATGGAAAATTAGAAGAAGAAGTGTATGTCAGACAACCACCAGGTTTCGTTGATAAAAAGCATCCTCACTGGGTATATCATCTGGACAAAGCACTTTATGGTCTCAGACAAGCCCCACGTGCCTGGTATGATACTCTGACAAGACACTTATTGAAAAATGGTTTTAAAAGAGGTGCAATTGACAATACCTTATTTATTCTTCGTGAAAAAGGTAATATTCTACTGGTACAAATTTATGTTGATGATATTATTTTTGGGTCTACTGATGAAAACATGTGCAGGAATTTTTCTAAAATCATGTCCTCTGAATATGAAATGAGTTTAATGGGTGAATTAACATATTTTCTAGGACTCCAGATTAAACAAACCAAAGATGGTATTTTTATTAATCAGGAAAAATTTGTTAGAGATCTTTTAAAGAAATATGATATGAACTCTTCACCATCAAAACCCACTCCAAATTCTGCACCACTGACACTGGACTCAGATCCTGATGGAAAACCAGTGAACATCACTGTCTATAGAGGCATGATTGGTTCACTGATGTATTTAACTGCCAATAGACCAGACATAATGTTTTCAACATGTTTATGTGCCAGATATCAGTCTAATCCAAAAGAATCTCATATGCTTGCTGTAAAGCGCATACTGAAGTACCTTAAGGGTGTCCCCAGTTTGGGTCTTTGGTATCCCAAAGGCTCAGGCATGGATCTAATAGGTTATTCAGATTCAGATCATGCAGGTTGTAAGATAGACAGGAAATCCACTACTGGTGGATGTCATTTCCTTGGTGGCAAACTGGTCAGCTGGATGAGTAAGAAGCAAACTTCAGTTTCATTGTCCACTGCTGAAGCTAAATACGTGTCTGCAGCCAGTTGTTGTGCTCAGATACTCTGGATGAAGAACCAGTTGCTTGATTATGGTATTAAATATTCGAAAACTCCTATATTTTTGTGATAATACCAGTGCCATTGCTATCTCAAACAATCCAGTCATGCACTCAAAGACAAAGCACATCGATCTCAGGTATCATTTCATTCGTGACAATATTATGAAAGGTAACATTGAACTCCATTTTATTCCCACTGACAAACAACTCGCTGACATTTTTACTAAACCACTGGATGTAAAAACATTTGAATATCTTGTTGGTGAGTTGGGAATGTTAAACCCTTAAATCTGGTACCTTGGTATTGAACGCCTTTGTGTACTATCAGGGATCCTTGATTTAAAGATTTATACATCTATGACTGCTTGGTATTGAACGCCTTTGTGTACTATCTTTGCATTAATAGATTTTTGGATCAACATTCCAGGGGGAAGACTCAGCCCATATATTTTCTTGTCCTTAAAATGTTTTAATTTACAGGGGGAATTTATTAATTTATTTTCTCACTGGACAAAATTTTTCTGGAAAATATCACTGGTACCTTGTAAATGTGTCCCTCTCACTGGTACTTAGATAGGTTGAAGTGCATGTTTGAGGTAACTTCTGTCTCCTTATAAATGTGTCCCTCTCACTTGTCTGTATTAGTTGATGTGCATGTTTGAGGTTGCCAGACTGTCAAATGGTTTTCGTTGGTACTTTACTGGAGTGTCCCTCCAGTGTACCATCAGTACATGCATCACTGGCCTAATCCACCAGTGATACTAGAGTGTCCAGTTAACCTCCAGATGCACTGAAATGAGTCATGGTATGTCAGTCATAATATTTTAATACTTGGTCTTTGTGCGTGCCACGTATGCAAACTCTTTGAAAATATATTTATCTTATTATCCTACGTGGCATGTAATTTTTCAAACCTAATGATGGAACTTTTTACATTGGGAAGACAAAAGGAACTAGTGGGTAATGTTTGTGGGCTGTAAACCGTCACACATTTATGTGTGATGTGATGTATTTAATGCGGATTTCAAATCCGATCAAAATTACATTTGATAAATTCAAAAATAACCGTTTGAGTTCCACACTCTCTCTCTTATATAAATACCCTCATTCCCTTTCATTTTCATTTACTTCGAAAATCATTTACTCCCAATTCTTCAAATTCCTTCATTTACTCCTTTTTCATTAAATTTCCAATCATCAATCTCTCTCATATTCAATTCATCAAATCTTCATAAATCCCTAATTTCATCTTCCTTTTCATTTTTATATCATATTCAATGGCACCCAGACAAACAAATTCGAATAAAAATCTACTTGCCGCCAAATATGATCCTCCGGCCGACGTTAAAAAAGCCCCACACATCACTTTAGAGGCGGAGGCAATCAGAATTAATATGAACAACTGGATGGCAAAACTTTCTAGCACCACTCATGAACCCACTTCTCTTATTGGACGAATAACTGCTTTCTTTCTAAGCTGTCCATTATATGGTGCTCTTACTCTAAATCCAGGAAAGATATACCATGAATACCTGTGTGAATTCTGGTACACAGCAACATATAATGACAGAGATGACTCCATCCATTATACACTCAATCAAGGCACCAGGGCCTTCACTCTTTCTGTGGACTCTCTCAGAGATGCTCTTAGGTTGAATTACATGGCTGAAAACGAGATGGCCATTACACTCCCTACTGGTTTAAATTACAGGGATGTGTGCAGGCAGATGGGGCATACTGACATTCTTGATGAACATGGTCAGTTGCAAAGAAAAGGCACTATCTACATGAGCAAACTTACAGACTCATGGAGATACTTCTTTACTCATATTGTTGAGTGTCTAGGTGGCAGTTCTGGAGGGTTGGACCAGATAAATCAAATGCAACTCCAGATTGCTTACTTCCTATGGTATGGATACAGGGTCGATTTGCTCAGATTTTCTTCGATGACCTTGTTGAGCGTCTGAAAGTGAAAGGTAGAAAACCTCATATACCATATATTCGTTTTCTGTCACTTGTTTTTAAAAGAGCTCTAGGTAATCAGTATGATTACGATTCAGACTATTTCTGTGTGTGTGAATATATGAGGGAGCTGACTTCATTAAAATCACAAACTGGTGAGGTTGATATTCCTGTAAATATGCTACACCATTTTAGAAATGATGCAACCGACGCATCATCACCAGATGAGCCAGAAGAGGCTCCAAGTGGGAACCAAATTGGTGAAGGACCCTCTGGAGTCCTCAATGCTGAAATAGTGCCACCAGTAACCCAAGTGGCTCCTGACTCTCAGCAGACTGAAATTGTTGTACCTCAAGAACTCCCCACTCGACCAAGAACTTCCAGACGTCTTAGGAAGGATGGAGTTCAGGTCAATCCTAATAGAGCCGAATCGAGCCATCCAGATTCCTCCCAACAGGAGTCTGGAGATGTCTTAAGAGAAAACATACAAGTAGCCTCTCTTGAACAAACTAGCGTTACTGGAGCCTCACCTCTAGTGATTCCAGTCTCTCATTCTTCGGCTGGTGATATCATGAATGAAGATGGGTCTTATTGTTGAGCAAGTACAAAATGTTGAGCAGGAGGAAAATGTTGTACAGGATGATGAGCAGGTGACTAGTGAGTAAGATGCTCAGCTGGATTTAAATAGCGAAGTGGATGATCAGACAGTTGGGACGGCTCCAGATTGGGATGAGGTAGATTCCCCAATGTCTGAAGGTAATATGTTTGATGTCAATATGAATTTTTTGGGTGATGAAGTAGAAAATGTTGTTACTTCTGTTATTGCTTCAGTCACCCCACCACTTGTCTCTACTGAAATGCCACCACCACCAGACTCATTGGTTGCACCACCACCACCACCACTTTCAATATCGCAAAACACTCCTTATTTCAATCCACCCTCACTTCAAATTTCACAAAATCAACCCCCACTTGAAGCACCACTGGACCTCTCTCGTGTGCTGGACTCGACTGTTACAACAACTGAAACATCTACTGAAGCAGTCCAGACACAAGTTCCATTGGTGCTCAGAATGGAATCTGAACTTACTCCTCCTGGTAGTCTCTCCACTTCTTCTTCCACCGAGGTCCAAGGCCTTTTAAATAAGGTGGCGGACCTGGAGAGATCACTCAGTCATCTTCTCAGGTTGTTTCTGATTTTAAATCTCTTTTATCAAATAATCTTGCATCAGAAATGAACCTCTTTGCTGGTAATGAAAAAACTTGTTTTTGAGAAGTTGAATGAGCTTGTACTGGCCACCAATCAAAACTCTGAAAATTTCAAAGTGGCAGTCCAGGGCTTGGAGGAAAAGCTAGTGACTTCTGTTCAGACTGCAGTGAAGGCTGAATTTGCTCAACCACTGGCAGGTCTAACAGAAGAGATTCAGAAGTTGACCACCAGAATTGGCAATCTGGAAAGCAGACCAAGCCTTGACCAGAATTCTGTCATCAGCAACATCAGTGATGCATGTACCAGAAAATTTAGAGGTGAGATGCTGAAAGAAATAACTGCAGAAATTTCTGGGTCAATACTTAGAAATATTCAAGATGGGTTATTGCCCCAGGTGGTCAACATGATAAATACTGAAATGCCAAAACACTTGCCTCAAGAACTTCAGATTATTAAGAAGGAAGTGACTACTTTGAGAAGTACTGTGAATATCATAACTCCAGTGGTAGGCAGAACATTTGGGTCATTAGACCGTCACATGCTTGAACAATTGTGGAATGATCTCAAGTCAAGAACAGGTGATCATTCCAAGGGGGAAAAGTCTGAAAAGAATGTGCAGGTTGTTGAAAAGAAGAAAGAAGTGGTATCCAGTGCAATCAAAAAGACACTTGGCACTGAAGCCATTGTGCAGGAAGAAGAAGCTGCTGGTACTGATGCCAGTGAGCCACAATTTGAAGCCTTCCCAGACATCCCAACCACACTGAAAAAATTCAGAAGAAAGCACGTGGTGTCTGGAGGTGAAATTGAAGAAGTTGAGAAATTTGCATCTGCTGATGAAGCCAAGTCTAAGAGATTGGAGCAAGAATGCATCATGATTGAAATCTGGAAGAAAAATCTAAAGGATGATCTGCTTGCTCATAAGATGGAAATGGCCAGTCATGGGACTCTGGATTCTTACAATGCTGGAAGACTGGGAATTCATATTGATGTATATAAAAAGATGAAGGAGGATCCCAGAGTTCATCAGTGTCTGGATGTTTTGGATGATGTTCATATTCGATCCTTGTATGCACAAGAGGAACAGATGTATGATTCTGAAACGTATGGGGTAAGCATACTGGATCTTATTGCTCAGAGAAAGGAGGAGTTGGTAAACCTCCAGAAACAGGTTAGGAAGACTGCTGCGGCTCTGGAGAATGAGTATAGAAGGAAGATTAAAGGTTTGCCCAAGGCACCTGTCCAGACAAACCAAGGCCGCCAGAGACGCAGATCTCAGTACCTTCATTCCTTTGGACATTTCCAAGAAAATCAATAGGGCTGAAATTCAAAGAGCTGTTGAACAAGTAAAGGTGTCAAGGGAAACTGAAGATATGATCCAGATTGCAAGGTAAAAAGCCAAGTATGAAGAAATGATGAAGTTCAGGGTTGATGTCAGAAAAATCATTGATGCTGAGATCATGCTTGCTGAAAATCATGAGGGCATGTCTAAGTTCAAGTGAAGTTGACCAGGGAAGGTAACTTCGTGGATGAAAGGAAGAACACTTCAGTCCAAGCTTTTGGATGGACTGAACTGAAGGAGATTGGCTTGACATTCAGGGGGAAATTTGATATATCCCCAGATGTCAAAGCATTTTTGAAAAGGATTGAGAAGGTCTGGAAGAGGAAGCAACAAATGGAAACTGTTTTGGGTATGCGCTCTCCAGAAGCTTCACCTTCACCAAAAAGAAAGGCCATTGAAGATGCACAAGGACAAACTTAAAAGAGAAGGGCCTGACTTTTTATTTACTTACTTATGTTGTATTTATTTCCCAAAATTGTAACTTATTTTCTGTTGATGGCTGTAAATATAGTTACATATTTTCTGTTAAGTCTAATTTAGAACTAAAATATTAAATACTGGAACACTGATGATCTATAAAGTGTTTTCCAGCAACTTAAATTTTTAGACTTAGTCAAATTCAAGTGTTTTTTCAAGCATACAATTGTATAGATAGAAGCTTGAAAAACCTTGCATTATTTCTGAACAAATAGGGAGAATTTGTTAGGTCCAGATTTACTGGACCCACTCCAGACTTGAAGACTGGAGCGGCACTGAAGATTTGTCCAGAAATAATAGAAGACCAGTGAGTTGTTTACTTGTACAGAAATCTGGATTCCACCAGATTAGCTCACTGGACTTCACTCTAGTCAAGATCGTTTCTACTGAAGACATTCTCACTGAAGTCAAAGACTGAAGTTTGAAGAAAGAAGACTGACAAGCAGTGGAGCCCACTGACAGTCTTACCAGATCTCCGACTGGAGCTTTATCAGTGTTCTAGACCTTACAAGTCTGAACACTGATTACGAGGAATTGACTTTATGCCTTTACACGCTTTTACCCGGACAACCCATTTGTCTATTGATAAAAGTACAATACGTGTGTAAAGGTGGTTGGTTAAAAGGATAACAAGTCACATCAATATGACTTTATCCTTGTAATTTAACCAATGCATTTAAGGAATTAAAGTAGTTGCCTTAAATGCATGCAACCATATTTGTACGGCATAATAAATTCACTGTTGAATTTATTTGCCTATAAATACAAAGTCACATACCTCGTACAAATTATTTTTTTGCAATTTGGTGAACTTGCTAAAATACTCTCGATCAAAATAGTTTTACTTCACAACTTTAAGTATATCGATCCAAGGAGATTATTTAGCAAGTATAGATCACTTGTAATTCAAAGATTGTTTAGATAGTTATATACTTGTAATATCTAGGTTCCGCAACAATCTTGTATTTTGTTTAACATCAATAAATAAAATACACTTGAAAAATTACATTTGTGTTCCACCATTTATTTACTTGTTTAAATATTGCTTTAAGTCTTTATTACTTTACTTATACTCTTTCATTTGTATTTAAAGTAATACTAGTCCAGTCTAGTTCATACTTGACTTGTTATTTTATACTCGTGGGTTAAACCATCGTATGAGGGACTTTACAAATCACCTAATGATGATGATGATGAAGATGTAAGGGACATGTGTTTCATGGCTCGTGAAGATCAAGGTCATTTGGTCAAGTCTGATGTCGAATCTGGTCGATGGGTGGATATAATCATGAAAAAGGTTAGTGAAATTGGGTATGAAAGTGATCAAGAACACAAACTGGACCTTCTGGTTCTTTTAGAGGTTGACATCTCGTATGTTGAAACTGTGTGTTCAGAAAGCTTGAAAATGTTTGAAAACAATGTTTCTGAAATGAACGCCAGTCAGGCCAGACTGAAAGAACTGAAAGATGTTCAGTTGGCTCTTAAAAGTTATCAGTCTATGGTTGCCCCTCTTGAATTGGAAAAGGAAGAATTAAAAAACATCCTTGAAAAAGAACAAAAAATCATTAAATCATGGATGAAATCACCAAATCCAGATGCTGCAATTAAAAAATCTTTTTCTGATCAAAGAATAGCATATGAATCTGGTAATCTTCATTTGGCATCTATTATCACTGATATTGATGCACTTCCAAAAGAAATGAAACCTGAAATTATTTTCAAACAAGTTGGCAATTCAAAAACTGTGACTGAAAAGGCCCAGGAACAACCTGAGGGTAAATCTGAAACAGCTCAGACCACTGTTTCAGAAAAGAAGGCTAAATCCAAAAAGCCATCCCCTCAATCTTCATCTAAGGTTCCAAAAGGCCAAAAGAAGAAGAAAAGTGTCTCCCCCACTGAGCCATCTACCTCAGATTCAGGTAAGGCTCAGGTGTCTAAAGAAGAATCTATTTTGTTAAGGTTAGAAAGTCAATTTCAATTGTTATCTAGACAAGTGCAGAGTTGTAATGCACATTTGAAAATTGTTGAAAGTACTCCTCTTCAACCTAAACAAAATGCAAAACCTTTTTCCAAGAAATTAAAAGAAAAATCTGAGAAGAAGAAGGTTGAAAGCCCCATCAAACCAACTATTTTTGTGTCATCTGAAATCATGACTGAGATCCCTTTTGATCCTTCAGTTCGTCAAAAACCAAAGAAATCTGAGACGTCTAAGGGAGAGTCCAGAGAACCCATCAAAAGATGGGTTCCCAAATGGAACTAATCTTTGTGTGTGTGCAGGGAGACCAAAAAAAGTACATATGGTATCTTGACAGTGCAGTTGGAAGAACCATGACTAGTAACAAAACCCAGCTGGAGGAATATAGGGTGCAAGAGGGGCCCTCTATAACATTTGGGAATGATGGCAATGGACAAACTGAGGGATATGGTGTTCTGAACAATGGACAAGTCAAATTTTCACGTGTTGCATATGTGAATGGTTTGAAATATAACCTGATCAGTGTCAGTCAACTGTGTGATGATGGCTTTAAGGTTTAATTTGATATTTGTCAAGGCACCATATTCAACATGGATTGGAAGGTAGTGTTGGTTGCTCCAAGGAAAGGAAACATCTATATCATTGATATGGAAAGTTCACCCAGTGAACAATGTTTCTATACAAAGGCAGATGAGGACACAAACTGGTTGTGGCACAAAAGGTTATCCCATCTGAACTTCAAAAACAGTGTCTTTCAATAAAGACAAGCCATGTCCAGGTTGTGAAATGGGAAAGCAGAAAAGAGCGACATTCAAGACCAAGCAAAATTTCAACATCACTGAACCACTTCACATGCTGCACATGGATCTTTTTGGTCCAGTGAACGTTCAGACAAGAGAAGGAAAGAGGTACACCCTTGTTGTGGTAGATGAATTCTCAAGGTATTGTTGGGTTGTTTTCCTCAGAACAAAGAGTGAAGCTGCTGCTGAAATTATAGCCCTCATCAAACAACTTGAACTCAAGCAGAAGCTAAAAGTTTGTCCGCTCAGAAGTGACAATGGCACTGAATTCAGAAATGCCACTCTAGAGTCATTCTGCACTGAAACTGACATATCTTAGAACTTCTCTTCATCCCATACACCTGAGCATAATGGTGTTGTAGAAAGAAAGAACTGAATGCTGATAGAAGCTACAAGAAGTATGCTTACTGAATCTGGTCTTCCTAAAAATTTATGGGCTGGAGCTGTTATAACTGCTTGCTACACTCAAAACAGATCTGTTTATGTTAAAAGACACAAGAAGACAGCCTATGAAGTCCTTAGAAATAGAAAGCCAATAATTGGATATTTCCATGTTTTTAGATGTCCAGTTTACATTCTGAACGACTCCAGTCAACTTGGAAAGTTTGATGCAAAAGCTGATGAAGGTTACTTCTTAGGTTATTCAGTAATTCGCAAAGCCTTCAGAGTCTATAACAAAAGACTTGAAAAGGTTGATGAGTCAATTCATGTTACCTTTGATGAATCAAATTCTGCAATCTTCAATAAACCAACTCCTGTACCACCCTCAGAAAGTCCAATCAGTTTTGGTGAATCTGATCCCATTAATCAACCAGATCAGTCACCTGAACCCGTTTCTGATCATCTCAGTTCAGAACCAGCTAAAATACTGCCCAGCAACATACCATTTTATCCTTCAGTCAGTTTTAAGCTACCCTCTGAACTGACTATTTGATCTGATGTGCGTGCTGCTTCAAATCAGATACCAGTTTCCACTGAATTACCCCAATCTGAAGAATTTCATGATGTAAGTCATGATCTGCAAGAGGAAGATGATGAGACTGAATAGTCTTTTCTGAAGCTCCTCCTGAAGTAAATCAGAGGAGTTCTTGCACTGATATCATTGTTCATCCTGGTCAATACTCTAAGTGGACAAAAGCACATCCAATCGAGTCAAATCATTGGAGATTCCAGTAGAGGGGTTCAGACCAGAAGAGCCACAAGCGATCAATGCTTATACATCAGCTTCTTATCACTGATTGAACCGAAGAAGATTAACGAGGCTTTGAAAGACCCAAGCTGGGTTGAAGCCATGCAAGATGAGCTCAACCAGTTTAAAAGGAACGATGTTTGGGAACTTGTTCCATGTCCTAATAACCTGAAGAATGAGCCAATTGGGACAAAATGGGTCTTCAGAAATAAGATGGATGAAGATGGGCATGTGATTCGAAACAAGGCTAGACTTGTTGCAAAAGGTTACTCTCAAGAAGAAGGAGTAGACTTTGATGAAACTTTTGCTCCAGTTGCTAGACTAGAAGCTATCAGAATTTTCTTAGCTTTTGCAGCTCATCATGAGTTCAAAGTCTATCAGATGGACGTTAAAAGTGCATTTGTGAATGGAGAATTGGAAGAAGTTGTGTATGTTTATCAGCCACTAGGGTTCATCAATGAAGACAAATCTCACTGGGTGTACAGACTGAACAAAGCTTTATATGGTCTGAGACAAGCACCTAGAGCCTGGTATGACACAGTTACTAAACATCTTCTGAAAAATGGTTTAAAAAGGGGTGCAATTGATAACACTTCATTCATTTTGCATGATAAAGGTGATATCTTACTTGTACAAATTTATGTTGATGATATTGTGTTTGGTCTACAAATGACAAAATGTGTAAAAAGTTTTCTGAAATAATGTCTTCTGAGTATGATGGGAGAACTGACATATTTCTTGGGTCTTCAAGTAAAACAAACTAGTGATGGTTTTTTTAAAAATCAAGAAAAATATGTCAGAGATTTATTAAGGAAATATCAATTTGATTCAGTCTCATCAAAAGATACTCCTATTTTTGCTCCTTTGACCTTGGATTCTCATCCAAATGAAAAACAAGTGGATCCCACAAAATATCGTGGTATGGTGGGGTCACTTATGTACTTAACTGCAAGTAGACCTGACATAATGTTTGCAACATGTCTTTGTGCACAATTTCAGTCTGATCCCAGAGAATCACACTTAAATGCTGTGAAAAGAATCTTCAGATACCTTAAAGGTGTCCCCAGACTTGGTCTTTGGTATCCCAAAGGCTCAAGTCTAGATCTAATGGGTTATTCAGATTCTGATCATGCAGGATGTAAAATAGATAGGAAAAGTACCACAGGTGGTTGTCATTTCCTAGGTGGCAAGTTGGTCAGTTGGACAAGCAAGAAGCAAACTGTAGTGTAACTCTCCACAGCTGAAGCTGAATACATTTCTCTAGCAAGTTGTTGTGCTCAGATTTTGTGGATGAAGAACCAACTGACTGACTATGGTGTTACTCATAGCAAAACTCCAATCTTTTGTGATAACACCAGTGAAATTGCCATCTCTCATGATCCTGTTATGCACTCTAAAACCAAGCATATCGACCTCAAGTATCATTTTATTAGAGATCACATTATTAAAGGTGATATTGAACTTCATTTTATCCCCACTGATAAACAACTCGCTGATGTTTTTACAAAACCCTTGGATGTCAAAATGTTTAAATAACTCATCAGTGAGTTAGGTATGCTAAATCCTGTGTAGCATCACCTCATGGGGAAGTGTAAAAAATTTTTGTACTTAAAAGAATTTTTCTCTAAGGGGAAACTTTGCTTTCTGAAAAATATGTTGATTAAAATGTTTCAGCCGACTGAATGATTTTAGAATAAGTTTTAAACTGAGATGGTTCAGATTCCTTAAACTGATCATGCTCAGATTTTTGTTGAGTCATTTCTGAAATCAATCAGTCCTTTGTAATGTCTTTTGGATACTTGGTCACTTGTGTGGACACGTGATAATTACTGTATAACGTTTGAATAAAACTGTCTTTGCTGACGTGTCACACAAGTTGCGCCGTAAATGGAATAGTAATGATCACTTTTCACTAAAAAATGGAAAAGCTTTTTGAAAATGTGGGGTCTCTAACCGTCGTTTCATTAAATGCGGACGTATACCCCAAAATTATTTCGGATTTCAAACCCGATCAAAATTGATTTGAAATAAAATATTATTTTCTTTTGGGTTTGAATTTCAAAATCATTTTCGATATATTTATTTTGGAAAAACATTTTGTATTCCATCATAAATATAAATACATTTTCCAAAAACAATTCCTTCATTTACTTCTCTTTTTCATTTACTCCCAATCATCAATCTCTCTCTTCATTTCCTCTCTTCCAAAATCTTCAAAACCCTAAATACATTCAATCAATTTCAGTTTTCCCTTGTAGAAATGGCAAAATCATCAACATCTCAAGCCAAATCTCTTATTGACTTTGAGTATAATCCATCTGAAGCAGTCAAACCTAGTCTGGCATGGCCAAAGGGTTTCAATCCTTCAACCCTTAGGTTTAACATGAACAATTTTGTTGCCGCTCTAAATATTCACTAGGAATAGACCCGTCTGATGGACGGGCTGAATTTAGTATTTTGTATATATCGTTATCTAAACAATTAAAGTTTATATTTTAACTGATTGTACATTTTATGTTATGTGTTTTTTTAATAATTTATTAATTTTATGTTCTTTTAATTTTTTTTAATATATAATCTGTATCTTCCATTTAAAATTATAGTTTATTATCAAAACATAAAAAAACTAAATTGACCTATATTAATTAGTCTTTTTAGTTTTGTTTATGTTTCGTCTATATTAATTTTTAACATTATCTTTCTCAATTAAGTATAAAGTTACATGAATTTCTAATACTATAATCATTAGTTTTATAATTAATACTATATAGATAAAAGTATAGGTTGTTGTAAAGTTGTTTTATTAAAATTTTAAACTATTTCAATGCATGTTATAGAAACTGTCTTAGTAAGATTTCACATTGCATATATCTTATGGACTATGGAGTAATAGTTAATACCATGATGTGATTGGGCGGTTTAGAACATATTTAAATAGATTTGAGTCAAAACATGTCCTCAAACTGCCGGTCAAAACGGGTCAATCTGGTTTTGCCGACCCACAACCATTTTTAATCCAAACTTCTTACAAAATTACTTGTGATTTGTATTATGATAATATATACTTGTATTGTTACAACAATACTCATTTGTTTTGGTAAACTGATTTTGAAGGTTTGGAGACATTTCAGATGACTTTGACCTATCCTGTCCATTTGACCAGAATCTCTGTGATGTGAAAACTATACGTGCAATGCTGCAATAGATATGGTAACACCCTTTTGATAGTTCGCCATATCGTTGCACTTGATACACTGACGCCAATGATTATTTGTTGCAAGAGACTTTAGTGTCGCATCGTTAGAAGACTTGAATAGGAACGAATTCATATAGGTAGATGAAGTAATGTTGTAATGCCGAGGTACTTTGCACTTGATACAAAATAGATAATTATAGTTAATGCATTTAATCATCCTTGTTCCCTAAGAAGCAGTAGATGAAGTATTTACGCTCTTGGACTTCAGTTTTAAACTAACTTGTAATTCAAGAAAAGATGAGTCAGTTTCGAGGCCCAACAACTTTAATAAAGGATCAGCTTGAATAAAGAATCAGCTTGAAGTTAGACCAGTTTACTGAAGCATCAGATTCGAGATGAATAAGCTTTGATGAACGATCAGCTTGAAACATGTAAAAATTGTATGACTACAGCATGTGTGTACTCTTTGCTGCTAGGATTATAATTTTATCAACTTAAAAAAAATAAGTCACATCCAAACACTTCAGAAATTTTGCAAAAAATATGTATATTACATGACCAAAACAAAAACAATAAACATACTAACCATTACTTTCAAAAACTTGATTATTATAGAACACTTGAAGCCAAAAAGGATTTGTATATTAAATGATCACCAAGTATTGGTGTTATTCTAACACAAAGTGCAAGGGGCCTGTCCATGAAAAATTAGTATAAGCACTAATTTTATTTTCCTTGTTATAGTCTATATAAAACTGGTTAATAAGTAAAGCTAAAAACCTATAAGACACAAGTAATCCAACAAATTTGATTATTCATTACACAACCAGGATCATACCTAACGTTCTTAGCAACATCACCGATCGCTAAGCAAGCAAACATTTACTCTAACAGCTGCATTAATTAAAATGAAAGTTCAAGATCAACCATACCTTGTTGCCAACTTTGGATTTTATAACCCCATCAATGTGCTCTTTAATAAAAGTTCAAGATCAATGATCTTTTTTACAGACTTAGTTAAAGATTTATGCTTCTGTCAAATAAATTACCTTGTTTGCATCTAAATCTACACGCCCGTGAGAACTATTATAATGCTTGCAATTATATCACAAATACTTCAGTAAAAAAAATAAAAGATATTCGAGATTAGTAAATGTACAAGAAAGTGGTTAGTATGTTTTAAATTATACAACACTTAGTCTTCATTCAAGGATAACACTTAGTTCTACCTCAAAAAAGTGGCCATTCATAATGAAACGGCGACAGTTTCCTGTCAAACCATGTTAAACCATACAAATCAACAAAATCCAGGGCCAATCACTCAATCATGTTGGATTATATTTACCTGAGCCTAAATTCAGTCTTTGAAATGTATATGTTAACATATCTAGAATTACCCGACCTGAGAGCCTTAATATTATTTTCAAGCGCGCATTCAACAATCAAAGTTGCAACATATTTATTTACAAATCATGCTCAAACTGGACTAACCATATATAATCCAAACTCTGGAAAAAAGTCACTAAGCAAAAGAAATCCATTCTGCAACAAATAAAATCTACACGAAGTCAGTAACTAAAAGTAATTATTGATCAGAAAGTAATATTGCAATAAATAAAATATATTATCTATATAACGAAAGACATCCTAAAGATATTTCTATGTAACAAATTGTATTCGTCTAAAAAACTTTAGGAAATTTATAACATTCCTCTTCTTTATAAGTAAAATGATTTAATGCTGTTACTTTTGTAAATTATCAAATAAGATGCAAGTAAATTTTGTTTCGTAAAAAAATTCTATAATATAATGTTAATTGACATTTTATGTTGGAAAATTGTTTTAATTGTTTAAGTTGATTAAGGTTGAATTTAATTCAATTACAACTTGAAAATAGTCTATTCAGATTCTATTAAAAACAATATAATATAATATAATCTGATTTTGACATTCCAATCTGAGTTTTCGATTTAATTCAAAGTCTATTTAAAATAACTTGTAAGTTGAATTTACTAATAATAATTGGAAATTTTGAAAAAAAATTTGTTGTATCATATATGATTATTACTAAACTGTATTTGAATGATGAAGAATAAGAATATAATTTGTTGTATTTTACCTGGTTTTTTAAAGTTGATTGTAATTCTTGTCACTTGTATCAGTTTCATCGTCCATATTTTCAGATTCGTCAGAACTTGATGATAGTTCATAATCATAAAAAAGATTTTTCATCCATGTAAATGGTTGTTAGGTCCAGATTTACTGGACCCACTCCAGACTTGAAGACTGGAGCGGCACTGAAGATTTGTCCAGAAATAATAGAAGACCAGTGAGTTGTTTACTTGTACAGGAATCTGGATTCCACCAGATTAGCTCACTGGACTTCACTCCAGTCAAGATCGTTTCTACTAAAGACATTCTCACTGAAGTCAAAGACTGAAGTTTGAAGAAAGAAGACTGACAAGCAGTGGAGCCCACTGACAGTCTTACCAGATCTCCTGACTGAAGCTTTATCAGTGTTCTAGACCTTACAAGTCTGAACACTGATTACGAGGAATTGACTTTATGCCTTTACACGCTTTTACCCAGACAACCCATTTGTCTATTGATAAAAGTACAATACGTGTGTAAAGGTGGTTGGTTAAAAGGATAACAAGTCACATCAATATGACTTTATCCCTGTACTTTAACCAATGCATTTAAGGAATTAAAGTAGTTGCCTTAAATGCATGCAACCATATTTGTACGGCATAATAAATTCACTTTGAATTTATTTGCCTATAAATACCAAGTCACATACCTCGTACAAATTACTTTTTGCAATTTGGTGAACTTGCTAAAATACTCTCGATCAAAATAGTTATACTTCACAACTTTAAGTATATCGATCCAAGGAGATTATTTAGCAAGTATAGATCACTTGTAATTCAAAGATTGTTTAGATAGTTACATACTTGTAATATCTAGGTTCTGCAACAATCTTGTATTTTGTTTAACATCAATAAATAAAATACACTTGAAAATTACATTTGTGTTCCACCATTTATTTACTTGCTTAAATATTGTTTTAAGTCTTTATTACTTTATTTATATTCTTGCATTTGTATTTGAAGTAATACTAGTCCAATCTAGTGCATACTTGACTTGTTATTTTACACTCGTGGGTTAAACCATCGTGTGAGAGACTTTACAATTGGTATCAGAGAAGAAGGCTAATATACTTGCCTAGATGTAACATCCGTGAGTTTTGACCGTTTGACTTTATGTGCAATATGACTAACAATTTATGTTAATGAATTATTTGGGTCGTTTTGTGACTAAATGGCAATGTGGTATGTTTATTGGGTCGATAGAATGATTAATCGGTGTTTAAATGTATAACGATGTGTAAATTAGCTTGTAAATGGAAACGGGTCGACCCATGCCCTTCGTCCCATCTCCCCTCCTTATCTTCTTTTCCCTCCTCTCATTTCATTCTATCTTCTTTTCTCTCTTCTCTTTTCTCTCCAAGTAAACAAGACTATCCAACCCCATCTCTTCTTTTCTCTTGCAATAATTGGTGTTTTGGGTTAGACTAACTCGAGAATCACTAGCATCTTCATCTCATTTTCATCTAGCAAAGGATTTAAGTTCTTAGTTCAAGGTTTTTACCCGTTTTGGCTTAATTTCGGGTTTGAGCTCAAGAAGAAGTTTTGGTACGTTAAATTCATCCCATTTACTTCTATTTATGCTTGTTCATACGTTTCTAGTTGATTTGATGTGATTCCAAGTCTTGAAAATGGTAAAATTGAAATTAGGGTTTAAATTAGGGTTTGAATGATTTGGAAGTGATTGTGATGTTTTGGTCTAAATTGTGGGTTGGGTTATGTGTATTTATGGTTAATGATGTTTGGTTATACTTCAAAATGAGTTACAAGTCCTTACAATTTGTTTTGGAATGGTTTGGGTCGATTTTTGGGGTATTTGGTTCGTTTTTCTGCACTAAAACTGCTGCTGGTAGTGTTGCTGCCCAGAAGGGGGCGTAACCTACGGCCCTATGGGGCGTAGGTTACGCTGGTACAAATTTCTTGGGCGTAGGTTACGGCCCTTTGGGGCGTAGCTTACGCCGATTCTTCCATCTTACGCCAAAATGTTTCTGTTTACGCCAACTTTTACGCCAAAAATGACTTTTCTAGAGGTCCGTAGCTTACGCCACTTTGGGCCGTAAGCTACGCCAGTTGTAATTTTGACCACCGTACCTTACGCCCCTGTAGGCCGTAAGTTACGTCCTTTGTTTTTCTGAAATTTCCTTGTTTGACCTAGTTTGACTTTCTGGACCTTTTTACGCGTCGAGCCTTAATCTAATTTACTTCTTATCTTATATAACATTGATTGAGAGTCTTAGGAGTCGTTTAACGTCGAGAAGCACTTTGGAAACCTAATTAGGGTTTTGCCGAATATTTAATAACTACGTATATGTGTTTATGTGTTGATATGAATGTATATGATCGATATTTAGGTGTTGGACGTGAAGTGATCATTGAACGACAGTAACTTGACTTTATACCAAATTTAACTTCTTTGCCGATCAGGTGAGTTTCGTATCTCCCTACTCGCTTGAGATTCGGGCTGAAAAATGTAAAACTTACGTGTTTACTTACGTTATTGATTGATTGATTGATTGATTTGGTTATGATGCATTTATTATGACATGTATTGTGTGAGTGAATGTTGGATTTGAGTTACGGAGTGATTGATTGTTTGGTTGACGGACGTTGTTGATTGATTGATTGGTTCGGTTTAAATGTTGGTTGGTTGAGTTAGTTCATTACGTTGTTTACGTTTGTTAAAGTATTTCATTAATATTAGGATAGACGTACATACATGGAATCGGTTATGCCTTCATTGGGTGTTAGATGTGGTGGGAAGGCTGCGGGTGACCCTATATATAAGCATCTGGGACTTGAAGAAAGTAAAATCCTCTTAAGTGTATGTACGTATAGTTAGTTGGTCGAAGGAAGTAGAATCCTCTTAAGTGTATGTACGTATAGTTGGTTTAAATTGTGGTTAGTGGCTTATGTTTGTTGAATATTGATCGTTGGCTTATGTTTGTCGGATATTGATTGTTGGCTTATGTTCGACAAACATTGATTGTTGGCTCAGGTTCATCGTATATTGATTGTTGGTTTATGATTGATGCATTTACAATTTATTGTAAGCATTGCATACATTGTTGATGAGCCCTCGGCAGGGGATTGCCGACATCCTGGTGTATAGATGTATGCACCCATTTTGGATGTAGATCTTGACCCCGAGTATATAGACATATATATCTCGATTTTTTTGAGATGCCGCTTTGTTCATGGTGATGACAAGCGAGTATCGTTGCATAGGTGATCGGAGATCACACATAAGATAGGCATTTTGGCTTACTTACGCATATGACATTTGCATTGATACTCATATCATTTATGCATCTTCTTACAACACGCATTTCGTACTTGTGTAATCTTGTTGTTGGACATTGTTGGGTTACTTAGAGGCTCACTGTAAGTCATGTTTAGCCTCTACTCGTACTTATGATTATTGTCTATGGTTCCTTGTGGACCATTACTACGAACTCACCAACCTTGTGTTGACTATGCTTAGTACACTTTTCAGGTAATCAGGTACTCCCCGGACGCAGAGTTTAGTTGCTTTGATTGCTGTCAAACCCGGACCTTGGACTTTATGGATCATGGATTCATCGACCTTCTCTTTTGCATTATACTTAGGATCGAGTTGCCATCTTTTGGATGTTCTTTTGCTAACTTTGATGGTTAATTATTCCTTATGTTGGTACTTGTTTGGTTTTGTAATGGATTCACTGAATCTTAATTTGCATTTAGTCCTTGTTCTATTGTAATCCCACCTTGTGTTATATGATTTCCGTGATATTCTGAGCCTTGGCTTGGAGTGTTACAGAATGGTGGCCCATGCGTGGTCGTAGAGAATTAGGCGGTTTGACCTAGACTACGGCTTAAGTTCAAAACTCTTCATATAGCATGCATGGTTAGGAAATTCGTGTGCAATGTGAATTATGTGAATCCCCTTTTGAGTTCGTAGTTAAGACCACTTATGTGATAGTTTGAATTCAGCGTGATGAATGTGGAATGGATACGATGTGGTTAATGCGTGCATTGATTGAAATTGATTGTCATTGATATGGATTGTTATTACTAATTGATATTTGTTGGATGATTTAGAGCAAAATGAAGTTATGCCATTAACTTAGTATAATATTGTGGCAACCCTAAAAGAACCCGATCAACTCTTTTATGGTTACCCAATATTATAACAAGTTAATGACATCGTGGATTGCGCACGTGTGGCTTAGAGTATAATAAGTGTAACACCCCAACCACGGCGGAATGATGAGATGTACAGAAAGTCGAGTATTCAAACAAAGGATAACAGATAGCATTCACCATAGCTTTAGTTGATAAAAGAAATTTTACAATGCACAAGCATGTGAGCCAGTTCCAGGTGAACTGGTCCTAACATTTAATCATTAAAACATAGTGTTGTTCATCGAATCTACCCTGTGAAACCCAACAATTGGCATCAGAGCCAACGGTTAATCGACCCAGGGAAGGAAGAAAACAACAATTTCTGTTGTTGATTTCAGAAGCAAGAAGAAGAAACCGATTTCTGTTTGAAATATATTTACCGATCGAAAAGACGAAAACAGAAATTGATTTTCTGGCAAGCCTTTAATCAATCAGAGGGAATCAAGAACGAGTGGGGATATGAAAACGTACCTGTTCGTTGATTTTCGAATCACGAACCAGAGAAGGGAACAAACCGTCGAGTAACCGCCATCACCGGTGAAGAGTTGATAATCG
>CM067168.1:135349565-135372966 GCA_034093135.1 Erigeron breviscapus | reverse complement strand
GAAGCATAAGCGAAAAGTGTGTCGACTTTGATGAATCATTTGCTCCAGTGGCTAGACTTGAAGCGATCAGAATATTTTTAGCATTCGCTGCTCATCATCAGTTCAAGGTCTACCAGATGGATGTAAAGAGTGCTTTCTTGAATGGAAAGCTTGAAGAAGAAGTTTATGTCAGACAACCTCCAGGTTTCGTTGATGAAAAGCATCCACATTGGGTATATCGTCTGGACAAAGCGCTGTATGGCCTCAGACAAGCCCCACGTGCCTGGTATGACACTCTGACTAAACATTTATTGAAAAAATGGTTTTAAACGAGGTGCAATTGACAATACCTTATTTATTCTTCATGAACAAGGTAATCTGTTAATGGTACAAATTTATGTTGATGATATTATTTTTGGGTCTACTGATGAAAACATGTGCCAGAAATTTTCAAAAATAATGTCTACTGAATATGAAATGAGTTTGATGGGTGAATTAACATATTTTCTTGGACTCCAGATTAAACAAAACAAAGATGGCATCTTTATTAATCAGGAAAAAATATGTTAGAGATCTTTTAAAGAAATATGATATGAACTCTTCACCATCTAAACCAACTTCAATTTCTGCACCACTGACACTGGACTCGGATCCAGATGGCAAACCAGTGAACACCACTGTCTATAGAGGCATGGTTACTTCACTGATGTATTTAACTGCCAGTAGACCAGATATTATGTTTTCAACATGTTTATGTGCCAGATATCAGTCTAATCCAAAAGAATCTCATATGCTTGCTGTTAAGCGCATACTGAAGTACCTTAAAGGTGTCCCCAGTCTAGGTCTTTGGTACCCCAAAGGCTCAGGCATGGATCTAATGGGTTATTCAGATTCAGATCATGCAGGTTGTAAGATAGACAGGAAATCCACTACTGGTGGATGTCATTTTCTTGGTGGCAAACTGGTCAGCTGGACCAGTAAAAAGCAAACTTCAGTTTCATTGTCTACTGCTGAAGCTGAATATGTGTCTGCAACCAGTTGTTGTGCTCAGATACTCTGGATGAAGAACCAGTTGCTTGATTATGGTATTAAGTATTCAAAGACTCCAATCTTTTGTGATAATACCAGTGCCATAGCTATCTCAAACAATCCAGTCATGCATTCCAAAACCAAGCACATTGATCTAAGGTATCACTTCATTCGTGATAATATTGTGAAAGAAAAAATTGAACTCCATTTTATCCCCACTGACAAACAACTCGCTGACATTTTTACTAAACCTCTGGATGTCAAAACATTTGAATATCTTGTTGGTGAGTTGGGAATGTTAAACCCTTAAATCTGGAACCTTAGTATTGAACGCCATTGTGTACTACTAAGGATCTTTGATTTAAAGATTCATAAATTTATTTCTGGATCAACATTCCAGGGGGAAGACTTTGAAAGATATAGTTTTTCTTAAAAATGTTTAAAGTTCAAAGGGAATTTATTAATTTATTTTCTTACTGGACAAAATTTTCTTACTGGACAAATTGTCCAGAAAATATTACTGGTGCTTTGTAGATGTGTCCCTCTCACTGGTAACTAGATAAGTTGAAGTGCGTGTTTGAGTTGACTTATGTCTCCTTGTAAATGTGTCCCTCTCATTTGTCTATATTAGTTGACGTGCATGTTTGAGGTTACCAGTCTTTCAAAATGGTTTTCACTGGTACTTTACTGGAGTGTCTCTCCAGTGTACCATCAGTACATGCTTCACTGGACTAATCCACCAGTGATACTAGAGTGTCTAGTCAACCTTCAGATGGACTGAATTATGTCACAATACTTTTTAAAATACTTGGTCATTGTGTGTGCCACGTAAGCAAACTTTTTCAAAGATATTTATCTTATAAATCCTACGTGGCATGTAAATATTTCAACGCAATGATGGTCTTTTTACCTTGGGAAAACAAAAAATACAAGTTGTTACTGTTTTGTGGGCTGTAAACCGTCATGCATTTATGTGTGATGTGATGTAATTAATGCGGATCTCAAAACCCGATCAAAAACTTTGTTTGATAAATTCAAATAAGATGTTTGAGTTCCACATTGTCTCTCCTATAAATACCCACTTTCACTTTCAATTTCATTTACTTCGAACATTTACTCCCAAATCTAAAATTCCTTCATTCAATTCTTAAATTCTTCTCCAAATCTAAAATTCCTTCATTCAATTCTTAAAATTCTTCATTCATTTTCCAATCATATAATTCTTATATTAACTGCAATTCATTAAATTCTTCATAACCTTAAATTTTCAATTTCATCTTCATCTATCAATCAAAAATGGCACCCAAAAATCTCTTATCTGCTGAATATGCTCCGGTTGATGATGTAGTTAAACCAAAACATATTTCTCTTGAGGCGAAAGCCATACGCATCAATATGAATAACTGGATGGCCAAACTTTCCAGTGTTCATCCTGCTCGTTCTATCATTGGGAGATTGAATACTTTCTTTCTCTCATGCCCTCTGTATGGTGCATTAACCCTAAATCCAGGGAAAATGTACCATGACTACTTATGTGAATTCTGGTACTCCGCTTTCTATAATGAAGAAACTTCATCAATTTCTTACACTCTCAATGGAGGTACCAGATCTTTGAGTTTTTCGGTGAATTTGCTCAGGTCTGTTTTACAGTTGAACTACCATGACCAGAATGAGCTGCCCATCGAACTCCCTACTGGCATAAATTTCAGGGAAGTGTGCAGGTTGATGGGGCACACAGAAATTGTAGATGACCAAGGCCAGTTGTTGAGAAAAGGAACAATTTATATGAGTAGGCTGACAGATTCGTGAAGATTTTTCTTCACTCATTTGGTAGAGTGTCTAGGAGGTAGTTCAGGAGGTCTTGATCAGATAAATCAAACGCAGCTCCAGATTACCTATTGTTTGTGGTTTGGGATAAGGGTGGACTTTGCTCAGATCCTGTTTAATGATTTGGTGGATAGACTGAAAGCAAAAGGGAGAAAACCACACGTTCCATTTATTCGTTTTCTTTCCCTTATGTTCAGAAGTGGTCTAGGAGACCAATACGGTATTAATACTACTCATTTTTCCATGAGTGAGTTTTTAAGGGATCTGAACAACCTACAGTCAAGAGATGGTGAGGTAGATATTCCTCAGTCCATGCTCTCATTTCAAAGGGCAGAAGAGATTGTGGCACCAGGAAGTGTTCAAGTTGTTGAAGAACATTCTGGTGACCAAGATGTCCAGGTTGTAGAGATGGTACAACCTATCAGTCAAGTGGCTCCAGTAGAAAGTATGCAACCGATTGTTGAGCTTTCCAGACGACCAAGATCACATAGGCGTCTGATGAGGGGAGGAGTCCAGGTAAATCCATCAACCCATCCTGGTGATATAATGAATATTGATGGGTCTCCCATTTTTGAAGAAGAATATTGAATCTGGTGTACAATTTGAACAGAGAGTGGATACTGAAGTCCAGGCTGTTGTACAAGATGATATTGCTCAAGTTGTTGAGAAAAGGAACAATTTATATGAGTAGGCTGACAGATTCGTGAAGATTTTTCTTCACTCATTTGGTAGAGTGTCTAGGAGGTAGTTCAGGAGGTCTTGATCAGATAAATCAAACGCAGCTCCAGATTACCTATTGTTTGTGGTTTGGGATAAGGGTGGACTTTGCTCAGATCCTGTTTAATGATTTGGTGGATAGACTGAAAGCAAAAGGGAGAAAACCACACGTTCCATTTATTAGTTTTCTTTCCCTTATGTTCAGAAGTGGTCTAGGAGACCAATACGGTATTAATACTACTCATTTTTCCATGAGTGAGTTTTTAAGGGATCTGAACAACCTACAGTCAAGAGATGGTGAGGTAGATATTCCTCAGTCCATGCTCTCATTTCAAAGGGCAGAAGAGATTGTGGCACCAGGAAGTGTTCAAGTTGTTGAAGAACATTCTGGTGACCAAGATGTCCAGGTTGTAGAGATGGTACAACCTATCAGTCAAGTGGCTCCAGTAGAAAGTATGCAACCGATTGTTGAGCTTTCCAGACGACCAAGATCACATAGGCGTCTGATGAGGGGAGGAGTCCAGGTAAATCCATCAACCCATCCTGGTGATATAATGAATATTGATGGGTCTCCCATTTTTGAAAAGAATATTGAATCTGGTGTACAATTTGAACAGAGAGTGGATACTGAAGTCCAGGCTGTTGTACAAGATGATATTGCTCAAGTTGTTGAGGAGATGGTTCAGACTGAAGAACAAGCATCTGGTGAGCAAGAGGCTCAGATTGACTTGAATGTTCAGGTTGGTACATCTACTGGTGATATGTTTTGGGAAGAGGCTGATTCTCCCATTTCTGAAGGGCAGAACCTTGATATTGATATGAATTTTCTGGGTGAAGAAAATGTACAAGTTGAAAGTTCACCAGAAATGCCACCACCTCCACCACCTTCAATTCCACAAACAACTTCATACTTCAATCCACCAACAATCCAATCTCAACCACCAGTCAATCTAACCGAACAAAGTGTGCCAGACTCAAATGTTGAATCTGAAGAGGTCTGGGCACAAGTACCAGTAATGGAGAGAATGACCTCTCATCTGGAACAACCCTCTGGTCTCTCCACTTCTTCTTCAACCGAGGTCCAAGGCCTTCTTAGTAAGGTGGCGGACCTGGAGAGATCACTTCAGTCATCTTCCCAGGTTATTTCTGATTTCAAGTCCTTATTGTCAAACAACTTAGCATCAGAAATGAACCTCTTCGCTGGGAATGAAAAGTTAGTGTTCGAGAAGTTAGATGAGCTGGTACTGGCCACCAATCGAAATTCTGAAAACTTTAAAGTGGCAGTCCAGGGTTTGGAGTCCAGACTGGTGAATTCTGTTCAGACTGCAGTGGATAGTCAAATTGTTCAACCACTGGCAGGTCTGAAAGAGGAGGTTGAGAAGCTGGTTACAAGGGTAAGCTCTCTGGAGAGTAGGCCCACACTGGACCAGAGTGCAGTTGTTAGTACTCTGAATGATGCTAAAAGAAGTTTCTGAAACTGTCCTACGTAGCATTCATGATGGGGTGTTACCTCAAATAGAAAAGCTACTGGATGAGAAGTTGCCACAGGACTTGCCAGAAGAAATTGAAAATATTAAAAGGGAAGTCCAGGCACTCAAGACTGGTATGACTGCTTCCATGCCAGAACAAGGAAGAACTTTTGGTTCTCTGGACAGGCTCATGATGGAAGAATTGTGGAATGATCTGAAGTCCAGGACTAGAGATCATTCCAAGGGGGAAAAATTGTCTAGTCCATCATCTGGTGTCCATGAAAGTTTAAAAAAGAGAAAAGAAGAAGTTGTTAAGGCTGTTGCTACTGAAAGCATTATTCAAAGAAAACAAGTGACTGGTACTGATGCCAGTGCACGATTAGCCCAGAGAGCACTTGGCACTGAAGCCATTGTGCAGACTGAAGAAGAGGCTACTGGTACTGAAGCCAGTGAGCTCCAGTTTGAAACCTTCCCAGATATTCCTACCACACTGAAGGCAGTTAAAGGAAAAGAAAAGGTTGTATCTGGTGAAGAGGAAGAGCAGATTGAAGATGTTGACAATGAAACATCAAGGAAGTTACAACAACAGTGCATCATGATTGAAATCTACAAGACAAATCAAAAGAATGAACTGCTGGCCCATCAAAGGGAGATGGCTATAATGGGCACTCTGGATTCCTATAATGCTGGAAGGTTGGGCATAAATATTGAAGTTTTCAAAAGGATGAAAGATGACCCCAGAGTTCATCAGTGTCTTGATGCACTGAATGATGTCCATGTACGCTCGTTCTACGCTGAAGAAGAACAGGTATATGACTCATTGATTTATGGTGTTACAATTCCAGAGTTGATCAGACAAAGAAAAGGTTGTATCTGGTGAAGAGGAAGAGCAGATTGAAGATGTTGACAATGAAACATCAAGGAAGTTACAACAACAGTGCATCATGATTGAAATCTACAAGACAAATCAAAAGAATGAACTGCTGGCCCATCAAAGGGAGATGGCTATAATGGGCACTCTGGATTCCTATAATGCTGGAAGGTTGGGCATAAATATTGAAGTTTTCAAAAGGATGAAAGATGACCCCAGAGTTCATCAGTGTCTTGATGCACTGAATGATGTCCATGTACGCTCGTTCTACGCTGAAGAAGAACAGGTATATGACTCATTGATTTATGGTGTTACAATTCCAGAGTTGATCAGACAAAGAAAGGAGGAGCTTGTAAGCCTCCAGAAAAAGATAAGAAGAAATGCTGGTGCTCTGGAGTTGGAATACAGGAAAAGGATGACTGGTCTACCAAAGCTTACTGCCAGACAAGTGAAGGCAATAAAAGATGGTGATCTTAGCACCTTCATTCCACTGGATACTACTCTTAGAATTAATCAACATCACCAGTCCACTGAAGGACAACAGAGTGGTGTATCCAGGGAAACTGAAGAAATGGTTCACTTGGCTAAGCAAAAGGCAAAATATGATGAAATGATGAATTTCAGGGCCAATGCAAGAAAGATTGTTAATGCTGAAATCAAATTGGCTGAAATTCATCAAGGAATGACCAGATTCAATGTGAAGTTGACCAGAGAGGGTAACTTTACAGATGAAAGGAAGGATACTTCAGTCCAAGCTTTTGGATGGACTGAACTGAAGGAGATAGGATTGACCTTTAAAGGTAAAACTGATCTCTCTCCAGATGTGAAGGCCTTTATGAAGAGAATCGAGAAGGTCTGGAGAAGAATTCAACAAATGGAAGCTGTGTTGGGTCTGAGACCACCAGTGTCTGTTCCATCATCTCCATCTCCAAAAAAGAAGGCTACTGAAGATGCTCCAGAAAGGACATCGAAAAGAAGGGCCTAAACCTTTTATCATTGTACTTATTGTAATTAATTGTCTTATGAAAGTTGTAATTATTTTCCTTTTTGATGAAAGTAATGATAGTTGCAATTTTTTATTTTTATAAGTAAATGACCAGATTTAGTCTAAGTTAGAACTTAAAAGATGAACTGAAAACACTCATGATCTATAAAGTGTTTTCCAGGCATACAAATTTGTATATCTATAAGTCTGAAAACACTTGCATTATTTCTAAACAAATAGGGGGAATTTGTTAGGTCCAGACTTACTGGACTGGCTCCAGACTGGACTACTGGAACCTTATTGAAGGTTTGTCAAGAAACATGTTTTGCTGGACTCGCTCCAGACTCGACTACTGGAGCTCACTGAAGATCTGACCAAAAAACATGTTCTGCTGGACCTACTCCAGACTTGGGATCTGGAGTCCTTCTAAAGATTTGTCCAGAAATAATGGAAGACTAATGAGCAAATACTTGTATAGGAAATCTGGAGTATTCTCCAGATGAGCTCACTGGTCTTCACCCCAGTCCAGATCTACTCTACTGAAGACATTCTGACTGAAGTCAAAGACTGAAGTCTGAAGAAAGAAGACTTATCAAATGGCGGAGTCCACTGGAAAGTCTTACCAGATCTGTACACTGGAGGATTGTCAGTGTTCTAGACCTTACAAGTCTGAACACTGATATCAAGGATTGACTTTAAGCCTTTACACATTTTCCAAAGAACAACCCACTTGTTCTTTACCAAAGTATACGTGTGTTAAGGTGGTTGGATAAAAGGATACACTTGCACTTGATGTGACTTTATCCTTATTCCTTATCCAATACATTTAATGTTCTTGTCGGATCATTAAATGTATCCAACCATATTTGTACGGCACAAAATTCACTGGTGAATTTTGTTGCCTATAAATACAAAGTCATTTCTTTGAGAAAATCACTTTTTAGCAAATTGGTGAACTTGCTTAAATACTCTCGATCTAAACAGCTATACTTCACAACTCTAAGTATATCGATCAAAGGAGTTTATTTAGCAAGTATAGATCACTTGTAATTCAAAGATTGTTTAGATACTTACATACGTGTAATATCTAGGTTCCGCAACGATCTTGTATTTTGTTTATTCATCAATAAAGAAAATACACTTGAAAACTACATTCGTGTTCCACCTTTTATTTACTTGTTTAAATATTGCTTAAAGTCATTTATTACTTCGTTTATATTCTTGCATATTTATATTGAAGTAATACTAGTCCGATTCTAGTTCATACTTGTCTTGTTATTTTACACTCGTGGGTTAAACCATCGTGTGAGGGACTTTACACAGTTACAAGACCAGAGCAAACAAGAATAGAAAGCAGCCCAGTTTTTCACCAGGTGATCTTGTGTGGGTGCATCTGAGAAAAGAAAGGTTTCCAGCGAAGAGAAAGAGTAAACTGATGCCCAGAGCTGAAGGTCCGTTCAAGATTCTGGAAAGATATGGCGATAATGCTTACAAGGTTGAGTTACCTGGAGACATGGCAGTTTCAAGTACTTTTAATGTGGGAGATCTGATGCCTTATCTAGAGGATGAGTACCTCGAAGACTTGAGGACAAGTCTCTTTTCAGAGGGGGAGAATGATGCGAAATGTCCAGATTCACTGAACTGGAGGAATCCAGTGAACTGAAGAAGTCAACTGAACTGATCATGCAATCTGAACAAGCCATGTTGATCCTTCCAGCAGTAGCCCATTTCAGACAAGTCTTTTCTGAACCAGTCCAGTCACCAGTGGTAACACTTCTCCAGATGACTGCTCCAGATGGATGCTCCAGTGACCACTACTAAAGGTCCTCCAGTTGCAAGCTCCAGATGACTGCTCCAGATGGATGCTCCAGTGACCACTACTGAAGGTCCTCCAGTGAAGTGCTCCAGATTTTATCTCTAGTGGTGGTCCAGATCTATGTTCCAGTTGCCAAATAATAAAGTCCCCACTGAAGTCGTTTGTGGGCCCAATAAAGAAGAATGTCAGTTGTTAAGGAAGGCGCGTGTGACGTTTCTAACAAATATTAGGGACCCACTTGCAGGGGAATGTTTCTAGAAGCTTACGTGTCCATGTCTTATTGGTCCAAACTAGTTAGTGGCTTGTACATGACAGCTTTTATTGTAATATTTTAATTTTGTCGATGATTCCTAGGTAGAGCATGTGGCTATAAATAGAGGTTTTATCTCTCATTGTAAGTTAGTTGATGTTGAATGAAAATTAATAGAGCAGCCTCTATTTCTTATAAAAATCTTCTTTTACCTTTATAGATCTTTGATCTTGGTGGTTAGGAGTGACCCCTTTATCAATATTTGTGGTGACTTGTTCTCTATCAAATATTGTGGTGAGGTCTTTTAAATCTTCGGTTTCCTTTATCTATAATCGTGGTGGCTAGACCTTTATCGATTGTAGTGGTGGGGCGGAGTGTTTCCTTTATCTTGATTCCGGTGGCTTGGCCTTTACGAGTCTTGGTGGTGGATTCTTTTATCTATCATTTTACTTTATTGTCTCGTTTAGTTGTTTATTTCATATAAAATCCAGAAAATACCAAAAATAGTCTTCCGCTGTCGTTTGTCGCGTGATTTACGCATCAAAACCCTACTCATGAAAATGTTCCTTTCACCTCACTTGAGAGATCATCTTCAAATGTTGAAGCATCAAGTATAAAAGATGGTGATAGTTGTTCAAAGGGAGTTACTTCAAAGGTTGATAATGTAAAGATTCCAGAAAACTTGGGAGTAAAGGATCTAGTTACCTTTCTGATAGACTTACATGCACCTGAGCAGCGAATAGATTTCTCTTTGCATTCATTAATTGACGTGTGTAAAGATAATTTTAAAATATCTCAAACTGCATGTGAGTTATATCTAAGGGTTGATGATTTACAAAAGAAGGTAGATGAGGATCAAGAAGAAAAATCTCTCTTGAGACAGCAAGTGAACATCTTGACTAGAAGAGAAAAGGATCTAGTTACCTTTCTGATAGACTTACATGCACCTGAGCAGCGAATAGATTTCTCTTTGCATTCATTAATTGACGTGTGTAAAGATAATTTTAAAATATCTCAAACTGCATGTGAGTTATATCTAAGGGTTGATGATTTACAAAAGAAGGTAGATGAGGATCAAGAAGAAAAATCTCTATTGAGACAGCAAGTGAACATCTTGACTAGAAGAGAAAAGGATCTCTCAGACAAGATTAAACTTAATGAAAGAGAGAATGATTGTATAAGAAATGAGTTGAGGGAAATCACTATTAGAAAACAATTGGGACAAGAGAATCATGAGAAATTGAGTAATGAGTTCACTTCTCTACAAAAGGAACTACTCTCTGCTCAATCTGAGATTACAGACTTACAATCCCGAATTGACAAAATGAGAGATATTCGAATTATGACAAGTCATGCCTATGAAAGCATTAAAAATGGAAATTGTCATAATGTTGAAGAAATCTTGAATAAAAAGAATCATAATGTTGATATCCCTCCTCCTATCAATCATATCTATGATCCTATCGTTAAAGTGAGTGATGATGACAAAAAGATCTCTTCTGACGATTTCAAAGAACAACATAAGAAGCCAGAATCTTCTAATCAAACCAAATACATTTATAATAAGGGTTCAATCACTCACTACACACTAAAAGGTAGTAGGAAAGTGTTTACTGAAAAGGAGTATTCCTTGGATAGTATTGAACCAAATCTAATTGATAAAGTTTGGGAAGTTGATGTAGCTGATTTGGGGCAACAAAATAGACAAATCAGAAATGTGAGTCCTAGGAGATGGTCATCAATGAAAACCATTAGGAGTCCTCATTTTGTAAAATCAGGAATAGATCCTACTGCCCAGTCAGAAGTTGCTCCCGAACAATATGCAAAATTGAAGTTACAAGAGATGACAACAAAAGCTCAAAATTCTCACACTTTGTCTGATCAAGATATGCATTCATCTTACCATGCAAAGGATAAAAGGAAGAAAATGAAAAATCTTGAATAAAAAGAATCATAATGTTGATATCCCTCCTCCTATCAATCATATCTATGATCCTATCGTTAAAGTGAGTGATGATGACAAAAAGATCTCTTCTGACGATTTCAAAGAACAACATAAGAAGCCAGAATCTTCTAATCAAACCAAATACATTTATAATAAGGGTTCAATCACTCACTACACACTAAAAGGTAGTAGGAAAGTGTTTACTGAAAAGGAGTATTCCTTGGATAGTATTGAACCAAATCTAATTGATAAAGTTTGGGAAGTTGATGTAGCTGATTTGGGGCAACAAAATAGACAAATCAGAAATGTGAGTCCTAGGAGATGGTCATCAATGAAAACCATTAGGAGTCCTCATTTTGTAAAATCAGGAATAGATCCTACTGCCCAGTCAGAAGTTGCTCCCGAACAATATGCAAAATTGAAGTTACAAGAGATGACAACAAAAGCTCAAAATTCTCACACTTTGTCTGATCAAGATATGCATTCATCTTACCATGCAAAGGATAAAAGGAAGAAAATGAAAAATCTTGATAAGATCTCTTGCATCATTTGCAGAGAAAAGGGACATGTGGCAAGTATGTGTCCACAAAAGGGTAAATCCAGCAGATCAAGGCAGTCTAATGACTCAGGTGATAGAGATGTTGAAGATATGGATGTTCAGTTGAGAAAGAACAAGGGTAAACAAGTTGAAGATAGGTCAACGAGTGTTTCACCTAAAAGATTTTCTCAAAGGAACTCACCCGCACGGAGTGGTTTGCCTAGAAATAATCAAGTTAGTACTTCAAATCCAACTTTTATGAAGGATTATAAGAAGAAATACTATGAAGATTATGTTTCTAGAAATCCCTCGAGTTATGTTGCTAAGGAACATGGAAAACCAAGAAGTGTGTCTCCAAAGAAGACTTCAAATGGTGGCCAAGTTCGTAGCAAAACTCCTAAGAGGAATCCCACTCCAAGACGAGGAGTCTTTAATCGTGTTGGTGAAGATGAGACATGTTTTTATGATCGCTTCACAGGAACGGTAAAGACTGGTCGTTCCTCAATGTTTCAAAAGCATAGTCCCAGGAGAAAGATTGAGCTATCTCCTGAGAGGGTGCCGAGAAACAGAAGACAGACTTCAAAATCCAGGACTCCCACTGAGAGTATTGGATATTGGACAAATGTTTCAGTGAAAGATAAGGACGGTAAATTCAAGTCTACAGAGGCTTGGGTACCGTTTCGCAACTAAGCGCTTATCTTTCGTGCGGAGGACACAGTTAAGGAGGACCATGCACTTTCGGTGATCGGTGACTGAGTCCTAGGCACATTTTTATTAGGTAACATATTGGGTTATCAAACGTTTATTGTATTTTCCTCATTATAAATCATTGTGCAAGTCCTATGTATGTTATTTATAATTTGTTTATAAAGGAACGTATTTGGGAAAAACGAGTATATATAAAGTGCTACTTTATTTTATGCTTGTTAATAAATCATTTGAGATAACATGATTATTCATATAATGGCTGTTATCCTATGATGAATATGCAAAGTTGTTTTATTTATGATGGTTACACTAAGGCCTTTGATCGATCACTTTTCGAGTTGCTAGTCAAGTTGGCTGGAATGAGTAATCCTTAGTCACCATTTCTCAAGAACCGTTTTTATTCAGAAAAAGGGTTCTATTGCACAAGAGACAATGTTATTTAGGATATCTGGTTTCCAGGGGGAGTTAGCTGTGTTCTTTGTGAACACCGAATAAATGTGTATTGTGATAAGGGTATAGTGTAAGCAAAGAATCTAATTTGAGTGTGTTTGGTACACCTTGAATTAGGTCTTACATGTAAATTGCTCGAAAGATTAAGTGAAGTACTTAAGGTTTCGATCAAAATAGGTCAAACGGAGTCACTGAGTTGATATATTTGACAGATATTTTGATTTGCAATTTACTTTAAATAATTGAATCGAACATACTTAATGTGTGAGCTAACATGATAAAGGCTTTGATTCTAATCTTAATTGGGCCACATATGCGTGTTTGCCAACTGGGCCACATATGCGTGTTTTGCCAACTGGGCCTCATATGCGTGTTTGCCAACTGGGCCACATATGCGTGTTTGCCAACTGGGCCACATATGCGTGTTTTGCCAACTGGGCCACATATGCGTGTTTTGCCAACTGGGCCACATATGCGTGTTTGCCAACTGGGCCACATATGCGTGTTTTGCCAACTGGGCCACATATGCGTGTTTGCCAACTGGGCCTCATATGCGTGTTTGCCAACTGGGCCACATATGCGTGTTTTGCAACTGGGCCTCATATGCGTGTTTGCCAACTGGGCCACATATGCGTGTTTTGCCAACTGGGCCTCATATGCGTGTTTGCCAACTGGGCCACATATGCGTGTTTGCCAACTGGGCCACATATGCGTGTTTGCCAACTGGGCCACATATGCGTGTTTTGCCAACTGGGCCACATATGCGTGTTTGCCAACTGGGCCACATATGCGTGTTTGCCAACTGGGCCACATATGCGTGTTTGCCAACTGGGCCTCATATGCGTGTTTGCCAACTGGGCCACATATGCGTGTTTTGCAACTGGGCCTCATATGCGTGTTTGCCAACTGGGCCACATATGCGTGTTTGCCAACTGGGCCACATATGCGTGTTTTGCCAACTGGGCCTCATATGCGTGTTTGCCAACTGGGCCACATATGCGTGTTTGCCAACTGGGCCACATATGCGTGTTTTGCCAACTGGGCCTCATATGCGTGTTTGCCAACTGGGCCACATATGCGTGTTTGCCAACTGGGCCACATATGCGTGTTTTGCAACTGGGCCTCATATGCGTGTTTGCCAACTGGGCCACATATGCGTGTTTTGCCAACTGGGCCACATATGCGTGTTTTGCCAACTGGGCCTCATATGCGTGTTTGCCAACTGGGCCACATATGCGTGTTTGCCAACTGGGCCACATATGCGTGTTTGCCAACTGGGCCACATATGCGTGTTTGCCAACTGGGCCACATATGCGTGTTTGCCAACTGGGCCACATATGCGTGTTTTGCCAACTGGGCCTCATATGCGTGTTTGCCAACTGGGCCACATATGCGTGTTTTGCCAACTGGGCCTCATATGCGTGTTTGCCAACTGGGCCACATATGCGTGTTTGCCAACTGGGCCACATATGCGTGTTTTGCCAACTGGGCCACATATGCGTGTTTGCCAACTGGGCCACATATGCGTGTTTGCCAACTGGGCCACATATGCGTGTTTTGCCAACTGGGCCTCATATGCGTGTTTGCCAACTGGGCCACATATGCGTGTTTGCCAACTGGGCCACATATGCGTGTTTGCCAACTGGGCCTCATATGCGTGTTTGCCAACTGGGCCACATATGCGTGTTTTGCCAACTGGGCCACATATGCGTGTTTGCCAACTGGGCCACATATGCGTGTTTGCCAACTGGGCCACATATGCGTGTTTGCCAACTGGGCCACATATGCGTGTTTGCCAACTGGGCCACATATGCGTGTTTGCCAACTGGGCCACATATGCGTGTTTTGCCAACTGGGCCTCATATGCGTGTTTGCCAACTGGGCCTCATATGCGTGTTTTGCCAACTGGGCCACATATGCGTGTTTGCCAACTGGGCCACATATGCGTGTTTGCCAACTGGGCCTCATATGCGTGTTTGCCAACTGGGCCACATATGCGTGTTTTGCCAACTGGGCCTCATATGCGTGTTTGCCAACTGGGCCACATATGCGTGTTTGCCAACTGGGCCACATATGCGTGTTTTGCCAACTGGGCCTCATATGCGTGTTTGCCAACTGGGCCACATATGCGTGTTTGCCAACTGGGCCACATATGCGTGTTTTGCCAACTGGGCCTCATATGCGTGTTTGCCAACTGGGCCACATATGCGTGTTTGCCAACTGGGCCACATATGCGTGTTTGCCAACTGGGCCACATATGCGTGTTTGCCAACTGGGCCACATATGCGTGTTTGCCAACTGGGCCACATATGCGTGTTTGCCAACTGGGCCTCATATGCGTGTTTGCCAACTGGGCCACATATGCGTGTTTGCCAACTGGGCCACATATGCGTGTTTGCCAACTGGGCCACATATGCGTGTTTGCCAACTGGGCCACATATGCGTGTTTTGCCAACTGGGCCACATATGCGTGTTTGCCAACTGGGCCTCATATGCGTGTTTGCCAACTGGGCCACATATGCGTGTTTTGAAATGGCCTCATATGCGTGTTTGCCAACTGGGCCACATATGCGTGTTTTGAACTGGGCCACATATGCGTGTTTTGTAACTGGGCCACATATGCGTGTTAACTGGGCCTCATATGCGTGTTTTGCCAACTGGGCCACATATGCGTGTTTCTTTGACAGTATAGGGTTTTGCGTGTTGTTGCTAGTATATAAGGAGAAAATACGCATTTATTGATTAAGTTTAAGTCATTTGCGTGTTCCTTAGAAAACTCCCAACATTTGCGTGTTCCTTAGAAAACTCCCAACATTTGCGTGTTCCCTGTCTGTGCATTGTTCACATTTTTTCGATTCACAAGACTTGATTTTTGGTGTTTAAAGACACAAGAAACACAATCATTAACACTTTTCGAACAAAGGTAATCGATTAGCAAGACTTCAGAACAACCACCTCCAGCTGCAGCAAAGGCTCCTCAAGTGTTGTTGGTCCAGGAAGAGGATGCTCAAGCAAATCTTGAGATCGTTGCTGAACAAGTTAATGCACAGAACCAAGAAGTCAACATGGATGTTGACGATAGGGGTTTGGGTGTTGAGCACGTCGATGATATGGTTATTGATAACCAAGACGACGCTGCTGATGACATTGGAGGAGATGTCAACCAAGGAGAAGGAGGTAACGGGGATGATGATGGAGACGATGACGGGGATGATGGTCAAGATAATGCTGCTGGCAGAGTACCCATAGGTCAAGGTGTTGGTAATATTTCTGCAGCAGTGGATCTCCCCATGGCCGAAGTTGGTTCCCGGCCAGTTGTAGAAGAAGAAGATCCCTCTGGGTCGGGGCGAAGTCTTAGCAGAAAGAGACAACGTCAGGACGCCGAGGTGTCTAATGTAAATGAGTCTCTCGGGCTCATTGCGGAGACATATTTTTCAGATGTGGAAGAGACAAGACAAGATTTGGATGAATCGACACCAAGTGTTCAAGAACCTGTGCAGGACTCAAAGGAAGCTATGACTGAAAGACCTCTCCATACTGAGGATAGAGATAAAGGATTAATGGGTGCACCTTCCTCGAGTTCAGCAGCACCATCAACTCCTCAAGTTCATGTCAGTCCTCCTGTCATCAAACCAGTTGTAGTATCACTGGTTAATGCAGAAGATGACCAGTCACCTCCGAAAGTAATCAGACTTTTGGGAATCAAGATTGGAGATAGACCAGTCTTGATGACTGCAAGGCCTCGCAGCTCTACAATCACACCAATCATGTCTTCATCAATGACTCCACCGTCTACAACAAGACCATCAGTGACTTCTTCACAGCAAGGAGCTGCTCAGATTAACAAGGAGAGAGTATCCAAGTTAGCTGAGGACATCCAGCGGATGAGAGCTCTAGTTGCCAGCTTGTCTAACAAGCTTAAAGGAAAAGAAGAGTCACACCGAAGAGATGCTGACCTCATAAGACAAAGTCACCTAGAGCTGGAGAATATCCAGTACGACCTGCAAGAAGCCCAGGAAGCAACAATAAATTCTGTTAATGGGATTGTTGATTCCATTAGGGTGCACCACAAATTGCTGAAAGGTCAGGCTAAGCATCTTGAGAGCTTAGGTAAGAGGTCTGCTGAGCTGCATAACAAGATCAAAAATCTTGAATCTCAGGGGGAAAAGTCTGGATGCAAGGATGACACTCTCAAACATCATCGAAGGGATGATGAGGATGAGGATCCAAGCGGTTCCAGACAGCAGGAGGAGATTCAGAGATTTCAGGGCTCAAACGTCAATGCAGCTCAGGGGGAGCAAGGTCAGCATGGTCAATCTGGCCAAGCTGGGGCTCCTTCATCTAATACACTGGCCGTAGAGGAAGTAGCTGGTATCCAGGAACAACCGACTTGAGGAGTAGGAGTCGGCATTCAGGTCAGACCAACTACTGAGGAAGAAGTTGGGAGTAAACCCCTGGACGACATTGCTGCGTACTTCAATTTTGATGAGTATGGGAGCATGTTTGAAGATTCATCTGTTTCCTCAGCTCAAGACAAGTGTTCATATCTTAATGCAATACTTGATCTACTTGATCCAAATGTTAAGGGATCAAATGAGCTATCTCTACAAGCAACCAGTGCAAAGAGCAAGGTTGGGGTAGACAATCGATCAGAGTTAGACTCAAATCGGGAGTCAGGTACCGCTGAAGTGATTGAAAGGAAGAACAGGAGTCCAGTGGGTGTAACACCTGAAGTTCCTGATGACAGGGTTTTTGGCCAGCACTTAGGATGACAAACGAAGACTTGAAGGTCACATCTAGATGCTAATGTCAAGGGGGAGACTGTTGGTACATGTTTCTCGGTGACAAAAGCATTCTAGATGTGTGATGTATATTTATATATATTCAAGTCTTGTAATTTATCTTGTAATTACCGTTTGTCAATAATATTACCTTGGCATATATTGTTGATCATATTGGGATCCATTTATGTTTATATGTTTGTTTATTATTTGTGTTTTACAGGTTCTAGACATTACATGTAAAGAGTCATTAAGTTAATATTGTTTATGCGTTTAACAGTAGTTGAAATATTAACTTAAGGTACTTCCAGATGGAAGTTAAGTTAATTGTGTTTCTGCGTATTAACAGCAGGAGAAACATTAACTTAATCAATACTTCGAATAGGTAATATAGACAATGTTGTTTCTGCGTATTAACAGCAGGAGAAACATTAACTTAATCAATACTTCGAATAGGTAATATAGACAATGTTGTTTCTGCGTATTTACAGCAGTAGAAACATTGTTGAGTTAATGTTAGTTTTGCGTCTTGACAGCAGTTGAAACATTAACTCAAATATTCCTAAGTATTATTTGAGGGTTCTTGGGAACGAGCAAAATAGTTGCTTGTGGAAAGAACACTCAAATGGTCATTTGAGAGTTTCTGAGGAACAAGCAAAAGTTTGCTTGTTCATAAGAACACTAAAATGGTTTGAGAGTTTCTGTGGAAACAAGCAAAAGCATGCTTGTCCATAAGAACTCTCAAACAGTTTGTGTGTTCTGGGAAACACACAAACAGGCCAAAACCCTAATGGGCTTGACATGAGAACACTCAAATCCATTGGATTTGAGAGTTCTTGTCACTTGCCTATAAATAGAGGTGTGAGTCATGCGTGTTCTTTACAAGAGTGTAGAGAGAGAAACGAGCAAAACCTAGAGAGAGAAAACCTAGAACACACACGGTTGATCTTGTGGGTAGTACTCGACTCACGCACGAACCGCAAACACACACCCGGTTTGGACGGCTCGTAGACTTAGATTACCACGTTGGTTGGTAAGGTTTGTCCGGAGAGCCGTTTCACTATAGTAACCAAATACGAGTGTTTATATTCACGCAGCATAAAAGGTAGATATAAAAACCGTGGGTTATCTCGAGGAATTCCGCACCTCAACATATCCTTAAGTCAATCTCGGTTCGGTAAGACCCGGGGGACTTACAGATTCCTCTTCATAATGAGCTGCCTGATCCCCATCATTGTCGAATGAGCTTGGATATGCTTGTGCCTGATCATTTGAGGACTATGCTTGATACGAAGTCTACTCAAAGGCTTGCTGAGATTACCAACCAAGCTTTGTTTGTTGCTGGTATGATTGGTTCTGCTACTAGTGTCAGAGTACACTTTCTAGATGAAGATCTGGGAAGATATAGAGCAGAGGTGGCTTCTTTAAAAGCTGCTCAGTCTGGTGAGGGTGATGGTCATCTTGTTAGCACCTTACGAAGGGAGCTTCCTGATACACAGGAAGCTCTCTCATTGGCCACACAGAGCTTAGATGCTGCTAATGAGCAGATTGCTACCCTTACTGTTGCTGGTCCATTTGTGTTGATTGACAATTTGCAGAAGAGAATTGCTTTAAGGGATTTGGAGCTTGAAAACAGGACAAATGCCATGTGTCAACTTATTTCTGGTGCTATCCCTCATGTTTTCCGTATGTTGATGGCCAGTCATGAGTTTGATCAAAGCCTTGATGAGCTTATAGAAGCTAATCGAGCTGATGCTCGAGCTTTACTGCTTTTACGTATGGAGGGTCATGGATAAGTTGTCTTGAGGGGGAGGGAAAGACTTGTTGGTGCTGAGGACAGGATTGTTGCTGCTGAGGAGGCCCTGAGGAATGCTTCTTTTCCTTATATTAAGCAAGTTTCTTCGAATCCTGACGCTTCGGTGGCTGATCTTTATAACATTTGGCCTCAGGGAATGTAGACTTTAAATCTTCTGAACCTTTGACTTTGTACATATAGTTTTTGATGACCTGTGCATGTGGCTGTAAATTCTGAATAATTTGCTTTCTCTTTGCGCTTTGTCTTCTGTTTTGGCATCTGATCCTGTAGGGTTTCCTTGTTCGTCATAGCTCCGTTTCTGCGGCTTTCGCATTTGCTTTGCCATATTCATGAGCTTCTGTTCTCTGTCTTCCTTTGTGTACTTCCATTATAGTGAAGTGGTGTTATGTCTTTTATGTTATGCTTATACACTTCTATCATAAGGAAGGAGTGTCTTATGCATTCGTTTTTATGCTTATACACTTCCATCATAAGGAAGGAGTGTCTTATGCATTCGTTTTTATGCTTATACACTTCCATCATAAGGAAGGAGTGTCTTATGCATTCGTTTTTATGCTTATACACTTCCATTATAAGGAAGGAGTGTCTTATGCATAATTACATGGGGTTTTACCTCATGTTTTTTTTTGGTTGAATGTCTTATGGGCGTCCCCTTGACTATTCAATTAGAAATCTTTTATGCGCATTTAGAAAATTATTACGATCGATTTATTTAATTTTGGGAGCTTATAAGTACATGGCAGGAGGAAGTTACAATGTCTTTGTATTGTTCCTAGCTGCTACTTTTTTGCTTCCCTATCTCATTTGCTCCGTTAGGTTGGCTTATCCCGAGGGCGAATTATGCTCCAACCGGTCTTAATGTCTGGTTCTTATTGTTTCGTAGTCTTTGGTATGCAGTGTTATAACACGATTTTAGCTACCGAATTCAATCCAACAATGGCGGTTTTCAGTGTGTGTTCTTGGTGTGTTTTGTGTGTGTTTTGAGAGAGAATTAAGTAACTGTGTGTAAATCTGGAATTAAAGGTGTAATAATTATTACAAGGTTATGTGATTGTTATCAAAGGGTTCTCAAAGGTTATGATCTCTAAGGTATGAGAGGGCTATTTATAGTCTAACTACTCAATTATGCTAATTGTCACAATTAGCCCCTCAACCTTAGTGATCATTTATCTATGACTTAACAACAAGAAATTCCTCTATTCTAGATTACAATTTATCACTATTTTTGGATTTCTAACATTCTCCCCCTTAGTGATATATTGTAATGAATGAAGTACGTGTTATACTGTCTTGTAGAAATGAATTTGATGAGCCCGGTGGTGAAGACAATTGGTGTGTTGAAAACAAGTCTTCAAAGCTTTCTCATTTGTCTTTGGAGAACTTGATTCGGTCTTGGTCTTGGTCTTGAACTTCTTGAAGTTAAATCATGTGAGGATTCTCAATTTTCTTTTAGAACAGAGAATAATGAAAGCATGTTTGGCTTGAATCTCTGAGGATTGATGAATCATGAATCAGAGTTGTCTTTTGAAATGCAGAAGAGATGAATCTTGGTTTTGATTCATCAATCTTCGATTCTTGAGTGAAATTCAACTTTTCGATTCTTCAGTTTTAATCCTTGAATAAATCTCATCTTTTTGAAATGAAGTTTCATGAATATGAACTCTCCCCCTTGATATATGCATTGAAGTTTCTTGATAAAATGTTGTTGTATGACTTGAAGATCTTGAATGAAGTGTGTTTGATGAAGACTCTTGTGAGGCTTTACTTCTTTGACTTGAATCTTCTACCAAATCTTTCATCCTTTTTGAAGCTATGATCTTTGTCACATCAACTCGAACATTTTGGAGAGTTAGCAAATTGAATGAAGTTTAGATGAAATTCTTATGAAGTAATCATGCTCCCCCTCAATCCATGAGTATACATCTTTTGGAGCATCTTTGAATTGTTGAAGTGTATTGAGTGAAAATCTTTTCATCTTCGGTTTCATTCTTATCTCTAAAGTCAATTCAGATTCCCCTTAAAATCAAAATCTTAATCAACTAAAGTCTAGTGAAAATCTGAAACTATTGACTCATCATGAACAATTTTCTCCTCCTATACACAAACTTTGATAAGCCTTTTCCCATTTGAAACACCCAAATACAGAAATTTCTCAACATAGACTCTCATTCCATTTCTATCACCAACTATGCCTTGGAAAAGGATAGAGAGAAGGTATCATTTGAAGACAATAGAGAGAAGGTATCATTTGAAGACAATACCAAATTCATCTCCAAAGCAAAAGCTCAGTTGACAAAGACTATGAATCAATCATAATATTTTCTCCCCCTCATAATGACAAAATTGGGAATCAATGTCATTATGCACATATGAGATTGATTAAGTGTCAACAGGAATAACATGATCACATGAAGAAACGTCAACCATCAAAACATCAACCCAAACTAGTAGCCCAACCCAAGAGATCCTATGGGTGACTAAAATGTAAGATTGAAGTTGTTGGGACAAACATTATATCATGGTGTTGGTGGTTTCTGTGTTTGTGTGAAGAGAAATGAAACCGGATAAGAATGATCCGTTAGCATGTTCAAAAATCGAAAGGATTAATGAAATGACCGATAGAAATGTATAACATTTTTCGGATTTCCTATGTATCATTGAGATATGCACAAAACAAGTCTCTAACATAGTTCGGTCTGCGGCTTTTCAACCACTAGATTGCTTCAAAGAATATAAATCATGGTTAACACTACCGAAGCATTTGATAACCACAATTTTATCCTTAAAGACTTTTAGGAAAAACCGAGGGCACTTAGACTTCTCGTTAGCTCAATAATCACATAAATGTAATTATGAGACCTACGTTCAACGTTGGAAAAGATGTTAGCATTGGTAGGATTTCCATTCGATCATCGTGGAATATCATTGCAGATATCACTACGAATGTTCCGGCTATATCACAAAGATAAGCAATTATATCACAAAGATATGACTCGAATGTGTCCTATATAGACAATGAATAATGATCAAGATAATGACCAAGCAATATAGCTCTAGACACAGTGAACAAATGAAGTCGGGGACTGGAGCAGAATGTTGCCCTTTTTCAATATCAACATCTTCCAAAAGAAGAGTCAATAGAAGTGTGAAAATCTCCGTGAGAATAAAACAAGTATTTGTTAAGAAACACTTGAGTGGTTAGGTAAAGATGTGCATTGCTTCACTGGGTCCATGAAGACTTCTTCAATATCAAGAAATCAACAAATGAAATCTGATAGGAGCGTGTTTTACCCGGCTTTTTGAGAATTTGGGGAGGACTTTTTGTTTCTTTTAGCCCTTTCTCACATCAATATATCACCGTAACCTCTCACTTTTCAACTTTACTCCCTCCATTCTAGTTGCACGAAATCAACATCACTCAAAATACCCTCACTATCTAATGAAAGAAGTGAATACTCCAGGGTTAGAACTCATCGGCGATGATGAAATTCATGGAGTAAATTTTGAGAAATACCTATCGCTCATGTGCAAACTAATCACCGAACTCCATTTGATTAAAAATCATTGGAAAAACATCAAATGTGTGCATGAAACAATTTGAAACACATTTGAATGTTTGAAGGTTGTTGAAATCACAAACTCCTCCTTAATCTATGCAAGAATAGATCAAAAATTTCCATAGAAAGGTGGAGCAAAAATTGGTTTTGTGAGATCAAACATGAGTAAAATCTTTGTTGTGATATGTCGGAAAAAGTTTGCTTCAACAACAATGTTGAATGTAAGACAGCTAGGGAGTACACAAAGTCGTTCAATCCGTCGCAACTTACAACAACACGTTGGAGGCAATAAAACTTTTAAGCAATTTGAAAATCCAACCAATTGTATAAAATGAGACAACAAGGGAGTACACAAAGGCGTTCGATCCTTTGTTTCTCATATCAACAATTGAAAGTTTGAAAAAGGCGTTCGATTCCATGTTATCTTATATCAATTTATATGTATAATAACAAAAGCTTAGAATGTAAAAAAAAAACTCTACAAATAAATATAGCATTTAAGAACGGGTTGCATACATAGTATATGCAAGCCACTAAAAAATCTTTTTGTTAATTTTTGTAATTTTTCAATTTTGTATTTTGTTTTCTGAAATGTGTCAAGAATTCCTTCAAATGAAAAGATTAAGGTTTAAGATTTAACATACCAAGCTTGGAGGATTAGAA
>CM067168.1:135336136-135348565 GCA_034093135.1 Erigeron breviscapus | reverse complement strand
TTTGCATCGCCTCAACCCATGACGGATCTTTAAGAGCCATACCAACATTCTTAGGCTCAACCTGAGAGATGAAGCAATAGTACAAGTACCAAGTAATCGCCCCAGTATCCTTAACCTCAGCAAACATACTTGACATTTTCTTATGCTGATTCCTCGTGAGAGTAGAGGCAGAGGCATCACCAATAATTTGCTCTACTGGATGATCCTTGTTGACTCTTGTCTGAGGAACCTTATCGACCGTAAGATCACTTCCCAAGTTTGTCTGCACATGATGTTCTGGAGTTTTAGGCTCTTCCTGATTTTCACCTTCCGTGTCATCAGTATCATAGAAGGGATCATCAGGTAGCGGTATATGTAAAGGATCAGTAAGATTTTTAGGAGCAGTATCTAAAGTAGAGTCTGCTTCTTTTGTCCCACTTGATTCACCAGATTTGGAAGCAGGCTCAACGAATGGAGAGGAAGCAGGAGTGGAAACTGGAACCGGCCCACCATCAATTGGATCATGTAGTGTAACTACATCTTCCACAATCGGAACACCTGTAAAAGAAACAGGACCACGAAAAGAAGTGAAAACACCATCATAATCAAAGTTATTAGCAGGACCAATGTGCACAGCAGGTTTATGACTGACAATTACGACATTTGTACCAAAATCGACTTTGCCAGTTTTCTGATTGTACACACGCCGAATCGGTGTACTTGGCACATAACCTAAAAAGAATCCCTCCTCAGATTTAGCATCAAATTTCCCTTGAGGAAGAACTTTCAGAAAAGTACACGGAACACCAAACGGCTCAACATTCTGCAAATTGGGCTTTTTGTTGTGCAACAGCTCATAACAAGTCTTCTTAAACCGTTTAACTGTTAAAACCCTATTCAAAATGTGGCAAGCTGTATTCACCGCCTCTCCCCAGAAAGTAATAGGAAGCCCTGAATCAGCAAGCATCGTCCTGGCTGTTTCTATCAATGTCCTGTTCTTCCTTTCAGCTACTCCATTCTGTTGTGGCTCATAAGGTGCACTGAATTGATGTTGAATTCCTTTTGTCAAGCAAAATGCAGTAATCGTATGATTCTTGAACTCAGTGCCATTGTCACTCCTGATTCTCTTAACTTTAATCTCATGGACATTCTCGACTTGTTTAATGAAATCCATAAATCGAGCAGCAGTCTCATCCTTGGTCTTCAAAAAGAATACCCATGAGAATCTTGAGTAATCATCAGTGATCACCAAACAATAATACATCCCTCCAATGCTTCTGATGTTCACAGGACCAAAGAGATCCATATGAAGTAACTCAAATGGTTTGGATATAGAATTTTGCACCTTTGATTTATGGGGATTCTTATGTTGTTTCCCTTTCAAACAAGGTACACATTTATCTTCCATCCCAAATTTCTTTACCGGAACACCTTCAACTAATTCAAGACTGATAAGTTCATTCATCTTCCGAAAGTTGATATGTCCCATTCTTCGATGCCATAGGAGAGATTCTGACTCATTGGCCTTGCTCAACAAACAAAGGGGCTCCTTTGGATTATCAACACCTAAAACTAAACCATAGATGTCTCTCTTCCTAGGAGCTCTGAGCATAATCCATTCTTCAGGAATAACAAAACCCGGCTTCAAGATGAATGCCTCCTTTTCTGTGAAATGAACATTGTTGCCCTTGTCACAGATCTGTGAGACACTCATAAGATTATGAGTAAGTTGTTCCACATAGTTTACTCGTTCTAGAGTAAGTTGTCCATTGACGACATCTCCTTGACCGGTGATGTTACCGCCCTTGGATCCAGCAAAACTAACATATGACCCATGTATATCAACATAATTGGACAAGAGCTTCTTGTCCCCTGTCATGTGCCTGGAGCATCCACTGTCAAGGTACCACAAATGAATTGGTTTCCTAGGAACTCCCTGCACATAAAATGAGATAAGTTAGTTTTCGAGTGGGACCCAAACCTTCATTGGTTTGGGTCGTCCCTTCTCATCCTTGAGAAGAAGTTCAGTCCAATATCCATTGCTAGAAGCCTTGGATGGAACACGTTTCTCCTCTTGTCTTCTCACTGGAGAAGTCTTCGGACCTCTCGTTGGAGAAGTTCTAGGAGAATGAGGGCCAAAAGAAGGTCGAACACTTGAATGAACCCGGTCATAAAATGAATTACAACTTTGAGACTGACTCGAACTCCCAGAGGGGGTTGTGAATCTATCTTCTCTAGGTGATATACTCCTAGATTCAGGAGATACTTTCCTTTTCTGAGTTGAATTCCTATGAACATTTCCTGTAAAACCTTTTGGTGAAGATTCTCTTCGTTGAGGTATAGTAAAAGGTTTTGGAGAAGATTGAACTTTAGTCTCATTAACCATTTTATCATTACCCAACCCTCTTTTTCCTTCCGAGGTTGAAGCCTTTGAAGGAGAACCTGATCTCCGAGGTCTATTAGGACAAACACTGTAAACATGACCTTTTTCATGACACGCAAAACAAGAAAGGACCTTGACCTTTTTCTTTGTATCTACCTTTTTATCGGTACCTACAGAATCAATTTTAGTCCTAGTGTCCACTGTCTTACTTGTTTTTCTAGTATCATCAGAGTCACGTTTAATTGGTGAATTCCTAGACTTTCTAGCATCATCCATCTCATCCTTACCTATTGAAGACTTCTTAAGTACAGGCATAAGGATTTGCTTCAAAGTCCTAGTAGCTATTTCATCAACAGCTGATCTATCCTCAGATTTTCTAGGTTTAGTCTGCCTAGCCAAAGGAGTGAGACGTGACTGACTTAATTTCTTCATGTCCTCAACAGTCACATCCCAGACTTTATCAATTCTTTTGGGGTCAATTGATTCTAAAGGGAATTCTAATTCAGTGTATACCCTATGACTCTTGTGAAGAGTAAAGTGTGTAACACTATCTTTTTGACCAAAAGAATTAGACTTATTCTGAACAATACCTTTCAATTTCTGTTCTTTTTTAGGTTGAGAAGAACCTCCTACAGACTCTTTTGTTTCCTTAGACAGCTTGACTTCTGGAATTGAGTCTTTTGGTTTACTAGCTTCAGTACTAGATTGAAGTAAAACTTCAGGAATGTTGGGTTCAACGGAGGTATAATTGTTGTTGAAAGGTGGAGGAACATCTTTATAAGAGATCTTAACTGGGTCTAGACTCTTAGTAGAAGAATCCTCAAATTTGTTCATATGCATTAACAGTTCAGAATGCCTAGCAGAATCTAATTTAGCATTTAAGTCCAAAATCTCTATCTTAGCATCAGCTAGTTCTTTTTCAATAGAGGCACATTTCTTTGCTAACAACGAGTAAGCTTCACCACCTACTCTTTCTACAGCTACTGACTGTTTGACTTTGTCCTTCATTGCACTTAGATCAGACTCTAAGGACTTAATCTTTTCCTTGAAAAATCTTTCTTTATCATTTACAGTTAAATCCTTTTTAATTAGCCTATCTCTCTCTGATTGTGCAGCATTAATAACAGATTCTAAATTCCTAATTTGATCATTTTTCGATTCAATTTCATCATACATTTTATTCACAATTTTACAAACATGAACAATAGTATGTAAGGAATAAGATACCTGTTGGTCAGCTTCTTTACAATCGGCCATGTAGGCAACAAAGTCATCGACAGTCATCCCTTCAGGAATCTCAAAATCTTTCATCTGCTCTTCAATTGTCTTCTCGACCTTTTCAGCAGCAGAATCTTCATTAACTTCAGTAGCTTTTACTTCCTCTTGGTTCTTATCATCTTCGAACTCATCTTCAGATTCGGAATCAGTATCATAAACACCCTCAGCATAACTTTCCACTTTCGAACTTTGAGCATTTTCATACAAATGCTCATCATTATGGTAAACTGTGGTGTCAAGAAAGTCATCAGGAGAGTCCACGATATGAGCCATATCATCAATAATTTCAGCCAAATAAGCATTATTGGTCTCGTCCTGTGGAAGATTCCAGACATAAGAACCATCAGATTGAACAGCTACGATTGCCTTGTCATTAGCAGCAGTATCTTCAGTCAACACAAGTGCTCTATTTGCATTCTGATTATATGGACGATTACCACTTCTGTCTTGTCGCGTAGGAGTAGTATTGACATCCCTCTTTGGTCGTTGACACTCTCTAGCGAAGTGTCCAAATCCATCACAGTTGTAACACTTAACCTTTGACTTGTCAAAGCCCTGAGTGCCTCCAGTAAGAGGTCGTCCTGTCCTTTTCATGAATTTCTGCACTCTTCTTGTGATCATAGCCAATTGCCATTTTAGGTCCATCTCTTCAACATCATCTGGATCAATTTGGTCATAATCTTCATCTATGAGTGCAGGATCTGTGATTCTTCCTGCAACAAACGCTTCATGAGCAGCACACATTGCAGCAAAGACATTCATCCGACCCTCAGCTGATTTCATATCCATTGGCATGGACTTGTAACCAGCAGCAGAAGATGTAATGTTGCCGAACTTTAAACTTCCAGCCTTTACACCTTCAGCAGTCTTCTTACCTTTGTTCCCAGCATCCGAAGCAATGAAACCAACAAATTCATCTCCATCAGTATTCTCTGTTGTACCAGAACTACCAACTCCCGAATAGAATGCATTTACATCAGCTGTTGGGTTCTTCATGGTGGCATGATACAGAGACGGATCTTGAGTGAAGTTGTCTTGAAGATCCTTTGCTTTGTCCTTCATCAATCTGTTCCTAAGAGTAGATATAACTCCATCTATACGCAAAGAAGCATAATCATCTCTTTCTTGTAGTCCATGACAAAACTCTTTATAGGCCTTTGGTAAACCATCCAAGAATTTATCCACAATTTCACTTGGAGAATACTTAAGATCAAAATACGCTAACTCGGCAAGCAGATGTTGATATCTCAGAATAAGATCTTCAACCTGTTCGTTCTTGGTAGCGTTGAAACAGTCAAATTGTTTCTTAAGCATCTTAATTCTATTTTTCTTCAGTAGTGGATCTCCTTCACAATGTGCTTCAATAGCATCGAACAGCTGCTTTGAAGTTTTGTATTCTTGTTTGGGAAACAGATGTACTAACTCTTGTGGAATGCACATCCGAAGAGTAGAAAGAGCCTTTACTTCGATAGCATATGCAGTCTTTTCTTCTCCTTTTAATTCTGCCATCTTGTATGTCGAAGTAACGCCATTGACTGTAAGAGTAGGCCACTCATATCCTTCCGTAATCATAATCCACATATTCAAATCTTCTCTTTGAATAAAGTCCTCGAATCGACCTCTCCACGCCCAGAAATCAGCTAATGAGACTAACTTCGGTGGAGAATTAGTCCTTCCGACTAGATGATCATGATAGACCAGAGAATTTAGATATTGTGCAACAGCACTGTTGACAGATGATGTGGAAGCCATGAGCTAAGGAACGAAGATAAATTAAATTCGTTTGGCTAAGTTCGTTGAGGAAAACGAACTTAACAGCAGTTTTGGGTTTTCGAATGACACAGAATATAAATAATCAAACGGACGATCTAAACCTTCGATTGGATATCGAATAGGCTCTGATACCACTTGTGAGTCCCTCGATAGCTCTGGATCGCTCTCGAGATCGTCTAGGTTATGTCGTGAGTGCGGAATCCTCACGAGATAACTGTTTGATTAGTTATCTAGATTATTGCTAATTAACAAGATTGTTAACAGCCTTAATTAAGCTATATTCGTTTGCTAATGATAGCCAACGAACTTAGATGATGATTGGTGTGTGTTTAATCGACTGGTTTACTCAATTTAGGTTTTCAGTCGTTTATATATGTTCCAATTGATATTGGGCTTGCTGGGCTTTGTTCTTACGAACTTAGCAGCCCAGCCCTTAGAACGAAGATAATTAAATTCGTTTGGCTAAGTTCGTTGAGGAAAACGAACTTAACAGCAGTTTTGGGTTTTCGAATGACACAGAATATAAATAATCAAACGGACGATCTAAACCTTCGATTGGATATCGAATAGGCTCTGATACCACTTGTGAGTCCCTCGATAGCTCTGGATCGCTCTCGAGATCGTCTAGGTTATGTCGTGAGTGCGGAATCCTCACGAGATAACTGTTTGATTAGTTATCTAGATTATTGCTAATTAACAAGATTGTTAACAGCCTTAATTAAGCTATATTCGTTTGCTAATGATAGCCAACGAACTTAGATGATGATTGGTGTGTGTTTAATCGACTGGTTTACTCAATTTAGGTTTTCAGTCGTTTATATATGTTCCAATTGATATTGGGCTTGCTGGGCTTTGTTCTTACGAACTTAGCAGCCCAGCCCTTAGAACGAAGATAATTAAATTCGTTTGGCTAAGTTCGTTGAGGAAAACGAACTTAACAGCAGTTTGGGTTTTCGAATGACACAGAATATAAATAATCAAACGGACGATCTAAACCTTCGATTGGATATCGAATAGGCTCTGATACCACTTGTGAGTCCCTCGATAGCTCTGGATCGCTCTCGAGATCGTCTAGGTTATGTCGTGAGTGCGGAATCCTCACGAGATAACTGTTTGATTAGTTATCTAGATTATTGCTAATTAACAAGATTGTTAACAGCCTTAATTAAGCTATATTCGTTTGCTAATGATAGCCAACGAACTTAGAGAGGAACGAATTTAAGATTAAATTCGTTTGGCTAAGTTCGTTGAGGAAAACGAACTTAACAGCAGTTTGGGTTTTCGAATGACACAGAATATAAATAATCAAACGGACGATCTAAACCTTCGATTGGATATCGAATAGGCTCTGATACCACTTGTGAGTCCCTCGATAGCTCTGGATCGCTCTCGAGATCGTCTAGGTTATGTCGTGAGTGCGGAATCCTCACGAGATAACTGTTTGATTAGTTATCTAGATTATTGCTAATTAACAAGATTGTTAACAGCCTTAATTAAGCTATATTCGTTTGCTAATGATAGCCAACGAACTTAGAGGAGGAACGAATTTAAGATTAAATTCGTTTGGCTAAGTTCGTTGAGGAAAACGAACTTAACAGCAGTTTGGGTTTTCGAATGACACAGAATATAAATAATCAAACGGACGATCTAAACCTTCGATTGGATATCGAATAGGCTCTGATACCACTTGTGAGTCCCTCGATAGCTCTGGATCGCTCTCGAGATCGTCTAGGTTATGTCGTGAGTGCGGAATCCTCACGAGATAACTGTTTGATTAGTTATCTAGATTATTGCTAATTAACAAGATTGTTAACAGCCTTAATTAAGCTATATTCGTTTGCTAATGATAGCCAACGAACTTAGCAGCCCAGCCCTTAGAACGAAGATAATCTTCGTTCGAGCATAACGAAGTTTATCTTCGTTAGCTGTAATCCGTTTGTTATTTTCCTATTACTTAACATATAAGGAACCTAACATATATTACGTTTGTTCTTGTATATCATACATAACAAACATCATATATAAACATATATAAAACACCAAAACATGTAATCAATCATTACTAAAACACGAAGTCCATAATCTATTAATTACATATAAATGAATAAGACATAATCAAATCTAAGTTGCTGTTGTCACATCAACATGCATCAACAGTGGCGAGACCAAATATACTGTGGGTGAAATTAAGCTACCAGTATATGTTGGAGGGGTTAATTTCATGCAAAAATTTTGTGTGGTCAACACTCTTCCAGGCTGCAACATAATTTTGGGAAGGCCTTGGATTCATGAAATGAAGGCAGTACCATCAACATATCACCAATGTGTTAAAATGCCAACACCTTGGGGAGTGATCACTGTTAAAGGATATCAACAAGAAGCTAAGGAATGATACACATCCACCATGAAGTCGGCAGCAAGGTCAACTTCACAATAGCAATTACAGAAGAGGATCTTTGATGTCAATGAGCCAGAGGAGCAAGATGTTAAAGAAGTTATTCTGGACCCTGAAGATCCTAACATCAAAGTTTTATTAGGTGCAAAGATCTCAAAAGATTTAGAGGTCAAACTTACTGATTTTTTGAAGACCAGAATGAAGAGTTTCGCTTGGAAGCAAGAGGATATGATTGGAATATCTAAAGATGTGATTACACACAAGCTTGGAATTGATAAAAGTTTCAAGCTGATTCAGCAAAAAAGAAGAAAATTTGCTCCAGAAAGGAATGCAATTATCCAAGAAGATGTGGAGAGATTATTAAAAGCAAAAATGATTAGGGAAGTAAAATTTACTGAATGGCTAGCAAATGTGGTGGTAGTACAAAAGAAAAATTTCAGAAAGGAATGCAATTATCCAAGAAGATGTGGAGAGATTATTAAAAGCAAAAATGATTAGGGAAGTAAAATTTACTGAATGGCTAGCAAATGTGGTGGTAGTACAAAAGAAAAATGGAAAATGGAGGGTTTGTGTAGACTTCACTGATCTTAACAAGGCCTGCCCAAAAGATCGATTTCCACTGCCACATATCGATGCAATGGTAGATGCAACTTCTGGACATGAGATGCTCACATTTATGGACGCTTCTTCTGGATTTCAGCAAATTCAGATGGAACCTAAAGATCAAGAAGCCACCGCTTTCATAACCCGACAGGTATTTATTGTTATATTGCTATGCCTTTTAGTCTTAAAAATGCAGGTGCGACATATCAAAGGCTAGTCAACATGATGTTCAAAGACCAACTGGGGGATACGATGGAAGTCTATATAGATGACATGGTGGTAAAATCAAAGAGAGCTAAAGATCACTTGAAAGATCTTGAAGTGGCCTTCAATATCCTGGACAAGTACAACATGAAGTTGAACCCTGCAAAATGTAATTTTGGAGTAGGAGCTGGAAAATTTCTAGGATATATGGTCACTAAAAGAGGGATAGAAGCAAGCCCAGAACAGATCAAGGCTATCTTGAATTTGAAGTCTCCATCGAATACTAAAGATGTTCAAAGATTAACTGGGAGATTGGCAGCTTTGAACAGATTCATATCAAGATCTTCTGATAGATGCAAAGAATTTTATGACATCTTGAAGAAGAATAAAAGATTCGAATGGGGAGAAAAACAAGAAGAAGCTTTCCAAGAATTAAAGAAATATCTATCTACTCCACCACTGTTGGTAAAACCTGAAGATGGTGAGCCTCTATATCTTTACATGGTAGTATCTTCAAACGCAGTCAGTGATGTCTTGGTAAAAGAAGAAGAAGGTCAACAACATCCTGTATACTATGTAAGTAAAAGTTTAATTGATGCTGAAACCAGGTACTCTCATCTTGAAAAACTTATACTAAGCTTAGACATTATTTTGAAACGCATGCTATACATGTTAAAACTAATTATCCTATTAAATATGTGCTTAGAAAACCTGAAGTATCTGGTAGAATGGCTAAGTGGTCTGTAAAACTAAGTGCTTTCAACTTAATTTATGAACCTAAGATTGCTATAAAATCTCAAGTTTTAGCCGACTTTGTGGCCGATTTTAGTACTGACTTGCAACCAGAAGTAGACTTAGAAGTAAAAAATGTTAGAAGAAGCTACTGAAAAATGGATTTTATACACTGATGGTGCAGCTAATGTTAAAGGAATAGGACTAGGTATCGTACTAAAATCGCCACAAGGGGGATATTATACCCCAAGCAGTGAATTGTCATTTCATAGCCACTAATAATGAAGCAGAGTATGAAGCTTTAATTTCTGGTATGCAATTAGCTAGGGATATGAACATTAGAAACCTTAAGGTATATGTAGATTCATTACTTTTAGCTAATCATTTCAATGGAACATAAGCTGCAAAAGGTGAAAAATTGATGCAATATTTGGAAATAGTGAAAAAATTAGCTGAGAACTTTGATTTATTTGATATAGAACAAGTGCCTAGAGAAGAAAACACCGAGACTGATGCTTTAGCAAATCTAGGGTCAACACTTAAGATGTCACCAGAAACTAGGATTCCTATAATTCATGTGTTACATCCTGCTATAGAAAAAGAATCAACTAATATATTGGCTGTTCAAGATATAGAAACTGAAAATTCTGGGGACAATCAAAAATCCTGGACTACACCAATAATAGAATATTTAAATACTGGGACAATCCCTAAAGATGAAAACCCAAGGAACTTCCGTATGAAAACAGCACATTACTCTATGATAAATGGTATTTTGTATAGAAAATCTCTTGCAGGACCATATCTTAGGTGCTTAGAATTCCCTGAGACCAATGAGGTTCTTAAGGATATACACGAAGGAGAATGCGGAAATCACACAGCTGGAAGATCTTTATATTCAAAGATCTTGAGAACAGGTTATTATTGGCCAACTATGAAGCAAGATGCTGAAGAATATGCGAAGAAATGTGATGCTTGTCAGCGACATAGCAACATTTATCATCAACCAGCAGAACCCATGTATCCAGTTCTGTCTCCATGGCCATTTATGAAATGGGGAATGGATATTGTTGGGCCAATGACAGAATCTTCAGCTGGGAAGAAATATTTTTTGGCTATGACAGATTATTTCTCAAAATGGATTGAAGATGAAGCATACGCCAAGATCCATGAATCACATGTTATATCCTTCGTTAAAAGAAATATATTGACAAGATTTGGAGTTCCAGCAGAGATAATCTGTGATAATGGATCACAATTCATAGGGAAGAAAACTACAAATTTTTGTGAAAGATGGGGTATCAAGATGATTACCTCTACTCCTGTTCATCCACAAGCTAATGGTCAAGCAGAATCAAGTAACAAAATCATAATGAATAATTTGAAAAAAAAGACTGGGACAAGCTAAAGGAAAATGGGCTGAAGAATTGTCATTTGTCTTATGGGCTGATCGAACAACTTCAAAGAGTGCTACTGGACAAACTCCATTTTCACTTGTCTTTGGAGCTGAGGCAGTTCTACCTACTGAAATGGATCTACCTACTGCTAGAATTAGTTTGTTAACTTATGAGAAAAATAAAGAGTTGTTACTTGAAGATTTGGAAGCTGTAACTGAGTTACGAGAAAGGACCAAAATAAGAATAGCAGCTTATCAACAACGAATTTCCAAGTCTTATAATAAGAATTTAAGATTAAGACGATTTCAAGTTGGTGATTTGGTTCTCAAGAAGGCTTTTGTTATAACACGATTTTAACTACTGAATTCGATTCATCAATGGTGGATTTGGTGAGTGTGTGTTCTTGGTGTTTGTGTGTGTTTTGAGAGAGAATTGTGAGACTGTGTGTAAATCTGGAATTAAAGTTATGAAGTATGTGAAAATTATGTCTCTTCTTTTATCTCTAAGGTATGAGAGGGCTATTTATAGTCTAACTATTCAATTATGCTAATTGTCACAATTAGCCCCTCAACCTTAGTGATCATTTATCTATGACTTAACAACAAGAAATTCTTCTATTCTAGATTACAATTTATCACTATTTTTGGATTTCTAACATTCTCCCCCTTAGTGATATATTGTAATGAAAGAAATACGTGTTATATTGTCTTGTAGGAATGAATTTGATGAGCCCGGTGGTTAAGACAATTGGTGTGTAGAAACAAGTCTTCAAAGCTTTCTCTTTTGTCTTTGGAGAACTTGATTCAGTCTTGGTCTTGGTCTTGAACTTCTTGAAGTTAAATCATGTGAGGATTCTCAATGTTCTTTTAGAACAGAGAATAATGAATGAGTGTGAGTCTTGAAGAAAGAGAATAATGAAGTCGAACAAGTGTGTGACTTGAATCTTCAAGAATTGTTGAATCATGAACCAGAGTTGTCTTTTGAAATGCGGAAGGTATAAATCTTGGTTTCGACTGTATCAATCTTCGATTCTCGAGTGAGATTCAACTTTTTGATTCTTCGGTTTTAATTCTTGAATGAATCTCATCTTCTTGAAATGAAGTTTCATGAATATGAACTCTCCCCCTTGATGTATGCATTGGAGTTTCTTGACAAAATGTTGTTGTATGACTTGAAGATCTTGAATGAAGTATGTTTGATGAAGATTCTTTTGAAGCTTTGATCTTTGTCACATCAACTTGAATACTTTGGAGAGTAAGCAATTGAATGAAGTTTGGATGAAATTCTTATGAAGTAATCATGCTCCCCCTTAATCCATGAGTATACACATTTTGGAGCATTTTTGAACTTTTGAAGCATCTTGAGTGAAAATCTTTTCATCTTTGGTTTCATTCTTATCTATGACATCAATTCAGATTCCCCCTTTTAAAATCAAATTCTCAATCAACTAAAATCTAGTGAAAATCTGAAACTATTGACACATCATGAAGAATTTTCTCCCTCTATACACAAACTTTGATAATCCTAGAACTTTGATAAGCCTAACACTTAGTGAAACAACCAAACCAAACACGAACTTTTCTCCTTGTTTCCTTATCAATCAGTAAATCAATCATAAAATTTTCTCCCCCTCATAATGACAATATTGGGAACCAATCTCATTATGTGCATATTGATTGATTCAT
>CM067168.1:135181569-135335136 GCA_034093135.1 Erigeron breviscapus | reverse complement strand
TTAAAAATGAAACGGTCTTGAAAAATAAAACGGTCTTGAAATGAAAATAATCTGAAAATGAAATGATCTTGATGTGAAACGGTCTTGAATAAAAGTGATTTTGGTTTGAAATAATTCAAGGAAATGAGACGATCTTGGTGAAGATCGTCTTGGGTTTTGAAGGTATGAAACGGTCTTGGTTAAGATCGTCTTGGGTATCTAGGAAATGAGACGATCTTGGTATGAAGATCGTCTTGTTTTCTTTCTCAAAAACTTCTAAGTATTTGAATTGACCAAACCAATCCTTTCGGATTAATTAGCCAGAATCAAACACTACCACAACACACTCTTGTCAAAAACGATCTTGTGAAGATCGTCTAACAAGTCACAAATCACTGGAACTAAAACGATCTTAGGAAGATCGTCCTAGTGAAGATCGTCTTGGTCATCTTCTTCATCTCAACAGTTTTCCAGAAAAACTCCATTAACAACTTTTTAAAACTTCAATATCTTTTGAATTACTAGGAGTTAGATCACGAAATAACTGGCAAACTGTTTGAATTCATGTCCGCAATCAAATTATGAACAAACTTCAACACAAAACACAACAGCTTCAAATCCCTCAAAATTCGCGCCAAAACTCAAAATTCAATCTCGAGATTTAGATTGAATTAGAACTTGAAACTTGACAGGATTATGTTTTCAACAACCACAAAACTATTGATGAACAAATAATTGTGATTTTATGTGATTTGATGTATGAATTTTGATGAACCAGTAGGTGAAAAATTACGAACAGAATTTGAAATTAAATTTGATTTTGATGAATTTGTGATTGAATTCAGGTATGGATCGTCATCAGATTGATGTTTTTCTCTGATACCACTTGTTATAACACGATTTTAACTACTGAATTCGATTCATCAATGGTGGATTTGGTGAGTGTGTGTTCTTGGTGTTTGTGTGTGTTTTGAGAGAGAATTGTGAGACTGTGTGTAAATCTGGAATTAAAGTTATGAAGTATGTGAAAATTATGTCTCTTCTTTTATCTCTAAGGTATGAGAGGGCTATTTATAGTCTAACTATTCAATTATGCTAATTGTCACAATTAGCCCCTCAACCTTAGTGATCATTTATCTATGACTTAACAACAAGAAATTCTTCTATTCTAGATTACAATTTATCACTATTTTTGGATTTCTAACAGCTTTAACCAAGCCAGATGGCAAATTGAATCCAAAATGGGAAGGTCCTTATTTGATCGAGGCAGAAGCTGGAAAAGGATCTTATTGGCTTCAAGATTTACAAGGTAATCTAGTTCCAAGAGCTTGGAATGCTATTCATCTCAAAACCTACCATGTATGATTAATTTTGTCTTTTGACAAAATCAGGTATGATTTCTTACTCTTGAATTTTACTTTTATCTTGTTTACCTTTTATTTTATTTCCAAAATGCTGATACTGACTTGAGCGTCGGAGTGGCGTTAGCCAAATGGGTAACGTCAGTTTCTAAGATTTGTGCTTTGTAGATCTCAAAGGATAATCACTATCATCAAACACATGTATTACAACGTGGAACAAGGTCTTCACCTTTTGGCTTTCACGCCAACTTTTGGTTGAAAGTTTTCACCTTCTCTTACATTCGCCCGTGTCGCACGATAATTAATTTCACGGTTGAAGGGTTCCAAGGTCGTCGAAATTAATTCTGTTGGTTTTCGATGTTACCTTCGATCTCCCGAATTGGCTAACCACGCCACTCATTATACAAACACATGAAAATGGCTAACCACGCCTCCCAAGCAAGTTCAAGATATTGAGACCCCTCTATATCTTGAACGCCAATGTCCCTACAAGAATCTTAAAATTAAGAATTCCCCTTCTTAATTTTAATCTCATCCAAAAAACTCAATTCTGTCCCACACAGATTATTTTATTACAGGAATAAATGTTGGAGATACAACACTTAATGTAACATCCCAAAACTTAAACGTATATGTTGACTAACGTCGTTAGGTCAAATTCTAAGTCCGTGATATGTTTACGTGGAAATACGTGTTTATATGTTTATGTGCCCTAATTGTAAGACTTAAATGTCTTTAATGAGTGACAATAAAGTAGACTTAATGATGTGTAAAAGGCCTATGTAGTGTGCGAAAGTGCTTTAGTGTGTTATATGTATCCCCGATAGGTGTTTTTAAGCGAAATAAAGTCGATATGAAGTCCAGGGACCAAATTTGCCAATGTTGAAAGTTAAAAACGGGATTATGACTAGGGTTGGCCTAATCCCTGATCATTTGCAGCCAAATTACTTTCATTAATCACATACACAAACCCTTTAATCCTCTTTTGATTTCTCAAGCAATTCTTCAAGGTTTTGATCAAACAAATCAAGGGTTTTTGTATTGAATCGGATCGGATATCATTTGTTACAGGTAATCTATGTTTTGATGTCTATATTACAGATTTAATGATGTTTTATAAAGGATCAAATCTGATTTTAATAAGGTTTTGAAGTAATTAGGGTTTCAAACGTGTTTAAGCAAATTAACGATCCAAACGACATCAAACGAGTTTGTAATCGATCATTATGATCAAAATATGTTTATATGTGTCAAAAACATGTTTTGGGTGAAGCCCAAGTCGATTGATTTCTGGAAAAATCGAAGAACAAGTCGTTTTGTAAATTCTGGACGAAGTTAGGGTTTTCTGATGCTAAATTCGTTCAGTATGGTCTAAATTCGTTTTCTGGAAGCTAAGTTCGTTTTCTGGAAGCTAAATTCGTTCAGTATGGTCTAAATTCGTTTTCTGGAAGCTAAGTTCGTTTTCTGGAAGCTAAATTCGTTTTCTGGAAGCCTAATTCGTTTTGGAAGCTAAATTCGTTTTCTGGAAAGGTCTAAATTCGTTTTCTGGAAGCTAATTCGTTTTCTGGAAGCTAAATTCGTTTTCTGGAAAGCTAATTCGTTCAGTATGGTCTAAATTCGTTTTCTGGAAGCTAAGTTCGTTTTCTGGAAGCTAAATTCGTTTTAAAGGTCTAAATTCGTTTTAAGCCTAATTCGTTTTAAGCTAAGTTCGTTCAGTATGGTCTAAATTCGTTTTCTGGAAGCTAAGTTCGTTTTCTGGAAGCTAAATTCGTTTGATTTTTCAAATGGCCATATCTTTTGAACCGTAACTCCGTTTTTGACAAATAAGCTATCCCTAGAATCGTGAGAGAGTCTATTTTCTAATGGTAATGAGTTTAAAGGATGATTTTGAGGTCAAGTTTCCTGAAAGGTTGAATTAGTGAGTGGAGAGACGAGTGCCCGTATGTGGGAGGGTACTAGATACGTATAAATCGTGCTCGTATGTGGAGAGTACGTAGTGCCCGTATGTGGGAGGGTACTAGATACGTATAAATCGTGCTCGTATGTGGGAGAGTGCGTCGTACTCGCATGTGGAGAGTACGTAGTGCCCGTATGTGGGAGGGTACTAGATACGTATAAATCGTGCTCGTATGTGGAGAGTACGTAGTGCCCGTATGTGGGAGGGTACTAGATACGTATAAATCGTGCTCGTATGTGGGAGAGTGCGTCGTACTCGCATGTGGAGAGTACGTAGTGCCCGTATGTGGGAGGGTACTAGATACGTATAAATCGTGCTCGTATGTGGGAGAGTGCGTCGTACTCGCATGTGGAGAGTACGTAGTGCCCGTATGTGGGAGGGTACTAGATACGTATAAATCGTGCTCGTATGTGGAGAGTACGTAGTGCCCGTATGTGGGAGGGTACTAGATACGTATAAATCGTGCTCGTATGTGGAGAGTACGTAGTGCCCGTATGTGGGAGGGTACTAGATACGTATAAATCGTGCTCGTATGTGGGAGAGTGCGTCGTACTCGCATGTGGAGAGTACGTAGTGCCCGTATGTGGGAGGGTACTAGATACGTATAAATCGTGCTCGTATGTGGAGAGTACGTAGTGCCCGTATGTGGGAGGGTACTAGATACGTATAAATCGTGCTCGTATGTGGGAGAGTGCGTCGTACTCGCATGTGGAGAGTACGTAGTGCCCGTATGTGGGAGGGTACTAGATACGTATAAATCGTGCTCGTATGTGGAGAGTACGTAGTGCCCGTATGTGGGAGGGTACTAGATACGTATAAATCGTGCTCGTATGTGGAGAGTACGTAGTGCCCGTATGTGGGAGGGTACTAGATACGTATAAATCGTGCTCGTATGTGGGAGAGTGCGTCGTACTCGCATGTGGAGAGTACGTAGTGCCCGTATGTGGGAGGGTACTAGATACGTATAAATCGTGCTCGTATGTGGGAGAGTGCGTCGTACTCGCATGTGGAGAGTACGTAGTGCCCGTATGTGGGAGGGTACTAGATACGTATAAATCGTGCTCGTATGTGGGAGAGTGCGTCGTACTCGCATGTGGAGAGTACGTAGTGCCCGTATGTGGGAGGGTACTAGATACGTATAAATCGTGCTCGTATGTGGAGAGTACGTAGTGCCCGTATGTGGGAGGGTACTAGATACGTATAAATCGTGCTCGTATGTGGGAGAGTGCGTCGTACTCGCATGTGGAGAGTACGTAGTGCCCGTATGTGGGAGGGTACTAGATACGTATAAATCGTGCTCGTATGTGGAGAGTACGTAGTGCCCGTATGTGGGAGGGTACTAGATACGTATAAATCGTGCTCGTATGTGGAGAGTACGTAGTGCCCGTATGTGGGAGGGTACTAGATACGTATAAATCGTGCTCGTATGTGGGAGAGTGCGTCGTACTCGCATGTGGAGAGTACGTAGTGCCCGTATGTGGGAGGGTACTAGATACGTATAAATCGTGCTCGTATGTGGGAGAGTGCGTCGTACTCGCATGTGGAGAGTACGTAGTGCCCGTATGTGGGAGGGTACTAGATACGTATAAATCGTGCTCGTATGTGGAGAGTACGTAGTGCCCGTATGTGGGAGGGTACTAGATACGTATAAATCGTGCTCGTATGTGGAGAGTACGTAGTGCCCGTATGTGGGAGGGTACTAGATACGTATAAATCGTGCTCGTATGTGGGAGAGTGCGTCGTACTCGCATGTGGAGAGTACGTAGTGCCCGTATGTGGGAGGGTACTAGATACGTATAAATCGTGCTCGTATGTGGAGAGTACGTAGTGCCCGTATGTGGGAGGGTACATTAAATGAAACGGTAACTTCGGTTACAACTTAACGGTGACCTAGTCACAACTTAATGAGATGAGATGAGATGACGAAATTGATTAGGCACGCGTAGGGTCGTGAACTCTATGCTTATATGTGATGTGGATATGTTTATACGGTGGTATGAATGCCTAATTAAAATGACGTAATGTTTTAAAGTGACGATTTAAATGGATGAAATGTTTGCTTAAACCTGGTGTTATCTTACTTAGCTTTATAGCTAACACTTGTTTCTTTTAATGTGTTGACACCCCTCAGGTTAGGCAGTAATAGACGTGTGAAGCTGTGGCGAGAGATGGGTAGATGATCAAGCTGGCTTTAGTTTACCCAATAGCTTCGCATAGACCTTATGTTGTTGATTTTCCTTTATGGAACTTATGTAAAGACTATGTTATGATTGCTTTATGTTGGGCAATCTTATGGATTTCTTTTATTACTGATTTGATGCTATTAGTAACACCACTTATGTTTTCTCAACTGTTTTCCTTAGTTGAGTATTTTCCTAAATCGTTTCCGCATGATTTAACGCCGTTAGGCAAAATTTTTGGAAATCCATATTTTTACGAAACGGGTGTTACACTTAAAGATGCTGCTTACAAGTGGATCTTAATTGCATAAACAAGGTGCATGTATCTTACTCCTTAATTACTACGTTGATTTGATTATTTACTGTTGATGTAGTCGAATAAGTCAAGAATAATTATTCACTGACATGTGACGTCACATAATTGATTAATTATTTTCCGTTTTTACCCTTAAAAACACTTTTAGTTTTCGAGTTCAAAAGTAAAATGGATCAAAAGACAGTTTTCATTCAAAAGATATTTACAAAAAACTACTCGAAAACAGTTTTACAACCATAATTGATCATTCCAGATCAATCTCGTCCCTCCTAAACACTTTCTTCTACAAAACACATCCCCTACCGATTCAAGTCTTTACTAACAAAAGAGTCTAAAAATGTGGGCTCTGGCCTTTGCATTATATTCTTCATCGCCCACATTATCTAAGATCATCTACAGAAGAACATCCCAATAAAGTGAAGGATTTATCTCCTTCAGCTTACTCAAGATGGACTTCACCCTTTCCAACTCCTCTCTGGCAGCCCTGAGTTCTTCCTGCGTTGCGCCAAGCTCACAGCAGATTTCCTTCAAAGCATTGTTCAAAATCTTATTTTTGGCCTCCAAACCTTTTTTCACCTTTAAACTCATTTCTTTTTCCGTCTCGACGGATTCTTTGTAAGACTTGACCAATCCTTGTAATGTTTCTATGATGTCGTCATTAAGTCTGCCTTTGGCAATCTGTTGCTTTTCCAGTTCGGTAAGGGACTGAAATAAGATATAAAGAAAAGTTAGAAATAACAAGGAATTAATCTTGACAAATATATATATATATACCTCTTGAAGGAACTCTCCTAAAGATTTCAGAGACATGGCGTAAATGAATATTTTTTAAGAATTAAAAGTATTTGTGATTTTCAAAGAGAGAAACTGTGGCCTTATATAGAGGGGTGAAAAGATGAGAAGTAGTTACCTATCAAATCAAGACTCTTGGTTATCCTACTTACACGCGTCTTATCTTTAAGATAGTTTCAAAATTTACTAATTGACTCCGGTCAAAGCTTTCTCTAGAAGATTCAAAGTTATTTCAACAAAATAGATTTTATTAAAATAACTTTGGGGACAATTGTTATGGGTGAAATTTCAGGTGTCAATATCCTGAAGGTCCAAGATCTTGACATCCTAGGATCTTGACATAGAAGAATATTCTGATTACTTGTTAACACTTTGCTAACGTTATGATTCAAATGTTATTATCATTTCTACGTAAGATAAGTATGCAGGTTCCAGAATATTCGATATAAAGCTAAGGAAAATACCTCTAACGGTAAAAGGAAGATTTCACACATGGGATAAAATCTTCAACACGCAAAGAAGACTTAGTCTACCAAGATAATCGGACTTCAAGTTGAATTCAGCACGAGGAGAAGAACTATAACGTTCATTGGTCAAGATATGCTCCAACATTCAAATGTGGAAGACCTGGAAGATCCCTACAACTTCGGATAGTTAGTTAGGTCCTAGGTCTATATAAACGAAGGAGGCTGATCGATCATCTTATTTTTCCTGCTCACTCCACACTTGTATTCACACACACTGCTCGCATTTACTTTACACTTAGATACATCGATCAACCGAATTCTACCATTTGTAAACATTTAACAATCATTAATAAGAGAACAAAGGCAAGGACGATTGCTTCCTCCCGGGGTTTTTATGCCGACAATCCTTAAAGGATTAAGGGCTTTTCCTCGATAACAAATCTCGGTGTTCTTGCTCTTTACTCTTTACTTTTAACGCATTATTTACTTTGATTAGCATTATTTATCGTAATTTCATTTATTTCGATACTCGTTATTCTGATTATCATTGCTTTACACCTCTGTTTCTTGTTTAGTCGACATAATCGTTCTTTAAATCCTTTTACTAAACCCATCTTTGAATCTCAAACATATTTTACAAGCCCTTAACCTCACGAACGAAAGTTTGGTTACATTATTGATCTAAGTCTTCAACGTATATTATCTTAGGTAATTTTTGACCAAAACAGCAGGACTCTGAGCCATGCCCTTGTCCTCCCATGTAAGAGGTAAAGGATGGCATGAAAGGTTGCTGGATCACTCCATCCTTCCGCTGTGGCTACTTTGTCAACGCTCCTTAGGAATTCTTCTACATCGGAGGTACCATCATATCAACTTAACTCTTGGATCTCCAGTATCTTTACCGGAGGTACATGTTGGCGTAGATCCTTGGTAAATTGTACACATGATCCCTTGTATTTAGGCTTCGGGTCCTTTTGTTCTACCTTGTCTTTCTCGATTATGGTGGTTGGACTTGCCTTGGTTGTGTATGTTGGGTATTGGGGTGTCATGATACCATACGGATAATACCATGGAGTCTGCGTAAGCCCCGTGAAGCCACCACCGGGGTGTGGTGTCTCTACGTACTGAATAAATGGCCCTCCATAAGGATAGAAATATCCCCCGAAGAGGTACGGTGGATATGCATCTGGCGCCAGGTATGTACCCAGTCCTGATACTGTCTGTACAATGTTCACGGGAGGTGTTCCGGTTGGGATTCCCTGACAGAGCGGGTTTGGTGGGTATACTGGCACCGGGTTCTTCGTTGCTTCTGAACCATCACAATTATTGTCTCCTATTTTTGCTTCTTTCATCTTATTTGGATCTCTTATGACCGGCTGCTGGTGAGTTCTTTCTGCTGCTGTTGAGCTGCTTTCCTCTTCCTTGGTTTGGCTCCTGTCTTCTTCTTTACGTCCCTGTGTTTCTAACGACGGGTCAGTTCGTGCCCTATCTTTAGGGCATGATACAGTGTCTATCCTTTGAGCTTGGACCCTATCTTCTTTCACATTATTCTTCTTCATACCGAGATCATTGCCTTTCAGCTTGTTTTGGGCCTCTTTCTGACAGATTTCTGGATCTATCGTTTGATCGCCTGATAGCTGTTGACCTGCTCCGGCTTCCTGGCCTTCTGGTGGGTTATATTCTTCAACAGGTGGCGTCTTGGCGTCACATGCTTCATCATGGAAGGTGACACCTAGTGAGGGCTGTTCCGGAAAGGAATTGAGGCTTGACATAATGCTTTTTTTTATCGTGGATGGGTTCGGATTCAAGTGCATAGGGTCCTATGGATGGCGCCAATTTGTTTGATCAAATAATCGCACTATGACTTAACCGAGGGGGTAAGTGTGATTTGGGGGCAATTTGTTGGCGATTCTTTTCCGGGCAGAGGGCAATGGAGCCGCTTTACGCATTTAGTGAGAGTTGTTGTTTTAGCCAAGTATTAGGCTTAGAGTTTCTCTGATATAATTGAAGATTAGAGGTTGTAGATGATGTGCCGTATGGCATCTCCTCTTTATATAGAGGGTAAAGTCTTGGGGAGGAAGATAAAGAGTTAGGGTAGATCTCTTCCTCTTTTCATGATATCTTTTAAGTATGGAAAGGATATATTAGAACCATGAACCGTGTCCTAGGTTTTAGGAGTTCTCCGATCGTCATTCCTTATGAGGAGGTTGGATAAGCATGGAAAGGATTTGTGTATATCCGTTCCTTAATATTTACGGCGATGGGGTAAATAATCCCAGGAGCTCCGGGGTTACGGAGGTCTTACTTCGTAGCTTCGGCTACGGATTTATTACTTTATATTGTATATTGGTACTTTCGAAGGGTTCTTCGTATCCCGTCTTTGGTACAGAGATAGAACTCCGTGTATGGTATATCATCAGCAACTTAATCTTTCACCATGAAGCATTGAGCATCTTCAAAGGATTCATCTTCAGAAGAAGTAGCACTTTTAACCTAGTCTTTAGCTACAAGACTCTTTTCACTCAGCTTGGCTACTTGAGCCTTTAATTTTTTGTATTTTTTTCTTTAGTTTAGAGTACTTGTCATTATTGCTAGCACTTGAAGTCTTTGAGGAATCAGCTTGGGCAGTGGATTTAGATTTGCAGTCATTTGCCATATGACCAACCTTTCCACACTTATAGCAAGTTGAGTCAAATGTTCATACTAAAAACTCATATGAATTGTTGAATGATTATGGAGAAGGGGAAAATGATCCGATTTATCAAGAGGTTCCTCCTGTGAAGCGGGCTGAATATGATAAGGAAATAGACAATGATAATCTGGTTGAATCGGATGATGATGAAGTGATTTTTGATGAACATGATGAGTTTATTAAAACTCAACAAACAAAGAAATCTTCTGAAGGGGCAAGCACTCCTGGTAATGAAGGTTTCAATGGGTAGTATAGCATCATGGAACATTAGGGGGTTGAACCGCCCTCTGAAACAAAAGGAGGTTCGACAGGTTATACGGGAAAATCATCTAAACTTATGTGCCATTATGGAGTCCCATGTGGATGTAAGTCGTCTTCTTCATGTGTGTAAAAACATATGTAGGACTTGGAATTAGACGTCTAATGGGGGGCTATGTAATAAGGGTATGACAATTATCGTGGGTTGGAATACTGATGTTCTTGATTTGATGGTCTTGTCTCAAATGGATCAGGTTATCCATTCACAAGTGATCTTTAAACTGGATAAAAAGGCTTTGTTTTGTTCTTTTGTTTATGCTGATAATTACTATAAGAAAAGGAGGGAATTATGGCATGACTTGAAGAAACATAAGCATTTTGTAAGGGATTGTCCTTGGGTAATTCTTGGTGATTTCAATTCTTCTTTGTACCTTGAAGATAACTTTTTGGGTTCATCAACCATTGGTACTGGTATGGGGGATTTTAAAGAATGTGTAGAGGAGATCGAAGTGATGGATATCAATAGTACGAGATTACACTTTACTTGGAATCAAAAACCTAAGAAAGGTATTGGTATATTCAAAAAGATAGACCGTATTATGGGAAATTTAAGATTTATTGATGACTTCCCAGCGGCTTGTGCAATGTTTCTTCCATATAGAGTGTCCGATCACTCTCCATGTGTGCTCAAATTACCTTCTGTCTCTCGAACTAAACCGAAGCCGTTTAAGTTTGCAAATTTCCTGGTGCATAAAGTGGGGTTTATGGAAGATGTGAAAAAGGAATGGGAGTCTCATGTGCAAGGACACTACATGTTTCAGGTCGTAAAAAAGCTGAAATCACTAAAGAAACCTATTCGAAAGCTTTTTCATAAACAGGGGAATCTGCATGTGAGAGTTGAGAATCTGAGGAAAGAGCTTGATGAAATACAAGCTGCCATTGACCACGACCTATTGGACTTGCAGATGAGGGATAAAGAAACACTTTGCCATAAAAAGTTTAATGAAGCTCAACTTGATGAGGAGAGTTTTCTAAAACAGAATTCGAAAGTGGAATGGCTAGAGCAGGGTGACTCAAATTCTGCATTCTTTCATAAATCTCTAAAATGCAAGAATCATAGGACTCGAATTGAAGTGGTGAAAGATATCTATGGAGTTCCTCATGAAGGTGGTGATGCACCGATTGCATTAGTTGACCACTACATGAACTTTCTTAGCAAGGCGGAAGGAACCTCTATTGTACCTGATCAGACCCTATTCCGAAAGACCTTGAGTCATAACAAAGCTGCTCTTATGATCCGTAATGTTACTGACTCTGAGATTAAGCAAGCCATGTTCGATATAGGTGAGAATAAAGCCCTGGGACCTGATGGTTATACTTCAGTATTTATTAAGCATGCGTGGGATGTGGTGGGACGTGAAGTGTGTTTGGCAGTACACGAATTCTTTCGGAACGGGACGATGTTGCAACAGATTAATCACACTTTAATAGCACTTATTCCAAAGGTCTCTACTCCTTCCTATATTAATGATTATCTCCATTTTGTGTTGCAATACTCTTTATAAGTGTATTAGTAAGATCATCACAAATAGAATAAAGGAGGATTTGCATGAGCTGGTTAGTATTAATCAATCAGCCTTTGTGCCTGGTAGACTTATTTCAGATAATATCTTATTGACCCAGGAGCTTATGCACATTTCCCATAGAAGTAGTGGACCTCCTAGATGTGCTTTCAAAATCGATATCAAAAGGCCTATGATACTGTAGATTGGAACTTCCTAAAAGGGACGTTGCATGATTTTGGGTTTCATCCTAAAATGATCAGATGGATTATGGGTTGTGTGACTACAATCTCCTTTTCTTTAAGTATCAATGGCAACTTACATGGATACTTTAGAGGAAAACAGGGATTACGATAGGGTGACCCAATGTCACCATATCTGTTTACTTTGGTAATGGAAGTACTAACGCTTATTTTAGACAAATCTGCCTCTGTTGCTTCTAATTTCAGGTTCCACAATCGGTGTAATAAGCAACGCGTAATCAATTTATGTTTTGCTGATGACTTGTTCATATTTGCACGTGGAGAGACAAGATCATCCAAAGTTGTAATGGATTCGTTGAATGCCTTTAGTAATATGTCTGGATTAAAGCCAAGCTTACCGAAAAGTACAGCTTTCTTTTGCAATGTTTCGGAACATACTAAGCAGGCCATTCTAGCCATTTTGCCATTTGAAGAAATAAGTCTACCAGTAAGATACTTGGGAGTCCCTCTTATATCTACCTGTTTATTATATAAGGATTGTAAAGTGTTAGTAGAGCGAATAGAGCAGCGAATTACAGACTGGAAGAATAATTTTTTGTCGTTTGCTGGGAGACTCCAGCTTATTAGGTTTGTCCTCTCATCCTTGCATATTTACTGGGCATCTGTCTTCATTCTTCCTCAGAGAATTATAGATGACTTAGAAAGCAAGATGAGGAGATTCTTCTGGAATCAAGGAGAAACGGTAAAAGGGAAGGCAAAGGTGTCTTGGAAATCAGTTTGCCTTCCAAAATCAGAGGGGGGACTTGGCATTAGACGCATATCTGATGTGAACAAATCTCTGATTGCAACACATGTTTGGAGTATTCTTAATCACAAAGAATCATTGTGGGTCTAATGGATTCACTCGTATAGGTTAAAAGACGGGAGTCTGTGGGATGTTCCCGTTCAGCAAAACTGTAGTTGGGGCTGGCGCAAGATGCTTCAGCTAAGAGATCAGATTCGGCCCTACATATGGTCTCGAATTGGGAATGGTGAGAAAACATCGGTTTGGTTTGATAAATGGACATCCATCTGCCCTATTCGCAATTTTATTCAAAACCGAGATATCTTTCAAGCAGGTTTTAATCTCTAAACAAAGGTCTCTGATTTGATTGAGGCGGGAGTATGGAAATGGCCGATTCCTGGCTAGACTTGTTCCCGGTCTTAATCAGTATCCCTAACATTCAGCTTGCACCTAATAGCCAAGATCAATTGGTTTGGAGAAATTCGGATGGTAAGGAGCTGGATTTTAGCTCGAAAACAGTATGGGAAACAATTCATGTGAGAAGTAATGTGATCTCATGGCATGGAGCTGTTTGGTTTCATAAAATGATTCCAAGACATGCTTTTTTAATGTGGCTTATCTTTCGGCGCAAATTGAAGACTCAAGATAAAATAATGAAATGGAGCGCGGGAGGGAACATGAACTACAACCTTGTATGCTATCCTTTATGCAACTATGGACCGGATTCTCATAACCATCTTTTCTTTGAGTGTGTTTATGCATCGCAGGTTTGGCATCAAGTTAGGCATTTGGCTCAAATGCAACAAGTTAGCTCACGATGGGATGATATTGCAGATTGGTTGACCCGTCGTGCGAACTCTAATTCAGCAAAGTCAGTCATTGGTAAACTCCTTGTAGCTGCCACCGCATACTTTATATGGCAAGAAAGGAACAATAGATTATTCTCTAATAATCTAAGAACATCTGCTCATATTTGCGACTTGGTGACTACTACTGTTCGATTGAAACTCGTTACCATACGGTTCAAGAATACCACTCAGGTGAACTGATTTGTTGATGCTTGGAATCTGCCACGGGATTTTGTGGTCCATGATTACAACCGGTACTAGCAGAAAATAGTTTTTTTTTATCAGGGTTCCATCCACTCCATGTTAGGTTTTACATTGTGACTGATATGTAGTGGTAGTTTTTTCTTTGTAATCATTTGTTTACATATGTATGGCATGTCATGCATATGAACTAGTTTGGCATCTTGGCCATGCTACTTGTATTGTAATGTTTTTAGTGATGGTATAAAATTAACAGAGGTTATCCCATTAACCAAAAAAACTATATCATAAAGAAACTCACATCTCCTCCCACACATACACCCATACATGCTGCCACCACCCTCATCACCACAACCACCACCACTCACCAACACCGCCACTCACCATCATATATTATTTTTTTATTTTTTATTTGGGTAAGAGGACAAAAATTTGCCCCGGTTAGCTGTATTATATACCCAAAAAACAATTAAAGTTCAGGCGATATGACTGGGTATCATATCGACTATTACAAAGACATGCTTAAAAGCAACAACCAAAACACCACATAAGAGTGACACACCACTCGCAAACACTAACCTATCTAGCTTTACAAATGAAACTGAATCAAAACAAACAACTAGATAGGTTCAATCTCCAAGCTACGTTGAAAGAAGTAAATATGGAGGAAGCTTCCAATGGACAAAGGCGTCTTCAAATCATATATTATCATCATCACCCCATCTCGCATTATGTAAATTATCGCCACTGTAACACGGGGGTACCATATACTAGTGCGGGTACCATATACTAGCAGTATAAATAAAGAGCCTGACAAACCAATGTTGTTGGGGGAGCCTCTCATCGAGAAGAAAAAAGAAAATAGGAAAATAGCTTACTAAGGCTGCTCCATATAACGTGCCCATTTGCACGTCCGACGGCGTCCGACGCCACCTCACTCGAAGACGTTAGTAGCATGGGGTGCGTCTAGGGTCACGTCCAGCTCATTTGTTCTTCTTTCAGACGTGCGTTTGAAGTGTAGTGGGGCCCGAGTTTAGCCGTTGCCAATTAGAAAAGAAAATTTTCAGACATTGAATCCAACGGCTAGTTGGTATTTTATTTTATTTTTCAATTTCCAACTCCTATGTAAACCACTTTAAACTAACCATTTCAATTCACAACAATATACTTCAACTAATTCTTTTCATTTTCAAACCATTTTATCCAAACAACATCACAAAATGTCGAGTTCATCATCCTCAAGTGACGATTATGAACCAATCCGAAGGGCTGTTATACAGGTCAATACAGTTTTCAATCTCCAGGCCATAGGCGCCTTTGATATTAACTTTGATGAAGAAGAAAAGCAGATTCAAGAAGCTTCAAGTTCAAGATTCAAGTTGACATGAAGGGTGATCCATCGAGATCATGTTGGTGCCGCGAAGCTTTTTGTACGACCATTACTTTGTGCCTGAACTAACTTACCCACCCGACCATGTTTCGAAGAAGGTTTTGAATGCACAAGGACATGTTTCTCCGTATAGTGCGAGATATACACTCATTTAACGCCATTCAATTGCTACCTAAGCATTTTTCGTTTTTCCACAAAGGCGCGGTAGATGGTGCTGGTCGTACCGCTTTTAATATTTTCCAAAAAGTGCATTTTTGCCATACGCCAATTAGCGTATAGTGCTAAGGCTGATGCTTTAGATGAGTACTTACAGATGGCCAGTTCTGTCGGTGTGTGATACAACTATATCTCGACTAGTACTTGACAAAGCCAACAGAAGCATATATCCAACAGCTGACTGCTAAACATTTTTGAGGTGCATGGTTTCCCGGGTATGCTTGGTAGCAATGATTGCATGCATTGGGGTTGGAGAAACTGTCCAGTGGCGTGGCAAGGGCAGTACACGCGAGGTGACAAAGGACGTCCAACAATCATGCTTGAAGTGGTTACTTTAAATGATTTGTAGATTTGACATGGTTACTTTGTCCCTGTAAGTTTGAACAATGACATCAACGTCCTCAATGAATCAGATTTGTTCGACGAGTTGATGTAGAACAGGGCTCCTAGAGTAAAGTATTCTGTTAATGGCGACTGATTGATCAAATAATCGCACTATGGCTCAACCGAAGGTATGAGTGGGGTATTAGGTGTTTTGTTGGCGATTCCCTTCCGGTGAGAGGGTCGTAGGCCGCTTTACGCCTGTTGTTGTTGTTCTAAGCCGATCGGTCGGGCTTAGGGATTCAGATCTCGAATATGTTGGTGATTGAGTGTTTAATATGTCGAATGTGATGATGCCCTGCCGTATGGCACATCCCCTATTTATATAGAGGGTAAAGCCTTGGAGAGGAAGATAGGAATTAGGGTAAATCCCTTCCTCCTTTCGTGATATCTTCTAAGTATGGAAGATATATCTAGGACTCTTAGAACCGTGTCCTAGTTTATAGGAGTGTTTGATATCATTCCCTTATTAGGAGGTCGAATAAGCATGGAATGGATTCATGAGTATCCGTTTATTATTTGTGATCATCTTAGGAAGCTCCGGAATTACGGAGGTATACATCGTAGCTTCGGTTACGGATACGCCTGCTTGGTGCAATGTATTCCTTTATACGGAGGTAAAGCTCCGTATATGGTATATCATCAAGCCCCCAGTCTGATGGGAGAGTCTATCTGTAGAGTATTGCATTAGACTTCAAAAATAATCCAATAAATATAAATAAAGGCGTACATGTATAACCGGAGCTTGAAAGAGCTTTGGTTATGTTTGCTCCGTTGTTTTTCCGTAACTCGTTTTAAGGGTAATATTGACATTTCACTGTGCCGCGTATATATCCCATCAACAGTTAATTCGGGCGCGCTTATCCCTAGGAGAAAACCAATCGACGGTTTGGGTCAGTTATGCGCCGGTTTTTCATACCATCCGTTTTGTCTTCTATTTAATCTGTGACGGCTCCGAAGATCTTCTCTTCTTCTTTTTGTTTTTGCTCTTCCTTCCTTATTCTATTTTCTTCTTTATCGAAAACATTCACTCCCCCTGTTCGACCTTCTCCATACTATGGATCGTAATCATTTTCGCATTATTAGTACCACGTATTCCGAGATGACCGAGGACGATGTCGCGTGGTTTCGTCAGTGCTTCTACCGCCCTACCAATCCTGAGATTAGGGTTCCGGGCCGATCGGAATCAATTCTTGATGCGCCTCCTGGGTTCATAGGTATGTACACCGCTCCTTTCTCCGGTGGTAATCTTAGGTTTCCTTTCTCCCCTTGGTTATTAGGGTTGCTTGATTACCACAACTTGTATCTATCTGTGGTGCACCCTTTAGCGATTACTATGATAATGTCGTTTATCGTTGTTTGTCGTGCATATGAGGTAGAGCCCAGGATAAGTGTTTTTCGATATTTTTTCAAGTTTGGTGTTCGTGATGGTTGGGTTATAGTGGAGGAGAGGCCTGGTAGGTTATTTTTTGATCTAGGCGATTCTGATATGTTGAACTGGAGGCTTGGGTTTTTATTTTTCAGTCAAGAATATTTTCATCCAATGTTTAGGGGTTTGTTGGATACGAGTAGGTTGGTGTCGGGGATGTCGTTTGAGGATAATGTGCATGACTGGGTTACTCTTGATAATGCGTTGGTCCGTCAGGTGCATAGGTCTCCATTCGAGTTGATCGTTTATCCCTCTGTGATTCTGTATCTTTGTGGAATCACCATGTCATGGGAGGGTTCTCCTGATCAACCGGTTTTGATATGGTGTTGTGAAGGTACCATTCTTTGTTATTTCGTCTTTTGACTATTGATTGTACTTTTTCCTGACCTCTTCAAATTGTGTTTGCAGAGTTAACACTTAGAGGGACTGTGACTATGAATCCTCGGGGGATGGTCATTGGTAGAAGGCCCATGTCTCCTTCTGATGATAGGGAGGGTCCCCTTTTTGCTGGTGTTTCTCTTCCTGAGCCACCTCCGAAGAGGCAGAGGGTGATGGGTGGCCCTTCTGGTGAAACGGACCCTGTGGCTGTAGGTCCTTCTGTCATTATCCTTGATTCTTCTCCAATAAGAGATGAAACTGCTACTACTACTGCTGCTCCAGTTTCTAATGCTAATCAAGGTACGTGTTTTTTCCCTGACTCTGTTATTTGTGTCCGCATAAATCTAATTTGTATGCTTTTTCTTCATTTAGATGGTACCTCTCAACCTGGACGTAGGCCTGGAAAGAGCCAGTTGATGAAACTGGAGCTACTACAACTGAAGCTACCACAACTGGTAAGTAGCTGCAAGTTATGTGGATATTTCAATCACTGTCTCCCCTTTCATATTACTTATTGAAACTCTTTGTAATTTTTAGGGATTCCTCTTCAGAGTGAATTGCCTTATCCGCAGCTTTGCCGAATGAGTCTAGATATGATGGTTCCTGATCATCTTAGGACTATACTGGATGCCATGCCTACTCAAAGGCTTGCTGAGATGACTAACCAGGCTCTGTTTGCCGCTGGTATGATTGGTTCAGCTAGTAGTGCCAGAGTGTACTATCTGGAGGAGAATCTGCAGAGGCACAGGGCAGAGTTGGCTTCTGTGAGGGATGCTCCGTCTACTGGTGGTGATTCTTCTTTGGTTGATTCTTTTCGGAGGGAGCTTGCTGATTCTCAGGAGGCGTTGTCCCTTGCTACGCAAAGTTTGGATGCTGCCCACGAGCAGATTTCTACTCTTACCTCTGTCGGGCCTGCTGCAGTGATCAGCAGGTTGGAGTTGGAGTTGGAGAATTCAAGAAACTCCATGCGCCAGGTTATTTCTGGTGTTATTCCTCATGTCTTTCGTATATTGGTGGCAAGTCCTGAGTTTGATTCGAGGGCCTTATTACTTTTTCGTGTGGAGAGTCATGGGCACGTTGTGCTGAATAATATGGAGAGGCTTCTTGGTACTGAGGAAAGGATTGTTGCTGCTGAAAAGGCCTTAAGGAACATTTCTTTTCCTTACATCCGGCAAGTTTCTTCAAATCCCGATGCTTCAGTGGCCGATCTTTATAATATTAGGCCTCAAGGGATGTAATTTGTTGGTCCTCTGTACTCTGTACATATTTTTTGAAGCTTTGGCTATGTATAGGTTCTTGACTTGCTTTTACTTTCTTGTTCCCTCTTTTTTTTTTGGTTGGTTGTCATCTCCGTTCCTTCAGAACTTATTTATTTTGTTATGCTTATACATTCCTATGAGAATGTCTTATGCATTTATGCTTTTGCGCTTCAATCATAAGGAAGGAGTGACTTATGCATTTTATTCATGGGTTATTACCTCATGATTGTGTTTGAAAAGTCTTATGGGCGTCCCCTTAACAATTCAAAATTGAAAAATTTTTATGCGCATTTATGAAATTATTACGATCGTTTTATATAGTTTTGTGGGAGCTTATAAGTACATGGCAGGAGGAAGTTACAATATTTGTATTGTTCCTAGCTGCTACTTTTGTGCTGCCCTGTTTGCTCCGTTAATTTGGCTTATCCCGGGGGCAGATTATTCTCCAACAAGTCTTAATGCCTGTCGGAGCCTTTGGTGTGTGGATTTCTTCATCCTCTGTTGGCCTTTCTTCTTCGAAGGATCCTTCGTCCATGGTTACCATCTGTCCTCTGGGTCCTTTTTAGATTATTCTTCTGTTGCGTTTGTACGACGGTACGGAGCTCTTTCGTTTTGTGTCTTCAGTAAATGAAGAGAGTATTGTTTGCATTCCTCCGTGGGATTTGTACTGTACGCAACCATGTATTGTTGATGCTATCATATGAAATTTCCTCAATCCTTCTCTGCCGAGGAGCATGTCGTAGGGAGAGTCTGCTTTTATCACGATCGCCAGTATCTTTGTAGTTTTTCGCCAGGGGTATCCTCCTATAGTGGCATCCAACCAAATTTCTCCTAACGGACGGGTGCGCTCGCTGGAGAATCCTACTACTTCTGTTTCCAATGGTGTGATTGTTTCACGAACCTTTTTGGCAATCGGAGGAAACTTTTCTCATATATTATATCTCGCTCGCTTCCTGTATCTACCTGCGTATTCTTCAGGCACACGCTGCCTATGTTTACTTTTATTAGCACTGGGTCTATCGATGCCTTGTCATCTAACTCACCGAAGTGATAGTGTTGTGGTCCTTTTCGGATCAAGGTATTTGATAGTATTCTCCTCCGGTGCTCTTCCGGTTCCGCTTCTTCGAAGCTTGGTCTACTCCTTTTCACCAGGTGTGCTAGCTTGTTTTCTCTTGCTGCGTTGTCTATCTGCCTTAGCAACTCTCTGCAGTAATCCGTACTATGCCCATATCCGTTATGGAAGCAACATAATTTGTCTAGGTTTCTGGTTCCTCTTCCGGATAGTGGCAGTGGCCTGACAAATGTTTTTGCTATCTCCTCTGATGACAGGATTTCTGATGGGGTCTTTCGGAGGTTAGCAATTGTTCTTTTGTAGCTATTGGTCCTGCTGTATGCAGGGGAGGACTCCTCAGCTGCTACATCTTCCGTTACTTCGGTTTGCTTCCCGTTCTTCTTTATCATGGTTTTCCATTTAGCCATGGCTTTTTCCGCTATTTCTTCTACACTCATCCACTCGTGGAATTTCTCCATCAAATCTAGGTAGCTTTTTGGCTTACCGAGGCATAAGTGTCGTATCAGTTCTTTTGACCGGAGGCCATGTATGGCTCCGGATATCCTTTCTTCCTCTGATATGCGTACTAGGTTCCGAGTGCTGTCTCCATATCGCTTCAGAAAATCTTCTACTCCCTCATCTTCCTCCTGTTTTATATCGTGTGCCCACAGGTAGGAGCCGAATTCCTCTCTTAACTTGATTTTGAAATCTTTGATATCATGTATACTTTCTTCGGGTAAGCTTTCAAGCCATCCCCTTGTCTTTCCATGTAAAAGGTAGAGGATGACGTGGCAGGTTGTCGGACCGCTCCATCCTTCTGCTTCGGCTGCTTCGTCGATTTTCCCGAGGAACTCGTCAACATCGAAGGTGCCGTCGTACCAGGGTAATTCTTGGAGGTCCAGTATTTTTGCCGGAGGTACATGTTGGCGCAAATCTTTTGCGAATTGTGTGCATGACCCCTTGTATCTAGGCTCTGGCCCCTTATGTTCAACCTTGTCTTTTTCGACTCCGGTTATTGGGTTTGCCTTAAAATACTGTGGGGTTACAATTCCGTATGGATAGTACCATGACGCCTGTGTGTATCCCGGGTAACTCCCACCATAGGGTGGTGTTCCCATGTACTGGGTCTGTGGCGCTCCGTACGGATAAAAGTATCCTCCGTAATAATATGGTGGATATGATGACGGGTACGTCCCTAGCCCGGATGTTGCCTGTATGACATCTGTTGCGGCTATTCCTACCGGAGTCCCTTGATAGATCGGGTACGGTGGGCATACTAGCATCGGGCTTTTTAGCGTACCGGAGTTGCCTTTATGTTTTCTTTTCGCCTCTTCCTTCTTCCCCAGATCCTTCGCAGCTGACTGCTGGCCGGTGTTATCCATTGTTGTGGGATTGCTTTCTGTATTTTGGATCTGGCTTTTGTTTTCTTTCTTGCACTCCTGTGCCGTTGGCGACGGGCTATCTTGTGCTGCATGCCTGGAGTGTTGCACAGTGCTTTCTTCTGGTCCAGGGCCATATCTTTTTTTACGCCATTTTCCCTAATGTCGGGACCGGCGTCTGTTGCCCTCCTTAATGCCATTATCTGGCAGGTTGGCTGATCTGCTGCCTGGCCGTCTGGACATTGATGATCCTCTCTGTTCCCTTGTTTATCCGGGGAGCTGGGCCTCCCCACCGAGAGGGTCCCATCATTATCTTTATCATGACTGCAGGCAATATTTGGCCCGTGTTTCCCTGGAAGGGGATCGAGGTTTGACATAATGCTTTTTTTTATCATGGCTGAGTTCGAACTTGAGAGCAAGTGTCCCACGGATGGCGCCAATTTGATTGATCAAATAATCGCACTATGGCTCAACCGAAGGTGTGAGTGGGGTATTAGGTGTTTTGTTGGCGATTCACTTTTGGTCAGAGGGTCGTAGGCCGCTTTACGCCTGTTGTTGTTCTAAGCCGATCGGTCGGGCTTAGGGATTCGGATCTCGAATATGTTGGTGATTGAGGTTTTTATGTGTTGAGTATGATCAGGGTTTAATATGTCGAATGTGATGATGCCATGCCGTATGGCACATCCCCTATTTATATAGAGGGTAAAGCCTTGGAGAGGAAGATAGGAATTATGGTAAATCCCTTCCTCCTTTCGTGATATCTTCTAAGTATGGAAGATATGTTTAGGACTCTTAGAACCGTGTCCTAGTTTATAGGAGTGTTTGATATCATTCCCTTATTGGGAGGTCGGATAAGCATGGAATGGATTCATGTGTATCCGTTTATTATTTGTGATCATCTTAGGAAGCTCCGGAATTACGGAGGTATACATCTGTAACACCCCGACTAGGGCGGAAACACGAGATGCCACAGAACGACATGGTACAAAAGGTTTAAATATAAAACATCACCACAAAGTTTCAAATGCCATTCAAATTCAGAAGGGTTACAAGTTCAAGTTGCCGTTTAATACACATTACATAACCAAATTCATTATCCAAAAGATCAAATGTTTGCATTACTAGTCCAACATGCAACAATTAAACACATCATCCAAGAGGCGGTCCATAATGCTAACTTACTGCCCTAGACCTGAAAAGCATGAAGAAAAAGTGTCAACTACAAGAGTTGAGTGAGTTCATAGGTTTATACTAACAACACATATATATTTAATCCAATTCAAGAAATGATATGTCATAAAATTTCCAAGGATTCCATCCTACTATCCATACCCAAACCGTATGTTCAATCAATAATAACCAACCATAATTAATATCAATACCACTTGGTCAATGGTAAGACTACCATGACATAATTTGATGAGATTGTCTTGAGCCACTACTAAGACCGGTTATGTCCAAGATAGTAAGGGACACATGCCGTAAATCATGTGCAATAATAATAATGAGTGTCGTGCCATGGAGACGACCGATAATATAAGGGGGCGTGGTATGACCACTGATATAGTAGCTAGAGCACCGCGTGGTCGGACTGGGAATGAAGGTCGCCACAAAGACAAACCAAGCATCCCACCGTTACTCGTTGGGTGAGGGGACAAGTCCTAGTTGCGCAACTCTCATACTACAGGCCTCTCGAAGAGTTAATAGTAGTGTACCGAGGTGAAACAGTTTGACAGTACTCAAGCTCATCATATAATATATAACACGTTGAACATACAATATACTTCCCATATCATTATCATCGTTCATTCAATGTAGCATTTTCATAAACGAAAGTCAATTTAATTAATCATGCTTTTCACCCCGTAAGTAAAACACATAAAATGATTTGAAAGGGGGCTATGACTCACTTGATTGGAGAGTGTTAGGGGCTGATCAAACGCGATTCCTTCGCCTAGATTTGTTGCGCCTCAAGCAAGCCTAAACCATAACGTATATATATTCACGGCGTAAGTTCGCGTGATATGAACTAGTGAGCTAGATCATGAGATGTATACTAGTAGACTTGCCCATCTTTGGTTGTTACTTAATTGTGGAATTCAAGTGCATTATGATGCTCTCATTATTTGGTTAAAAGAGATTTGGTGGTAGAAGTCGTTTTCTTATTAAACGTTTTTGTACGTTTGTTGGAATTTCGGTAGTTTGGCTTTGATTTACATGATCCCCATTGCATACTTTGCTTAGTAATAATATTTGACATTAGTAGTCTTATAATATTAATGTTTATGTATATTTCCTGATTTGTAATTATTTATTTAATTTAATAATATTTAATTACTTATTTATTCACTTTATTGATTTATTTACTTTAATAATATTTAATTACTTATTTATTCACTTTATTGATTTATTACTAAATAATTCCTTAAAAATACTTTTAAGTGTCATAATTGCCTTTATAAATTATGAATAATTTCATTTGGGTTATATTCTGATATATATGCTCCTTAATTTATAATTTCATGATTTATACTTTTATTTGTGTATTTTCCATTAATTTTAATAATAATATTTAATTAGTTATTTTTACTTAATTATTTATCTTTAAATTATGTAACACATGTCTCTTGCCTTTTAACTATTTTTCTCCAGTAGGTTTTAGTTATTTTTATCAATGGTTATGATGGTTTAACCCCATTCTTGATTTACATAATTTATTTATTGATTTTTATGTCTTTTAATTACCATTTAAATTCAATAATTCATGGAAATTCTTAGAAATCATCACTAATCATTTTGGTCAAAAATCCCAGCCCTTTTAGGCAACTTTTATGAATAAAAATTCATATCAATTCAACCTCTCTTGTGTCTTGCTTATTTTGAGGATTTTAAACTTAAAAATCGTTTACCGAAATAGTGATTTTAGCCTTATTTCTTAAGTAATTAAAGTGCTTCAAAAGAGGTTTTCATTCTTGTTTCATTATTTCCAGGAAGTTCATCATATTTTGGTGTCCAAAATCGTGATAGTGGTGGTGGTGTGATATGTGTAATTTAGTGCTTTCGGTTAGTGATTATTTGACCCGAAAAGGTGATTTTTGAGCTTATTATTGTCATGAACCAATAGATCTGAGTTTTATACTTTTATTTCAACTTATTTCCAGTAGGTTTATCATATTTCCTTGGTCATAAGATTATGGTGCATGTGTGTGCTCAAAATGCATTTTTGCGTGTTTTCGGTTTGTGATTTCTAGCTTATTTTAACATGTTTTGGTCCAAGCTTTGTCTCTTTGTTATTTTATTAATTTTTCCATAATATTAACATTAATATTAACATATTTTTCACTTATAACAAGTCCATATCCATCTCATAATCCAACAAAAGATCCAACTTTCTTAAATCTAGCATACATGCATTCAAATCAACACTTTTTAATATCAACTTTTATAGATCTAACATTCAACAACATAAAAACATCTTTTTAATGAAAAATCTCAAAATATATTCTTCAAAAATATACAAAAACATATAGATCTATCAAAAGGAAAATCACTTTAAAAGCTACAAATCTACAACCACACTTTTGGGTCTTAAACTTGTTGAATCCTTGGATCTTTCTTCTTAGATTCGACATGCATGAGCATGGAAAGAAAGATCCTATCAACTTTGTCCTCATTAAGTGTATATTACAAAGAAAACAAGAAGAAAGTATGAGTTTTTGATAAAACCTTTGAATATAAACAAAAACAAGATTATATCTAGTAAAAAGGATGAAGATTATACCCTCTTGAACTTGGTTTTTGATGAGGAAAGTGGGCAGAATTTTCGTGGCCTTTGAAGCCTCCAACAACCCTTAATCTAACCCAAAAACAATCCTTAAACCCTTGCTTGATATAACCCTTTAGTAATCTAACTTAATCCTTATTATTATTAAGTGTTTAACTTGATTTTGTTGGTGTTATTTTGTTGTTGTTTGGGCCAAAATAAGAAGAAGAAAAAGGGAGGGGGAGAGGTTTTTCTTGAGAGAAAAGATGAGTATGTGAAGAGTGTGTGAGAAGTGTATGAAGTGTGAGAGTTCCAAGACTATAAAGAGTGTATGTAAAATTTCAAATGGATGAGTGTGGGTGTGATGGGGGGTTTTTGAAGAGTTTTTCCTTCTTTTTTTTTATATAATTTGTTGTATATAATGTGTATGTATGTTAGATGTAAGTGTATATATGTTTTGTAAGGTTAAATGTGTTAGTTTGTAGTATAGGTTAATGTTTATTCTAATATGTGTATATATATATATATGTCATGTATATGCATATGTATGTATATATTTTTGTGTTTTTAATTTGTTACATAAGCCTTAATTTATAAACTTGTGTTTATTTTAAGCACATATATATATTCTTATTGTTAATTAACACTTTCATGCACATATTAATTTGTAAATATACCTTGAGATAGAAATCTTTATTCTCATGTCATATTTACTTAAATTGGTTTGGTGATTGATTGTGTTGGACACTTATAAGAATTTTGATTGATATCTCAACTTGTGAGGCTCATTTTATCATTCATAAATTGATTAATCATCAATAAAATTTTTGTTCAATGGTATTTTATAAATTAAATTTAGAATTGAACAATAGCTTTAGATTGCTAATTTAGGGGCATTATCTACTAGCTTCAAGTATAACTATGGCTTGCGGGATCATAGACAACATAACTAGAACATATATAATGTTAAAAAGTAGGGTTGTTACATCCTTACCCCCTTAGAAGAATTCCGTCTCGGAATTTGAATTTGCTTAGGGAGTAAGTGCGGATATTTCTCGCGTATAAAGTCCTCGCGTTCCCACGTGAATTCGGGTCCGCGTTTCGTATCCCATCTAACTTTAACAATAGGGATCTTGCTTCTCTTTAGGCGTTTCTCATCGCGATCGAGAACTTCTATTGGCTCCTCACGAAATTGGAGCTTATCTTCCACACGTAGCTCTTCAAGTGGGACTACTTTTGAATCATCCGCCACACATTTCTTCAAGTTCGACACATGGAATGTGTCATGAACATCTCCCAATTCTTGGGGTAACTTCAACTTATAGGCTATGGGGCCTATTCTGGCAACAATATCAAATGGCCCAATGTATCGGGGGCTCAACTTTCCTCTTTTGCCGAACCTTACGGTTCCCTTCCATGGCGACACCTTTAATAGTACCTTGTCGCCGACCTCAAATTCTAGGGGCTTCCTCCTTTGATCCGCATAACTCTTTTGCCGATCTCTTGCGGCCTTAAGCTTTTCTTTAATGATCGCCACTTTGTCCGTTGTTTCTTGGACAAAATCAACGGTAGCTAGGCTTCTTTCACCCGCCTCTACCCAACACATGGGTGATCTACATTTACGCCCGTAGAGAGCTTCAAACGGCGCACATTGTATGCTAGAGTGATAACTATTGTTGTAAGTAAATTCTGCGTATGGCAAGTGTTCATCCCAACTTCCACTAAATTCTAATGCGCAAGCCCTTAGCATATCCTCCAGCGTTTGTATCGTACGCTCACTTTGCCCATCCGTTTGTGGGTGGTAAGCCGTGCTTAATGCTAACATAGTGCCCATTGCTTCTTGCACAAGACCCCAGAAATGTGAGGTAAACCTACCATCCCTATCGGATATTATGGACAGAGGTACACCATGCAATGTCACAATCTTTTCAACGTACAGACGAGCTAAATGCTCAGTGTTCCAATCTTCTTTGATGGGGATGAAATGGGCTGATTTCGTAAGACGATCAACAATCACCCATATAGCATCATGACCTTTCCTTGTCCGAGGCAATTTCGTCACTAGGTCCATTGCTATTTGCTCCCACTTCCACTCGGGAATTCCCGGCTGCTTTAAAATTCCAGCTGGCTTTTGGTGCTCAGCTTTGACCATCGCACAAGTCATGCATCGGCTCACATATAGAGCTACATCACTTTTCATCCCAGGCCACCAAAAGTCCCTTTTTAGACCTTGGTACATCTTATCCGCTCCCGGATGAATCGAGTATTTTGAATTGTGAGCTTCATTCATTAATACTTCTCTCAGCCCGTTGATCTTTGGGACCCAAGCTCTTCCTTTGAAGTATAAGATGCCTTCATCATCCCTATCGAACCTGGTTTCTACCCCACTCAATGCCTCTTCTTCAATGTTCTTCCCTTCAAAAGCTTTTGCTTGATCTTCTAAGAATCTGTCCCTTAGAGACATTTTCACTTGTAAGTGATAAATTCTTGTCCTCGACACCCTAGTGCTCACCTTCCTACTAAGAGCGTCAGCAACAACATTTGCCTTTCCGGGGTGGTACTTAATTTCGCACTCGTAATCGTTAAGCAGCTCCATCCACCTCCTTTGCCTCATGTTCAACATCTTCTGATCGAAGATGTGTTGCAAGCTCTTGTGGTCGGTAAATATGGTGCACTTGGTGCCATAAAGATAATGTCGCCATATCTTCAAGGCAAACACTACGGCTCCTAGCTCCAAATCGTGTGTTGAATAATTCTTCTCATGTGGCTTCAATTGCCTAGATGCGTATGCAATAACCTTGTCACTTTGCATTAGTACGCACCCTAGCCCTTTATTCGACGCATCACAATATACTACGAATCCTTCCATTCCATCCAGCAATGCTAGTATTGGTGCTTCACACAACATGTCCTTAAGCGTTTGAAACGCTTGCTCTTGTTCTTCACCCCATTCGAACTCTCTTGACTTTTGAGTCAATTGGGTTAAAGGCACCGCAATCTTAGAGAATCCTTGAATGAACCTCCTATAATAACTCGCCAAACCTAGGAAGCTACGCACTTCCGTTGGTGTCTTGGGTGTCTCCATTTCTTGATTGCTTCTATCTTAGACGGATCTACATGGATTCCTTCTTCGTTCACAACGTGCCCCAGAAATTGGACTTGACGTAGCCAAATTTCACACTTAGAAAACTTAGCATATAGCTTCTCGTCTCTAAGTAGCTGCAAGATTATCCTCAGGTGCTTCTCGTGCTCCTCCTTACTTCTAGAGTATATCAAAATGTCATCGATGAATACTATGATGAATTTGTCCAAGTATGGCCTACAAATCCTATTCATTAGGTCCATGAAAACGGCTGGCGCATTTGTGAGACCAAATGGCATCACTAGGAACTCATAATGCCCATAACGAGTTCTAAAGGCCGTTTTAGGTACATCTTCTTCTCGTACCCTCAACTGATGATAGCCGGACCTAAGGTCAATTTTCTAGAAATGCGACGCTCCTTGTAGTTGATCGAACAAATCGTCTATTCGCGGCAGCGGATATCTATTCTTGATTGTCAATTTATTCAGTTCTCTATAGTCGATGCACATTCTCAAAGATCCATCCTTTTTCTTGACAAAGAGAATTGGCGCACCCCATGGCGAAGAACTAGGTTGGATTAGACCTTTATCCAGCAATTCTTGCAATTGCTCTGAGAGTTCTCGCATTTCGGAGGGCGCTAGCCTATACAGTGCTTTAGCTACGGGGGCTGCCCCGGGAACTAAATTGATAGTAAACTCTACTTGTCTTGCTGGGGGAAGTCCAGGTAGTTCGTCCGGAAATACATCTAGAAAATCTCTAACCACTGTTACCTTGAGGGGATCCTTATCTTTCACTCGCTTATCCACTACTTGTAACAAGTATGTGTGGTATTCCTTGCGTAAATACTTCCTCACTTTCATAGACGACACTATCTTGGGTTGGACTCCCGCCTTATGACCTTGAACTATTAGCACCTCACCGCTATCTAAGGGAATCTTAATGATCTTTTCATGGCAAATTATTTCAGCACGCATTTTCGACAACCAATCCATTCCTACTATCACATCAAAACTTCCTATTTCTATGGGAATCAAGTCAATACTATAGCTCTTATCATCTAAAGTCAGCTTGCAATCAGGGATAATTTCCTTAGTTTCATACTCATTTCCATTGGCATATTCAACATAATAAGTTTCATCAAGTTCACTAGGTTTCTTATCAATCAATTCTTTAAATTCAAAGGAAATAAAACTTCTTTCAGCTCCAAAATCAAATAACATAGAAGCATAAACATTATTTAGTGGGAACGTACCTACGATGACATTAGGGTCATCACGTGCCTCATTCGCTCCCATGGCATACACCCTTCCTCGGACTTGACCTCCTTGATTCCCACAATTCCCTTGGTTAACGTTGTTGCCTTGATTCCCCACATTAGCTTGATTCCCAACATTTCCTCGGTTGACTTGGTTTCCATTGTTTCCTCGGTTTGCTTGGTTCCCGCGATTCCCAACATTCCTAAAGTTGCCACGGTTACCATTTCCATTTCCACGGTTGCCTTGTGCTCTTCTCAACCTAGGACAAGCATTTCTCCAATTATCCGCACTTCCACATTCGTGACATCCCCCTCGTGGTCCTTCATTCCTTGGCCCGCTCCGACAGTGAGTAGCAAGGTGACCCATGCGGTTGCAAGTTGTGCAACGCTTGCATTCACCCAAGTGGCTATAACCACATCGGTTGCACCTTGGGAGCGCGCCGCGATACGTGTTGGGATTAGTATCGACAACACCGTAGTTCCTCACAATCTTTTGCCTCTTATCCGGCCCATTCTCCCTGCGATCGCCAAAACGATTTCCTCCACCTTGTCTCAAACTTGATTCACCCCTCGTGTATTTCCCACGCCTAACCAAGTCATTTACTAGCCTGGTTGCCAAGCTTATAGCCTGCTCAAGAGTGGTAGGGCTTGCAGCGGTGACCATCAGCCTAACTTCAGGTGCCAACCCATAGATAAACCTCTCAACCTTCTTAGCCACAGGGGTTACCATCTCCGGCACCAACACGCTCAACTCGTGGAAGCGGATCACATAGGCCTCCAATTCTAGCCCTCTCATGGCATGGTTCCAGAATTCCATCTCCAGTTTTTGTACCTCTTCTCGTGGACAATACTCACGCTTCAACTCTTCCTTAAACTGCTCCCAAGTCAAGGCATTGACTGCTGCAGGACCTCTAGTAGTAGCTTGGAGATTCCACCAAGTAAGAGCTCTTCCTTGAAGCTTACTAGCAGCAAACTTAACACGGTCAGCCGGTGAACAATCAATGATGTTCAAGTTGGCTTCCATGCTTTGGAACCAAGTAAGCAGCCCAACAGGACCTTCTGTCCCATGAAACTCCTTGGGGTTGCAAGACGTGAAAGCCTTGTAGGCATTCCTGTCAATAGCATTTCCTCCTCCATCTTGTCTCCTAGCCGTGTTGAGTGTAGCGGTCACATTCTCCGCAATTTGGGTGGCAATGTTTGGCATGGCGGCATTGATTTGCTGGGAGATAAGCTCAGCTAACTCGGCCCTTCGCTGGGCCTCTTCACTTGTTTCTCCGCCGGTCCTTCGTGGTGCCATGTCTCTACAAAGGATAATATAGTTTAGTCATTCGTGTATTGAATCATATGGCATAAACTCAACTCACGACTTCTTGATCTCACACGAGTATACCTAAAGTTATTTAGTGCATAGGGGGCTCATTTGTACACATATGTATATGGATATCCCGATTCATATTCCTTTTTATAATCAAGACGCACTTGTCATTATGAGTAAATAAATGGCTAGGTAAATTCTAAAATTAAGCAACCATGCTTTCTAGGTTAGCCAGGAGAATTACAGAATCTGTGTACGAACTTGGAGCACGTAAAAGTGGCTTAAGATGGACGATCTGGGAAAAATTCATAAAATATAAAACGTAGCCTTATGAGTTAAGTTTCACCTCCAATTAGAATCAGGTCAAAAGACGAAATATAACTCCAGATATGGCCGTTCTACCAAAAGTGGTCAGAACTGATCTCCTGCTGTAACTATAACTCTTATAATAGGGATAACTATAACACAACAAGGATAGCACATCATGTAACCATAGAGAGGCATTAAGCATACATATATATCATTCAAGATAAGTTTACAAAATTGCTACATGCCAAATACGATGTGATCATCGTCACACATAAGCTAGAAAGTTCAAGAAATTAAAACAAAGTACAAACGTTCATACATCGAATAAGTTCATAAATAAAGAAGTCCTTAGGTTCACTTCCTAAGCATGAGAGCTACCACGAGAGTGCAAACAGCCATGAGCACACATCCCATCATAAATATCACCTCATTAACTCGACGAACTTCTGATATCGCCAACCTCGCATAATCCCCCGTTCGATCCATAACTCCCAAGGCTCTTTCCATCATCACCTCTTGAGTCCTTACCCTTAGTCTAGCATCCCTTAATCCGTTTGCTATTCCCAACACCCTCTCCCTTTCTTCACGAGTCATACCAATGGGAGGTGGAGGGGGTACCCCATAGACTGGGCGATGTGGCTCTTCTTCTTGACGCCTATGTCCGAGATGGTACCAGGGATGATCACGAGGAAGGCGCGGCTGAACGTATGGGTCTTGGGCTGGAAATCGCCCATCACTTAGGTTCATGGGTGCATCTTGCCTCGGCGGAATGGGTGCTCTAGGAGCTGGTGGTGATGGTGGTGGCGAGGGTGAGCGGCGTCCAGGTTGGCTAGAGGCAACACTTCTAGCATCATTGTCATCCGATGGGTCTTCCATTGGCTCGGTCTCTTCTTCTTCTTCTTCTTGGAGTGGTTGGGGAGGTTGCTCTTGCTCTAGGCGTCTCCTTTCTTCCTCTTCCATGTGGTCCACGAATCCATACAAGTTCCTTGGCCTAGGGGCTGATCCGGAAGCTCCACTGCTTGCGACATGATGTTCCTACACAAGTTTCACAAAGGCGTGAGATGACGACCTGACTCGACGCTTAGACGACCATGGACGACCGACTTGACCATTGACGACCCATGTGGCAACTTACGGACAGCAGGACGACTCGACGGACCATGAGACGACCTTAACCATTTGACAAGCAACCAACCAACTCGACCAACGACTCACAAGCTTAACAACTAAGCAACGACATGACCATCCACAACCGACGACCAACTCGACTCGCACGACCAACATAACCATTTATAATTAAAGTAGTGACTTCAATTCGACTTGTGAATAGCTCTCATGTATTATATCTAAATGGACAAAGTAATACTAGCCAAGTGGGGGTATTAACTAAGGGTTCTAATAGGTAATACAAACATTGGATTTGGTTATGTATCTTTTGCACCAAGAATCGTTTTTAAAGCTTATTTTCAAAAGACTCATTTTGAATATCCCTTAGACAATCATTTCGATCATTCCATATTAAATTTTTAGTTAGGCATAGCTGATCAGGCTATGCATAAGTAAAACAAGAATACTTTATGATCGACTCAATTGTTTAAGAAATATTCGACTCGTTTTGAAAATACGTAGGTTATAGCAAAAATTCTCTATAACCTTGGCTTTGATACCATTTTTCTGTAACACCCCGACTAGGGCGGAAACACGAGATGCCATAGAACGACATGGTACAAAAGGTTTAAATATAAAACATCACCACAAAGTTTCAAATGCCATTCAAATTCAGAAGGGTTACAAGTTCAAGTTGCCGTTTAATACACATTACATAACCAAATTCATTATCCAAAAGATCAAATGTTTGCATTACTAGTCCAACATGCAACAATTAAACACATCATCCAAGAGGCGGTCCATAATGCTAACTTACTGCCCTAGACCTGAAAAGCATGAAGAAAAAGTGTCAACTACAAGAGTTGAGTGAGTTCATAGGTTTATACTAACAACACATATATATTTAATCCAATTCAAGAAATGATATGTCATAAAATTTCCAAGGATTCCATCCTACTATCCATACCCAAACCGTATGTTCAATCAATAATAACCAAATTCATTATCCAAAAGATCAAATGTTTGCATTACTAGTCCAACATGCAACAATTAAACACATCATCCAAGAGGCGGTCCATAATGCTAACTTACTGCCCTAGACCTGAAAAGCATGAAGAAAAAGTGTCAACTACAAGAGTTGAGTGAGTTCATAGGTTTATACTAACAACACATATATATTTAATCCAATTCAAGAAATGATATGTCATAAAATTTCCAAGGATTCCATCCTACTATCCATACCCAAACCGTATGTTCAATCAATAATAACCAACCATAATTAATATCAATACCACTTGGTCAATGGTAAGACTACCATGACATAATTTGATGAGATTGTCTTGAGCCACTACTAAGACCGGTTATGTCCAAGATAGTAAGGGACACATGCCGTCAATCATGTGCAATAATAATAATGAGTGTCGTGCCATGGAGACGACCGATAATAAAAGGGGGCGTGGTATGACCACTGATATAGTAGCTAGAGCACCGCATGTGTAACACCCCAAGCCAAGGCTCAGAATATCACGAAAATCATATAGCACAAGGTGGAAATTAATGTAGAACATGAACTAAATGCAAATAAAGGATTCAGTGAATCCATACAATAAGATAAACAAGTATCAAAATTACATACAGAGCAAGTCACCATCAAAGATTACAACAGAACATCATAATATGGCTAACGGTTCTAAGTACAATGCAAAAGAAGGCAAATGGATCCTTGATCCATATAAGTCCAAGTCCGGGTTCAATAGCAAGCAAAAAATCAAACTCCACGCCCTGAATTAACCTGGTTACCTGAAAAGTGTACTAAGCATAGTCAACACAAGGTTGGTGAGTTCGTGGTAATGGTCGATAAAGAAACCATCGTCAAAATCATAATATACTAATAGAGGCGAAACATGACTTACAGTGAGCCTCTAAGTAACACAATAACGTCCAACAACAAGATCACACAAAACAAGTAAGCGTGTAATAAGAGTGCACAAATGATGTAAATATCAATACATGTGCCAAAAGCATAAACAGTCATAATGCATATCATATCGTATATCAAAATCATAACAACCATGTCACAATTGCACCAAATAGGGTGTACTTGCATGAAGACCGCTTAAACAGAATATACAAGCGTGTGAACCGCGTATGTAAATAGATTATACTTGCGTGTGAACCGCGTATAAATATATATTATGCTTGCGTGTGAACCGCGTATAAATATATATTATGCTTGCGTGTGAACCGCGTATAAATATATATTATGCTTGCGTGTGAACCGCGTATAAATATATATTATGCTTGCGTGTGAACCGCGAATTAACAATCATCAACCATCAATAATTAACCCAAATTAAACTATACGTACATACACTTAGGAGGATTCTACTTTCCTCGGATCCTAGATGCTTATGTATAGGGTCACCCGCAGCCTTCCCACCACATCTAAGACTCTTTGAAAGTAAAACCGACCTCCATATATGTACTTCTACCCTAATACATTACAATAACACAATCACATTCGTAAACCATCACACAATCAATCAAAACTATCTGTCAATCAACAATCAATCAGAATTTAATTAGACAGTCAATCAAATCAACCAAACAATTCAACAAACACGTATATGTACACTTTTCAACCCGAATCTCTATTGAGTAGGGAGCTACGAAACTCACCTGATCGGCAAAGAAGTTAAATTTGATATAAAGTCAAGTTACTATCGTTCAATGATCACTTCACGTCCAACACCTAAATATCGATCATATACATTCATATCAACACACATAAACACATATACGTAGTTATTAAATATTCGGCAAAACCTTAATTAGGTTTTCAAAGTGCTTCTCGACGTTAAACGACTTCTAAGACTCTCAATCAATGTTATATAAGATAAGAAGTAAATTAGATTAAGGCTCGACGCGTAAAAAGGTCCAGAAAGTCAAACTAGGTCAAACAAGGAAATTTCAGAAAAACAAAGGCCGTAACTTACGGCCTACAGGGGCGTAAGGTACGGTGGTCAAAATTACAACTGGCGAAGCTTACGGCCCAAAGTGGCGTAAGCTACGGCCCTCTAGAAAAGTCATTTTTGGCGTAAAAGTTGGCGTAAACAGAAGCATTTTGGCGTAAGATGGAAGGATCGGCGTAAGCTACGCCCCAAAGGGCCGTAACCTACGCCCAAAGAAATTTGTACCAGCGTAACCTACGCCCCATAGGGCCGTAGGTTACGCCCCCTTCTGGGCAGCAACACTACCAGCAGCAGCAAGTGCAGAAAATCAAGAACCCCAAAACCCCAAATCGACGTTTAAGGTTACAAGACTTGTTTTGAAGTTACATTTGACATTCTAATGCATAAATACACTTACCCAAACCCATATTTCCATCCATAACATCACCAAATTCTCCAAATCAAACAAACCCTAATAAAACCCTAATTCGACCCAAACTCATTTTAAGGCGATTTAGAACTTGTAAATGTACGAGATAACTAGAAACAAGTAAACTAACATAAATAGAAGTAAATGGGATGAATTTGACTTACCAAAGCTTCCTTTCCGAGCTAGAACCCAAATTTAGGTCAAAATGGGTGAAAGTCTTGAACTATGAACTTCAAACTTATGATCAATTGAAGATTATGGTGACAATGATGATGATTCTTGTATTTAATCAGTTCCAAAACACCGAATAGATGCAAGAGAGAGATGAAGAATTGAAATGGTTTCCTTGCTTTTTCTTTTACTTGAGAGAAAGTGAGAAAGAAAGATAGAAAAGAGAAGTGAGAGGTGCAAGAGAAGATAAGGGAAATGGGTCAAGGGGCTGATGGGTCGTGGATGACCCACGGGCCGACCCGTTTCTCTTCTCAAGCCAAATTACAATCGTTAGACATTTAAACACCGATCAAAACACATTATTGACCCGAATACAACACATTGCCATTTAATTCACGAAACGACCCAAATAACTTCCACATTGTCATTTAATCACCAAAACGACCCGAATACTTCATTAACCTATATTGTTAGTCATATTACACGTAAAGTCAACGAGTCAAAATTCACGGATGTTACAGCGTGGTCGGACTGGGAATGAAGGTCGCCACAAAGACAAACCAAGCATCCCACCGTTACTCGTTGGGTGAGGGGACAAGTCCTAGTTGCGCAACTCTCATACTACAGGCCTCTCGAAGAGTTAATAGTAGTGTACCGAGGTGAAACAGTTTGACAGTACTCAAGCTCATCATATAATATATAACACGTTGAACATACAATATACTTCCCATATCATTATCATCGTTCATTCAATGTAGCATTTTCATAAACGAAAGTCAATTTAATTAATCATGCTTTTCACCCCGTAAGTAAAACACATAAAATGATTTGAAAGGGGGCTATGACTCACTTGATTGGAGAGTGTTAGGGGCTGATCAAACGCGATTCCTTCGCCTAGATTTGTTGCGCCTCAAGCAAGCCTAAACCATAACGTATATATATTCACGGCGTAAGTTCGCGTGATATGAACTAGTGAGCTAGATCATGAGATGTATACTAGTAGACTTGCCCATCTTTGGTTGTTACTTAATTGTGGAATTCAAGTGCATTATGATGCTCTCGTTATTTGGTTAAAATAGATTTGGTGGTAGAAGTCGTTTTCTCATTAAACGTTTTTGTACGTTTGTTGGAATTTCGGTAGTTTGGCTTTGATTTACATGATCCCCATTGCATACTTTGCTTAGTAATAATATTTGACATTAGTAGTCTTATAATATTAATGTTTATGTATATTTCCTGATTTGTAATTATTTATTTAATTTAATAATATTTAATTACTTATTTATTCACTTTATTGATTTATTTACTAAATAATTCCTTAAAAATACTTTTAAGTGTCATAATTGCCTTTATAAATTATGAATAATTTCATTTGGGTTATATTCTGATATATATGCTCCTTAATTTATAATTTCATGATTTATACTTTTATTTGTGTATTTTCCATTAATTTTAATAATAATATTTAATTACTTATTTATTCACTTTATTGATTTATTACTAAATAATTCCTTAAAAATACTTTTAAGTGTCATAATTGCCTTTATAAATTATGAATAATTTCATTTGGGTTATATTCTGATATATATGCTCCTTAATTTATAATTTCATGATTTATACTTTTATTTGTGTATTTTCCATTAATTTTAATAATAATATTTAATTAGTTATTTTTACTTAATTATTTATCTTTAAATTATGTAACACATGTCTCTTGCCTTTTAACTATTTTTTTCCAGTAGGTTTTAGTTATTTTTATCAATGGTTATGATGGTTTAACCCCATTCTTGATTTACATAATTTATTTATTGATTTTTATGTCTTTTAATTACCATTTAAATTCAATAATTCATGGAAATTCTTAGAAATCATCACTAATCATTTTGGTCAAAAATCCCAGCCCTTTTAGGCAACTTTTATCAATAAAAATTCATATCAATTCAAACTCTCTTGTGTCTTGCTTATTTTGAGGATTTTAAACTTAAAAATCGTTTACCGAAATAGTGATTTTAGCCTTATTTCTTAAGTAATTAAAGTGTTTCAAAAGAGATTTTCATTCTTGTTTCATTATTTCCAGGAAGTTCATCATATTTTGGTGTCCAAAATCGTGATAGTGGTGGTGGTGTGATATGTGCAATTTAGTGCTTTCGGTTAGTGATTATTTGACCCGAAAAGGTGATTTTTGAGCTTATTATTGTCATGAACCAATAGATCTGAGTTTTATACTTTTATTTCAACTTATTTTCAGTAGGTTTATCATATTTCCTTGGTCATAAGATTATGGTGCATGTGTGTGCTCAAAATGCATTTTTGCGTGTTTTCGGTTTGTGATTTCTAGCTTATTTTAACATGTTTTGGTCCAAGCTTTGTCTCTTTGTTATTTTATTAATTTTTCCAGAATATTAACATTAATATTAACATATTTTTCACTTATAACAAGTCCATATCCATCTCATAATCCAACAAAAGATCCAACTTTCTTAAATCTAGCATACATGCATTCAAATCAACACTTTTTAATATCAACTTTTATATATCTAACATTCAACAACATAAAAACATCTTTTTAATGAAAAATCTCATAATATATTCTTCAAAAATATACAAAAACATATAGATCTATCAAAAGGAAAATCACTTTAAAAGCTACAAATCTACAACCACACTTTTGGGTCTTAAACTTGTTGAATCCTTGGATCTTTCTTCTTAGATTCGACATGCATGAGCATGGAAAGAAAGATCCTATCAACTTTGCCCTCATTAAGTGTATATTACAAAGAAAACAAGAAGAAAGTATGAGTTTTTGATAAAACCTTTGAATATAAACAAAAACAAGATTAGATCTAGTAAAAAGGATGAAGATTATACCCTCTTGAACTTGGTTTTTGATGAGGAAAGTGGGCAGAATTTTCGTGGCCTTTGAAGCCTCCAACAACCCTTAATCTAACCCAAAAACAATCCTTAAACCCTTGCTTGATATAACCCTTTAGTAATCTAACTTAATCCTTATTATTATTAAGTGTTTAACTTGATTTTGTTGGTGTTATTTTGTTGTTGTTTGGGCCGAAATAAGAAGAAGAAAAAGGGAGGGGGAGAGGTTTTTCTTGAGAGAAAAGATGAGTATGTGAAGAGTGTGTGAGAAGTGTATGAAGTGTGAGAGTTCCAAGACTAGAAAGAGTGTATGTAAAATTTCAAATGGATGAGTGTGGGTGTGATGGGGGGTTTTTGAAGAGTTTTTCCTTCTTTTTTTTTATATAATTTGTTGTATATAATGTGTATGTATGTTAGATGTAAGTGTATATATGTTTTGTAAGGTTAAATGTGTTAGTTTGTAGTATAGGTTAATGTTTATTCTAATATGTGTATATATATATATATATATATGTCTATATGTATATATATATTTATTATATATATGTATATATATATATATATATGTCATGTATATGCATATGTATGTATATATTTTTGTGTTTTTAATTTGTTACATAAGCCTTAATTTATAAACTTGTGTTTATTTTAAGCACATATATATATTCTTATTGTTAATTAACACTTTCATGCACATATTAATTTGTAAATATACCTTGAGATAGAAATCTTTATTCTCATGTCATATTTACTTAAATTGGTTTGGTGATTGATTGTGTTGGACACTTATAAGAATTTTGATTGATATCTCAACTTGTGAGGCTCATTTTATCATTCATAAATTGATTAATCATCAATAAAATTTTTGTTCAATGGTATTTTATAAATTAAATTTAGAATTGAACAATAGCTTTAGATTGCTAATTTAGGGGCATTATCTACTAGCTTCAAGTATAACTATGGCTTGCGGGATCATAGAAACATAACTAGAATATATATAATGTTAAAAAGTAGGGTTGTTACAACATCGTAGCTTCGGCTACGGATACGCCTGCTTGGTGCAATGTATGCTGTTACGAAGGGTCCTTCGTATTCGTTCCTTTATACGGAGGTAAAGCTCCGTATATGGTATATCATCAGCGACCAGTTTACAAAGGATACACTCTTGTAAAGTCTTTCAAGTGCCCGATGGAATCAAAAACCACCAAGTTCAAAAGATACTAAGAAGCTGCAAGAAAAGACATTGAGCCAACATTCGGGGTACTTCAACGTTGCTAGCAAATCATTGAACAACATGCACGACCAGACAGCGTCAAGAAGATAAAACGAATCATGCTCACTAGTGTGATTCTACACAACATGATCGTTGACGATAACGAGCGCGCAAACAGTCTTTTTGAAGAAGAGTTGACAAGTACTACTAGGCTCCCACCCTGTACGTGGACCAAAAGGTGTTCAACGCAACTTCGGGAGTACGGGGAGTTACGCGATAGAAGGGTACACCATCAACTGCGTAACGCTCTAATTGAACACGTTTGGAACATCCCGGAAAACCACCGTCAACGTCAATGTGTTGTTTTTTATTCACTAATAATGTCTTTTTAAAGATTTTAGTTGATGTGTGATTTTTAGTGTAATGTTTTATTTTATAATAAATGTAATGTTTTAATTATTAATAAAAATGTTGTTTATTTAAATTTGTGAAAAAGAAAAAAGAAATAATAAAACATTACACTAAGTCATACGTGTAATTTAGGAGTAGGAGTAAGATAGAATGTCGTTCAAAAAAAAATAAAAAAAATAATAATAAAACATTACACGAAGCCATCGGTATGGAGTTATAAGGAAGGAATTTTTTATTTTATTTTTTGAACATTCAAATCAACAATTTTATTGATGATGGGAAGGCTAGCGAGAAGCTAGATTACAAGCAAGAAAAATTGGACAGAGGTTACATAAGGTTTTAAAAGTTGAAACTATTCCAATTTTGCCAATCAATGTTGAGTTTGGTAGTCCTTTGCGAGTATCAGAGAGATAGCTGAGAGTTTTGAGTTCCTTAGCCGCGAACCTGAAGGATGGCGATTTGTTGTTGAAGACACAATCGTTTCTTATTGTCCAAATAGTCCAGCAGTAAGTCAGAAGGATCAGGCTAATGATTTTCCTTTTGTTAGGGGCAATGAGGGGATCGTTGTGTAATTCGAACAGCTCTTGTGGATTGCTTGGTTTCGCAAATGGGAAGTTACACCAGGATAAGAACTTCCATAGGGAATCAGCAAAGGAACAGTGGAGGAACACATGAGCAGATTCATTTTGTTGCTTGCAGATGGGGCATACGTGTGAGATTTGTGAGATGTTCCGGATTATTAGTTGATCCGCAGTTGGCAGACGATCCATCTCGAGTCTCCATCCAAGTATATTAACCTTAATATATACTCCCTCCGTCCCACTAGAAGTGTCATGTTTTGAATTTTCAAAGTCTTTATTTTTCAACTTTTATCTTAAATAACTTTATTTGTGTTGTATAATACTTGATGAAAGTTATATGAATTGATTGAGTTTTAAATATATTTTCATTAGTATATTTTTCATCAAATATTATATAACATAAAAATATATATTTAAGATCAAAGTTAATAAGCAAAGACTTTGAATATCTAAAATGTGACACTTCTAGTGGGACGGAGGGAGTATTATATTTTAAGAGAGAGAAACTGAAGAAGTAGGTTATTAAAAGAAAGGGTTAAGTGCACGGAAATGTAATCAACTAAGGCCGAAAAGTTATTGTATACATGAACTTACAAAAGGTTTATTGTATACATGAACCCTTAAAAAATGGTTATAGAGTACACGTTTTACCTGCTATTCCCTTAGCCGGTAACCCTTGTGAATTCTTACAAAATTGCTGACGTCAGCATGACGTCAGCAATTTTGTCTTATTCTTATTTTGTCATTTTCTGCAGTTTTTTTTTTTTTTTTTTTTTTTTACGATTGTATATTTTTATAGTTTCTTATTTTTACCACTTAACTTACTTTTAAAGTTTTTAATTTTTATCAATTAACTTTGGATTTTAACTTTAATCATCAACTTTTTTTTTTTTCTACTTTCTATCTCTTAATTTAACGCTTTTAACTTATTTGTACCACTTAACTTATTGGTTTTTTAACTTTAGTCTAACTTTTTGTATACAAACTTAATTATAGTTTAGTTTTAAAGTTTTTAATTTTTATCAATTAACTTTGGGTTTCTAACTTTAATCATCAAATCTTTTTTTTTCTTTACTCTCTATCTCTTACATTAAGGTTTCTAACTAAACTATAGTAAATTTTATGTGTCCAAACTTTTAGGTACCGTTGTATGTATAAATGTTTGCATGACGCAGTGTCGATCCCGGACAACGTCCCCCTGGGGTCAAAAAACTAGTTCTAACTACACACATTCATCAGAATTTAGAACCATAAGAATTTAAAAAAAATAAAATCGGATCTCCATATCTCGATGATGATGATGTCAAATAAATGAATAACAAACACAATCACTGATGAAAAACGATGTCAAACCACCGCACACAATAATAGAAGTTTTGTAAGTTCATGTACACAATAACTTTTTGTAAGTTCATGTACACAATAACTTTTTGGGCATAGTTTATTACATTTTCATGCACTTAACCGGCCCACATCAAGACTTTAGCCGGTTTCGTTATACAATAGAAAAATAGCAGGGTTCATGTATACAATAAACCTTTTGTAAGTTCATGTACACAATAACTTTTCGGCCTTAGTTGATGTACACAATAACTTTTTGTAAGTTCATGTACACAATAACTTTTTGTAAGTTCATGTACACAATAACTTTTTGTAAGTTCATGTACACAATAACTTTTTTAAGTTCATGTACACAATAACTTTTTGTAAGTTCATGTACACAATAACTTTTCGGCCTTAGTTGATTACATTTCAACGTAATCACTGTGAAAAACGATGTCAAACCACCGCACACAATAATAGAAGTTTTGTAAGTTCATGTCACAATAACTTTTTGTAAGTTCATGTACACAATAACTTTTTTAAGTTCATGTACACAATAACTTTTTGTAAGTTCATGTACACAATAACTTTTTGTAAGTTCATGTACACAATAACTTTTTGTAAGTTCATGTACACAATAACTTTTCGGTCTTAGTTGATTACACATAATTTTGTAAGTTCATGTACACAATAACTTTTTGTAAGTTCATGTACACAATAACTTTTTGTAAGTTCATGTACACAATAACTTTTTGTAAGTTCATGTACACAATAACTTTTTGTAAGTTCATGTACACAATAACTTTTTGTAAGTTCATGTACACAATAACTTTTTGTAAGTTCATGTACACAATAACTTTTTGTAAGTTCATGTACACAATAACTTTTTGTAAGTTCATGTACACAATAACTTTTTGTAAGTTCATGTACACAATAACTTTTTGTAAGTTCATGTACACAATAACTTTTTGTAAGTTCATGTACACAATAACTTTTTGTAAGTTCATGTACACAATAACTTTTTGTAAGTTCATTACACAATAACTTTTTGGGCATAAGTTATTAGCAGGTAAAACGTGTTTTCTATAACCTTTTTTAAGGGTTCATGTATACAATAAACCTTTTGTAAGTTCATGTATACAATAACTTTTTTAAGTTCATGTACACAATAAACTTTTTGTAAGTTCATGTATACAATAACTTTTTTAGCAGTTCATGTATACAATAAACTTTTTGTAAGTTCATGTACACAATAACTTTTTTAAGTTCATGTACACAATAAACTTTTTGTAAGTTCATGTACACAATAACTTTTTTAAGTTCATGTACACAATAAACTTTTTGTAAGTTCATGTATACAATAACTTTTCGGCCTTAGTTGATGAAAAACGATGTCAAACCACCGCACACAATAATAGAAGTTTTGTAAGTTCATGCACACAATAACTTTTTGTAAGTTCATGTACACAATAACTTTTTTGAGTTCATGTACACAATAACTTTTTGTAAGTTCATGTACACAATAACTTTTTTAAGTTCATGTACACAATAACTTTTTGTAAGTTCATGTACACAATAACTTTTTTAAGTTCATGTACACAATAACTTTTTGTAAGTTCATGTACACAATAACTTTTTGTAAGTTCATGTACACAATAACTTTTTGTAAGTTCATGTACACAATAACTTTTTGTAAGTTCATGTACACAATAACTTTTTTAAGTTCATGTACACAATAACTTTTTGTAAGTTCATGTACACAATAACTTTTTTAAGTTCATGTACACAATAACTTTTTGTAAGTTCATGTACACAATAACTTTTTGTAAGTTCATGTATACAATAAACTTTTTGTAAGTTCATGTACACAATAACTTTTCGGCCTTAGTTGATTACATTTCCGTGCACTTAACCCTAAAAGAAAAGGCCTTAGTATCACGTTCAAAACCCTGTACAACCAGCTTGACGTACTGATTATCCTTGTGCAATATACTACAGTGCTATTAGTTCATCACGTGTTGCACCTTATTATGTAAAGATTTTGTATTTAGGTGTTGTATCAATTATCATTAGCTTCTAATCTACCTTTAAGCCTTCGGTCTGAGTCAAATTTGGTAAAATAAATAAAATATTAACGACCGAATATGTGTCATACACTTTTATTTATAATATAAATTAAATCACGGAACCAAATAAACAAGTTACTGCAAATCATGGAATTAAAATGTTCAAGTGTTTTATTTCTAGTCCCCATGGTTGACTAAATCCTAGAGATTTGGAGGGGGAATGCGGTTTCAAGAATTGCATCACTAAAAGACACAATCTGAAACTTGTCCAGGAAGCCACGTCTCTCCATAAGAAGCTTACGGCAATTTTCGGCAGCAGCAACTCCTGATGAGTAAGCTCCATGAACAGATCCCTGGTTTTCCACACTGACTGCTTCACCTCCAAAGAAGAGATTGCCCAATGGAGCACGAAGCCTTTCATATATATCTGATGGCTTTCCTACTACATCATATGAGTAGCATCCAAGGGAGTTCGGGTCAGTTCCCCAACGTGAAACGAGATACTGAACCTGTTTGTTGCATACACATTAGTATGATTATACACAACACTATGGCAATATTCATATAAATCTTTAATGATACTCCATGACGAGTTAAAAGGTTATTTTCAGTAAATATATATACACATATATGTATATATATATGGATTGGATATAACCTAAGCTTAGGTGTGGAACACTCACATACTATTTTTTAATCCATAAAATTCATGGGGCCCAAACATTTATTCATTAACAAAAAATATTAAAATTAGTATGTGAGGGTTTCACACCTAAGCTTAGGTGTCAGACAACCTTATATTCACTTTTCTATATATATATATATGTATATATATATATATAATATATAATCATAATATATATATATATATATATATAAGGGAATATAAGGTTGTCATGTACCTAATTAAGTATAAGACCCCTCACATCATAATATTTTAATTCATAAAAACATGGACGCCGATCATTTATTCATTATACAATAAATATTAAAAAATTAGTATGTGAGGGGTTCTATACCTAAGCTTAGGTACATAACAACCACACACCGAGTGTTCCCTATATGCATGTATATATATAGGTTGTCCGGCACCTAAGCTTATGTATATGTACACTCGAGGCAACTTTTCACCTTAGCTCTCATTTAACAACATTATCAAAAAGAAATTAAGAAATAGGCATACCGGCTGGGTTGCTTGAGGAAACATTTTCTTAAGCTGCAACATTGAATAATTAGCAGCAGCCTCTTCGGAAAGTTTCTCAAGGTCATAAGCAGATCTTCCAGCAGCCATATAGACAAGAACAGGATGACCTGTTGCCTTGTGTAGATTAAGAAAATATCCACAAGAATATGATGTTGGAGCAACTGTTCCCAACAACTCCACATTTGGCCAAAACACGTTATCAAAACGTAGGGCAATCTTATTTTCATTGCCCATGCCAAGATCTGAAATAGCAGAAACTTTCCACTCGGGTAGCTTTGGCTCAAACTCAATTAAGTTGGCTTTTAATACCCCAATAGGAATGGTAATAATAGCAGCGTCTGCAACAAATGTTCTTCCACCATCAACTATAACCCTCACCTCATTTGGGCCATTCAATATCCTTGTAACCCTAAATAATGTATATCAACTCAGATAACATATGCAAAAAGAATTAGAGATTAAACAGTGAAATGGATCTTCAGGATACTTGTTTCACAACTTATAGCAGTTCGCATTCAAATACCGACTATCGGAATGATATCTATCGGTTTACAAATTTGTTGCAGACGCTGCTATTATTACCATTCCTATTGGGGTATTAACATTTTATGAACAAAAACCATGGAACTTTAATATTGGAAAAGAAAATAAGAGGCTTGATATCTATCGGTTTACAAATATGGTAATCAGCATATAAATATCTTCCCAGAAACCCCAATTCATATAAGAAGCTGCCAACTATGTATGATACCTGAAGATCTAGTGTCCTCATCTCAAAGACTTTCATCATACTCACTTTTGACTTCACATCTATATCTATATTACATTATCAAGCATTTGTTCCCTCCATTTTTTTCAACTAAGTAGTTGATAACCCTAAAATGACCACCTATTTTATTCACTACTTTAAACACTCCTCTTGAAATACCTATAATATCTACTTGAAATACCTATAATACCCTTAATGAAATTAATTTACAATTGTTAAAAGAAATAAGGGATCAGTATAACATCATTTCCCAAAATAAGAGATTGCAGTCATCAATACGTGATTATCCTCCAGCCAACTTTCCAGCCAAGAGTCCAGCCATTGCTTGGTCATGTTACCATAATTAGGAGACAAATATGTGTATAAATTGTGATCATCTTTTCATTGTAAATCATCAATTCATATAATAAAACACAATCAGTTATTGTATCTTTGTTTAGAACAATATCTACCCTTAGCTTCTAAAATAAGTACACTACCCCCTTTTACATCAATAACCTACCACCACCACCACCACCACCACCCGTCACCCCCGCCGCATCGTGCGGGTGCTCTTCTAGTTTCTATCTATCGGATAGCTATAAACTAATTATGAAGCTTTGACAAGCTATAAATTAACAAGGGGTAGCTAGTTCTAGTCGGTGATTGGTTGTTGCATTTGGTGCATTGTTTGTAAAGTCAAGTGGTATTCAGCCATTTGCCTGTTTTATTATGATTTATAAAAGTTAACAAGGGGTAACCTTTTACCAAAGCTATAAATTATTATGGCTAACAATGTGTCATTACTAGAGTGCATAAGAATCTTATAGTATGGAAACAAACCTGTGATTTAAACGGATATCAATATCCTTTGCCAGGGCCTTAAGTACAGGATAATACCCCTCAACCATCAACCCGTGCCCACCAGTCAGCACGTGTTCCTACGTGTTAAGAAATCATTTAGTCCACAACACTTATCAGAGAGAATAGAATGCTAATACAAAATCATCTATGTCATCGTGTTAATAGTAAACTAGAGGATCATGTCCCAAGGTTACAAAATGCAAATGTTGATCATGGGCACAGCATATGACTAGCAAAATTCTAAAGACCAAACTATCCTCAATCAACCTTGACATCTAATTTTTTTTTCTACAAGCATTATAACTACAAACTTCAAGAACATTTACATAAATTGGATAAATTTATTTCAAAATCAAACTATTATTGAATCCAGGTGTATGTAAAAACAAATCAGAACAGGATGCTCGAAAAACGGTAAATAAACATATGACTAACCTCATCCCAATTTTTTAGAGATAGTACATCCAAATCTGCAGCAAACCAAGCTTCCATTCTACATATGTACCATTGCAGCACCTCATAAGCTAGTCCCTCTTGTCTGCAAGAGGTATATATATATATATTACATAACAATAATGTTAGCATGGAAAATTATGCAATCATTTCAATTGTATTTTACTAGAAAATATACCAACACAATGCGTGGAGTTATATAGATTCAACGTAAAGGCAAAACTAAAGGTGACAACGTTCGGTTGTACTAATCATTGGTGGCCAATGATGATGTAAAAGAAGTTTTTAAATTTAAATTCGAGTATCGAAAAAAAATTATTATTGTGGACAACTTTATTAATATTGAATTGAATTAATTGTATATTCATGATTATTTATTAGTTATGACTTACTATATTAAAGTGTTCTTAAAATTTTTAATTTAAAGACACATTACAGATGCTTTATAAAGTAGTCTAGATTTAGATTTAGATATAATAAAAATTTTACCTTAACTCTGGATGTCTTTCCAATACCATGGATATCGCTTGGAGAACTGAAAGATCATGTTGATTTTCGTTCCTCACCTTTTCAGTCTGTCAACGACGAAACTTCTTCAAAAGCGGCATAACATAAGATAAAATCCACAAGAGATTTTCAAACCAAAAAACATACCTCCCTGAGGATTCTTGTGAATGCTTCTCCAACTTCAATGACTATTTGCTGAGGAACCTGATGACCTTCCTTGTCATAAAGCATATAGCTGCATGAAAAAAAATTTATCATATAATTATTTTTATCATCTGATTTTATTGAACGAATGCACAAGAAATTGGCATTAAGTAAATGTAAGTCTCATCGAAGTACACGAACGGAATTAGAGTAGAAGTTAATTGAAAAAAATATTATAATTATCCACCGTGTATCAAAGGAATATCCAGAGTTAAGAGAGAATAATTACAAAACAGTTACGGAAAAAACTACCTCTCCAAATCATGGTCATACAGGACTGAATTGTCACCGCTTGTCCGATATAACGGAAGACCTAAACGACGAATCAACGGTGCCAAAGGATTTTCATTGCATACACCATGCAACCTGGAAAGTGAACCACATCATCATGCTACATTATAATGTAGAAAGACTAATTTGGAAACTTAATTACAACAAAAAGGGAGACTGGCAACTTGCCATGATGCTCCCATATCGACTGGGCACCCAAATGAGTAATCAGTGTGAATGCGGCCACCAATTCTATCTCGTGATTCCAATAACACTACCTGTGATGCACGGACTAGTCAAAACAATATATGCCTAATGAACTAACTAATCTAATCTAAGGAGCATCTAAGAATGTAATATAGAGCAATATGCATAGAAAGGTACTCTAGTTTTGCAAATTTTTTTATTAAGAACGACTTAGGGACTAATCCTTTAACTTGTGAACCCTTTTTTTAAAACAATCTTGAGTAAAACAATCTTGAGTAATTTACTAGCAAGACGCTTCCATTAATGGGCATGTATGACCGATCAAAAAGCCATAGATTTCAACCACCACAACATCCCATTCCAATTTCTTTCTTCTGAATTAAAATGTTGTTAAATCAATTACGGCATAATGATTGCTAAGGACAACTGTTATTACTTTTATCATGACAGGCTACATACTTGACAAGTCCAAAAAAAAAACCTATAATTATTTTTATCATCTGATTTTATTGAACGAATGCACAAGAAATTGGCATTAAGTAAATGTAAGTCTCATCGAAGTACACGAACGGAATTAGAGTAGAAGTTAATTGAAAAAAATATTATAATTATCCACCGTGTATCAAAGGAATATCCAGAGTTAAGAGAGAATAATTACAAAACAGTTACGGAAAAAACTACCTCTATATATATATATATATATATATATATATATATATATATATATATATATATATATATATATATATATATATATATATATATATATATATATATATATATATATATATATATATATATATATATATATATATATATATATATATATATATATATATATATATATATATATATATATATATATATATATATATATATATATATATATATATATATATATATATATATATATATATATATATATATATATATATATATATATATATATATATATATATATATATATATATATATATATATATATATATATATATATATATATATATATATATATATATATATATATATATATATATATATATATATATATATATATATATATATATATATATATATATATATATATATATATATATATATATATATATATATATATATATATATATATATATATATATATATATATATATATATATATATATATATATATATATATATATATATATATATATATATATATATATATATATATATATATATATATATATATATATATATATATATATATATATATATATATATATATATATATATATATATATATATATATATATATATATATATATATATATATATATATATATATATATATATATATATATATATATATATATATATATATATATATATATATATATATATATATATATATATATATATATATATATATATATATATATATATATATATATATATATATATATATATATATATATATATATATATATATATATATATATATATATATATATATATATATATATATATATATATATATATATATATATATATATATATATATATATATATATATATATATATATATATATATATATATATATATATATATATATATATATATATATATATATATATATATATATATATATATATATATATATATATATATATATATATATATATATATATATATATATATATATATATATATATATATATATATATATATATATATATATATATATATATATATATATATATATATATATATATATATATATATATATATATATATATATATATATATATATATATATATATATATATATATATATATATATATATATATATATATATATATATATATATATATATATATATATATATATATATATATATATATATATATATATATATATATATATATATATATATATATATATATATATATATATATATATATATATATATATATATATATATATATATATATATATATATATATATATATATATATATATATATATATATATATATATATATATATATATATATATATATATATATATATATATATATATATATATATATATATATATATATATATATATATATATATATATATATATATATATATATATATATATATATATATATATATATATATATATATATATATATATATATATATATATATATATATATATATATATATATATATATATATATATATATATATATATATATATATATATATATATATATATATATATATATATATATATATATATATATATATATATATATATATATATATATATATATATATATATATATATATATATATATATATATATATATATATATATATATATATATATATATATATATATATATATATATATATATATATATATATATATATATATATATATATATATATATATATATATATATATATATATATATATATATATATATATATATATATATATATATATATATATATATATATATATATATATATATATATATATATATATATATATATATATATATATATATATATATATATATATATATATATATATATATATATATATATATATATATATATATATATATATATATATATATATATATATATATATATATATATATATATATATATATATATATATATATATATATATATATATATATATATATATATATATATATATATATATATATAATACTATATATATATATATATATATATATATATATATATATATATATATATATATTTCTCTTTCCAATATATATATATATATATATATATATATGACAAAAAGAGAATAAAATTATAATGATAATAACGAATGAATAAGGAGATAATGTGCAATAGCAAACAAAAAAACGCCGATGCAATGAACAAGAAGAAGAAGATATTTTGATGGGGCGAGAGATAGGACAAAATTTATACACGCAAGTAAGTCGGCATTGGTTTGCTGAAGATATATATACATATTATTATTATATTATATTATATTATTATTTTTCTGTTAGACGCCTACGTTTATATGTGTTACCATATCTTCCCTTTTATTATTATACGAGAAATAGTGTCCGCACGTTGCGGCGGTGAGATGGTGGGGTGATAGGTCATAGGAGGTGATAAGTCATAGAGTGTAATAGCCAAATGATTTAGCCGTACGGGTTCCGCCATCGGATTTAAAAATTCGTCGAAAGTATATCGAATGACATCTCTAATGAAAGAGCATGAAATTTTAAGAACACCCATACAATTTTTATAATTTATCGATATACGGTTTTTGAGATAAAAGATTTTGAATGAATTAGAGGAATAAAATGATTTATGGAGGAGAGAGAAAAAAATGAGTGGTTGAGATTTGAGGAGAGGGAAAAAAAATGAGTGGTTGAGATTCAAGGTTATTATAGTATATTAGGTAGAGATGTTTAAATTAGTGAATAAGGAATAGGGGTATTTTTGGTAGTTCAAATCATCTTTTCTTAAAAAAAAGGGCAAAATGCTTTATAAGATAATATTAGATATTTACTACTTATACTGTTATACACTCCTTGACACTTCCAATTTTTACGAATTCATCATCTTTGTATAATTTTTCAGTTCCATTTTAATTATCTACTAGATTTTAGACCCGTGTCCAACACTGGACACGAGGCTTACGACATTATCAATATTAGATGTTCATACATATAACCATACTTGTTAGATTGGTACGAGTCACGAGTCGAGTCGACTCGTACGAGTCGAGTCAAAACAGTATATATATATATATATATATATATATATATATATATATATATATATATATATATATATATATATATATATATATATATATATATATATATATATATATATATATATATATATATATATATATATATATATATATATATATATATATATATATATATATATATATATATATATATATATATATATATATATATATATATATATATATATATATATATATATATATATATATATATATATATATATATATATATATATATATATATATATATATATATATATATATATATATATATATATATATATATATATATATATATATATATATATATATATATATATATATATATATATATATATATATATATATATATATATATATATATATATATATATATATATATATATATATATATATATATATATATATATATATATATATATATATATATATATATATATATATATATATATATATATATATATATATATATATATATATATATATATATATATATATATATATATATATATATATATATATATATATATATATATATATATATATATATATATATATATATATATATATATATATATATATATATATATATATATATATATATATATATATATATATATATATATATATATATATATATATATATATATATATATATATATATATATATATATATATATATATATATATATATATATATATATATATATATATATATATATATATATATATATATATATATATATATATATATATATATATATATATATATATATATATATATATATATATATATATATATATATATATATATATATATATATATATATATATATATATATATATATATATATATATATATATATATATATATATATATATATATATATATATATATATATATATATATATATATATATATATATATATATATATATATATATATATATATATATATATATATATATATATATATATATATATATATATATATATATATATATATATATATATATATATATATATATATATATATATATATATATATATATATATATATATATATATATATATATATATATATATATATATATATATATATATATATATATATATATATATATATATATATATATATATATATATATATATATATATATATATATATATATATATATATATATATATATATATATATATATATATATATATATATATATATATATATATATATATATATATATATATATATATATATATATATATATATATATATATATATATATATATATATATATATATATATATATATATATATATATATATATATATATATATATATATATATATATATATATATATATATATATATATATATATATATATATATATATATATATATATATATATATATATATATATATATATATATATATATATATATATATATATATATATATATATATATATATATATATATATATATATATATATATATATATATATATATATATATATATATATATATATATATATATATATATATATATATATATATATATATATATATATATATATATATATATATATATATATATATATATATATATATATATATATATATATATATATATATATATATATATATATATATATATATATATATATATATATATATATATATATATATATATATATATATATATATATATATATATATATATATATATATATATATATATATATATATATATATATATATATATATATATATATATATATATATATATATATATATATATATATATATATATATATATATATATATATATATATATATATATATATATATATATATATATATATATATATATATATATATATATATATATATATATATATATATATATATATATATATATATATATATATATATATATATATATATATATATATATATATATATATATATATATATGTATATATATATATCTTTCTATGCGACAATTTTATATATGTGTGTACATACATACGTATGTATGTAACACTTTATAGTTTGGTCATATTATGTAATAACCTATATGACATTTAATATGTAAGTCCTAACATGGTAGTTTAATAAACACTTAATTGTTAGGGGTTTTAGTATTAGTGATTGTCTCGCACGATACGTGTTGTGACTCGGTCCGACATGTATCATCTCGTGACTCGTCACTACTAGAAAATCTGGATATACCTACGGATTTTCCCACGATTAAAAATCCGTGGGAAAGTTAAAGAGTCAAAATTAAAGAGTCGAGACTCAAGACATCTTCATTTTTTTGCCACAGATTTCCCACGGAATACCACAAAATTATATCCGTGGAAAACCGTGAGAAATCAAAAGAAAATAAATAACAATTTCCCACGGATTACCAGCGAAACATGCCCCCGTGGGAAATCTGTGGGAAATCCGTATGAAATTCTGTGTATATTCCGTGGATAATCCGTAAATATTTCCCACAGATTACCCACAGATAAATTCAAGCCGTGGGAAATTTGAGGGAAACACTTCCCACAGATTACACACGGATGAATCAATTCCGTGGGTAATCCGTGGCAAATACTTTGAAAAATGGTGTTGTGTTATCCGTGGGTAAATCGTGGGAAAGATTTCCCACAGATTACCCACAAATGAATTGAAATCTGGGAAATCTGTGGGAAACATATCCCACAAATTATCCACAGATTCATAAATTCGAAGGAAATCCGTGAAAAATCCATGAGATGTATTTTGTAAAAATTATTTTGGTTTATTTGTGGGAAATCCATGTGAATATTTTCAATAGATTTCCCACGAGTTATTATATCTTAAGGGTAATCTATTTGTTGAAAATTCAAATAGTTTATCATTTTGTTTAGTGTATATACTATATAAATAAATGGATGTACATTGTATGTAAGTATATGTATTTGACACTCAAACACAAACATACATACTACACACTCACACAGATATATATTATACATACGTATGTATGTAACACTTTATAGTTTGGTCATATTATGTAATAACCTATATGACATTTAATATGTAAGTCCTAACATGGTAGTTTAATAAACACTTAATTGTTAGGGGTTTTAGTATGTTAGTATATAACAGTACCTGAAATGCATCTCCTTCACCCATGCGAAAGATGTCTATGCCAGCCGGGAATAACAGCTTTGTTATGAAATTAAGCGGCAGACAGACTCATTTGGTCGGTATTCCCTGATAACTAGTTTTAGTAGATTAGGGTCCCATTTATATTCTCTACTATAACACTTGATATGTAAGTCCTGTCAAAGTTAGTTTATAAAACACTTATTTGAAGGGGTCATATTATGTGGGTATATAATGTCATAATGGAACGCTTGTTATATAGGTTGTAACAAGAATTTTACCCCGGGCTTTGCTCCGGGAGAAATAACGATACGTAAAACGTACATTGTGTATAACGGTGGTGATACATATCCGTTGTTTGGTAATTACCTGGCATTTATAAGCTTTTAAACTGCCAGTCGTCAAGTGATAAACAAAGAAAAAAAATGTAAATAAACGATATACTATAAATCTTAAAAACTAAAACCGTTGAAAGTTCAGGTCATTAAGCAAGTTCAAAAGGATGCTGATGGTTTCGAAGTTGTGAAACGTAAAGGAAATAAAAGTAAGAATGTTGATGGTTCGAAACAAAAGATTGAAGGGATTAAATTTACAAAACCGAAACCACACTTTTATTGGGCCAAGAAACCTTCTAGTGATAATGGAACAACCAAAAAGAATGCTTCTGATCATGGTGGTAACTCGGGTCCAAGTGTAAGTGGGACTAAACAGGTTCCTCTTAATAATGCTTTTCATATATTTAATGAAGTGGATGAGTTAGGAAATTTGAATGAACATGAGTCAGAGGTGAGGGGCGTGCTGGAAAAGGTGGATAAAGGGGGTGAAAGTGATGAGGACGATGTGGAAAATGTCTTTGATGAAACGGCTCAATTTATGGCAAATACAGGGGCAAGCACTCCTGATACTAGTGGTCATCATGTATAATATTGCTTCATGGAATATAAGGGTATGAACCAATCCCCTAAACAAAGTGAGGTTCGCCAAGTTATTAATGAAAATAAGGTATCTGTTTGTGCAATTCTTGAATCGCATATTTCAGTAGGTAAGTTAGATAGTCTGTGTGCTAGAGTTTTTAGAAGATGGAGTTGGTCTTCTAATGGAAGTATTTGTAATAAAGGGTCAAGAATTATAATAGGCTGGAATCCAGAAGTTGTGGATATTATGATTCTTGCCCAAACTGATCAAGTTATACACACTCAGTTAGTGTGTAAAGCTGATAAAAAAGTTTTGTTTTGCTCTTTTGTGTATGCTCATAATTTATATACACAAAGGCGTGAATTGTGGCAGAATTTAATTGTGCATAATAATCTTGTGAAGAATAAATCATGGGTAGTGATGGGTGATTTCAATGCAGCTCTTTTTCTCGATGATAAGGATGTTGGGTCATCGAAAATGGATATAGCAATGAGAGAATTTAATGAATGTGTTACTGAATTGGAGGTTACGGATGTAAAGAGTACTGGTTTGAGGTTCACATGGAATCAGAAGCCAAAAGGTACTACTGGGTTACTTAAGAAAATTGACAGAATAATGGCAAATCAAACTTTTGTTACTACTTGGATAGGGGCATATGCTTTATTTCAGCCACATCGGTCTTCTGATCATGCGCCGGCTATTTTATGTATTCCTACAAGTGCAAAGTTTATCCCTAAGCCATTTAAGTTTACAAATGCTATTGTTTTTAATCCTGATTTTAAACAGATAGTTAGGGATTGTTGGAATGAGGAAGTTGATGGTTATGATATGTTTCGAATGGTAAAAAAACTGAAGCTTCTAAAGAAACCACTTCGAAAACTATTGTTCAGTAGAGGTAATCTTCATGATAACGTGGTGAAGTTGAGGGTGGATCTAGATGAGGCTCAAAAGGCTGTGGATCGGGAACCTCATAACGTGCCATTTCGAGAGAATGAAGCTGTTATTCTCCACGCTTATAATGAGGCTTTATTAGAAGAAGAGAGATTCTTGAAGCAAAAAGCTAAAGTTAATTGGCTTCGAGTAGGTGATGCTAATACAGCCTATTTCCATAAGGTTGTTAAAGCTAAATCTGCTAGGAGTCGCATTGATACCATTACTGATGCTAGTGGAGCTCGTGTGGATGGGGATAAGGTGGCAACGGTTTTTGTGGAACATTATAAAGAGTTCTTGGGATCGGCTGGTAATGTAGGTGAGCTGAATTGTGATGATCTCTTTGTTAATAAGTTATCTGAAGATACAGCTCTTCATATGGTTAGGGCGGTCACGGATCAGGAAATTAAGGATGCTTTATTTTCCATGGGTAATGACAAGGCGCCTGGTCCTGATGGCTATACGGTGGAGTTTTTCACAAATGCATGGGATGTCGTGGGAAATGATTTTTTGAAAGTTGTCCATGAATTCTTTGTTAATGGAAGATTACTTAAAGAGATTAATCATACTATTATCTCTTTACTTCCTAAGGTGGCTTCGCCAAATAAGGTGACAGAGTTCAGACCCATTTCCTTGTGTAATGTGTTATTTAAATGCATTACCAAGATAATTGCAAACAGGATTAAGGATGCATTGAATGGATTGGTTTACTTGAATCAATCTGCTTTCATACCTGGGAGGAGCATTGCTGATAATATTCTACTGACTCAGGAGTTAATGCATAATTACCATCTAGATAGAGGCCCGGCAAGATGTGCTTTTAAAGTTGACATTCAAAAAGCATATGACACGGTGGATTGGAAATTTTTGAAGAAGATTTTATTGGGTTTTGGGTTCGATGTTAAAATGGTCCATTGGATCATGACATGTGTGGCTACTTCTTCTTTTTCATTAAGTATTAATGGAGTCCTTCATGGTTTCTTTGCGGGGAAGAGGGGCTTAAGACAAGGAGATCCGCTTTCGCCTTACTTGTTTACTCTAGTCATGGAGGTGCTTACTCTGATCTTGATGAAGCGGGTTAAATTATCTGAGGAGTTTAGATATCATCCCAAATGTGATAAATTGGGTATTATTAACCTGTGTTTTGCGGATGATTTGATTATTTTTCTTCATGGAGATGTAGATTCTGCAAAGGTCGTTATGGATGCTTTAGAAGAATTTAAATCTGTGTCAGGTTTGTCTCCAAGTATCCCTAAGAGCACCGCTTATTTTTGTAATGTGCTTAATCATATAAAACTCGCTATCTTGAATGTTTTACCATTTGAAGAGGGGACTTTGCCTGTTAAATACCTTGGAGTTCCTTTAGTTTCTACAAGGTTGGTTCATAGAGATTGTAAGGAGCTGATTGAGAAAGTAAAGAATAGGGTTGCAGATTGGAAGAATAAATTTCTTTCTTTCGCTGGTCGTTTGCAATTAATCCAATCAGTTCTTTCAAGTATGCATGTGTATTGGTCCACTATGTTTATGTTACCAGCGAATGTCATAGCTGAACTTGAGCAGATTATGAGAGGTTTCTTGTGGTCTCAGGGTAGTCTCCAGAAAGGTAAATCCAAAGTGGCTTGGGAAGTCGTATGCTTACCAAAAAATGAAGGGGGTTTAGGTATTAAACGACTCCAAATGGTTAATGTGGCTCTAATGTCAGTTCATATTTGGAATCTGCTGGTTAGAAAAGAGTCACTTTGGGTACAATGGATCCATATGTATAGGATAAAAGGAAAGAGTTTTTGGGAAATTCCGTATAGAGGGAATTTGCCATGGAGTTGGAGAAAGATTCTCCAAATTCGACCGGTTGTGAGGCAATTCTTTTGGTTTAATATTGGTAATGGTACTAATATTTCTCCTTGGTTTGATAATTGGTGTGATATTAGTCCACTTTCTAATAGAGTATCAGCTAGGTCCATTGTGAATGCGGGTTTTCAGCTTAATTATACGCTTGATCAGATTATTCAAGTATTGCTAGAGAATCAATCTGATCGGCTTATGTGGAAGAATGGTAATGGTGTGGTTTGTGATTTTTCGGTGGCTAATGTGTGGGATACGATTCGGCCAAGGGATTCTGTGGTTGAGTGGTATTCTTTAGTATGGTTTGCTTGCTGTATTCCTAAACATGTAGATACTCAATATTTTAATAATAAAAATTAGTAATACTCATAAGTACAATTTTGTATATATATATATATATATATATATATATATATATATATATATATATATATATATATATATATATATATATATATATATATATATATATATATATATATATATATATATATATATATATATATATATATATATATATATATATATATATATATATATATATATATATATATATATATATATATATATATATATATATATATATATATATATATATATATATATATATATATATATATATATATATATATATATATATATATATATATATATATATATATATATATATATATATATATATATATATATATATATATATATATATATATATATATATATATATATATATATATATATATATATATATATATATATATATATATATATATATATATATATATATATATATATATATATATATATATATATATATATATATATATATATATATATATATATATATATATATATATATATATATATATATATATATATATATATATATATATATATATATATATATATATATATATATATATATATATATATATATATATATATATATATATATATATATATATATATATATATATATATATATATATATATATATATATATATATATATATATATATATATATATATATATATATATATATATATATATATATATATATATATATATATATATATATATATATATATATATATATATATATATATATATATATATATATATATATATATATATATATATATATATATATATATATATATATATATATATATATATATATATATATATATATATATATATATATATATATATATATATATATATATATATATATATATATATATATATATATATATATATATATATATATATATATATATATATATATATATATATATATATATATATATATATATATATATATATATATATATATATATATATATATATATATATATATATATATATATATATATATATATATATATATATATATATATATATATATATATATATATATATATATATATATATATATATATATATATATATATATATATATATATATATATATATATATATATATATATATATATATATATATATATATATATATATATATATATATATATATATATATATATATATATATATATATATATATATATATATATATATATATATATATATATATATATATATATATATATATATATATATATATATATATATATATATATATATATATATATATATATATATATATATATATATATATATATATATATATATATATATATATATATATATATATATATATATATATATATATATATATATATATATATATATATATATATATATATATATATATATATATATATATATATATATATATATATATATATATATATATATATATATATATATATATATATATATATATATATATATATATATATATATATATATATATATATATATATATATATATATATATATATATATATATATATATATATATATATATATATATATATATATATATATATATATATATATATATATATATATATATATATATATATATATATATATATATATATATATATATATATATATATATATATATATATATATATATATATATATATATATATATATATATATATATATATATATATATATATATATATATATATATATATATATATATATATATATATATATATATATATATATATATATATATATATATATATATATATATATATATATATATATATATATATATATATATATATATATATATATATATATATATATATATATATATATATATATATATATATATATATATATATATATATATATATATATATATATATATATATATATATATATATATATATATATATATATATATATATATATATATATATATATATATATATATATATATATATATATATATATATATATATATATATATATATATATATATATATATATATATATATATATATATATATATATATATATATATATATATATATATATATATATATATATATATATATATATATATATATATATATATATATATATATATATATATATATATATATATATATATATATATATATATATATATATATATATATATATATATATATATATATATATATATATATATATATATATATATATATATATATATATATATATATATATATATATATATATATATATATATATATATATATATATATATATATATATATATATATATATATATATATATATATATATATATATATATATATATATATATATATATATATATATATATATATATATATATATATATATATATATATATATATATATATATATATATATATATATATATATATATATATATATATATATATATATATATATATATATATATATATATATATATATATATATATATATATATATATATATATATATATATATATATATATATATATATATATATATATATATATATATATATATATATATATATATATATATATATATATATATATATATATATATATATATATATATATATATATATATATATATATATATATATATATATATATATATATATATATATATATATATATATATATATATATATATATATATATATATATATATATATATATATATATATATATATATATATATATATATATATATATATATATATATATATATATATATATATATATATATATATATATATATATATATATATATATATATATATATATATATATATATATATATATATATATATATATATATATATATATATATATATATATATATATATATATATATATATATATATATATATATATATATATATATATATATATATATATATATATATATATATATATATATATATATATATATATATATATATATATATATATATATATATATATATATATATATATATATATATATATATATATATATATATATATATATATATATATATATATATATATATATATATATATATATATATATATATATATATATATATATATATATATATATATATATATATATATATATATATATATATATATATATATATATATCTCTCATATATATATATATAATATATTATATATATATATATAATATAGTAAGTTTATAGATACACTTTATATTCTAAAACATTATATTAAGCATTATGGGACACTTTATATCGAATGGCCAATTGGGCTTTCAACCTTGCTTATTGTCTCATGTGGGCCTATAGACCCAATATGTTTCTCAATCATTCATTTGGGCCTAACGGCCCAAGTGTGTCTGTATGTTTTATTATTTGGGCTTATTGGGCCAAAATATTTTCATTAATTGTATAAATGGGCCAATGGGTCGTACGTGTCTGTCTTTCACTCGAATGGGCCAATTCGGCTTTAAACCTCGCTTGTTATCTCATGTGGGCCTAAGAAGCCCAATATGTTTCTCAACCATTCGTTTGGGCCTAACAGGCAAATATGTATATATGTATAATCGTTTGGGCCTATTGGGCCAAAATCGGTTCATCATTTGTATAAATAGGCCAAATGGGTCGTATGCATTCATCTAATAAAGGGTACTATTTGGTTTGGTTTCAAATATGATAATGGTTATTCAATTTTCATTTGGCCTGGAAAATCGAAACTATGGATACCCAACCCAAACTACCTTGAAGAAGAGTTTAGTGTATTAATTTGGTTGGGTTATGACCCAAAATATTGAAATAGAGTTCGAGTCACAACCCATATATGGGATGGATTAACAAATGAGTCGTTTTGATGTTTCATACTTATGTTCATCGCGTCATGTCTAACTTTTAAAAGACGATATGACATGTGACACCCGCAAAACTTCAGGTTAGTTAAACTTAGAAAGTTTACTATTCATGTGCTATTTGTAGAAAGTTAAATTTAAATATGTGATATTTAAATTCTTATGTGTCAACATGATCAAACTCGTTATGAAATAACGATGCCGACACACATTCATCGGGTTGATGAACCGGTCAAGTAAGACCTCAACGATATGCATTTTTGTGATATATGATTTTATATGATAAATATATCTAGTTATGATGCCTAGACGTTATAAAGTTCTTATATGAATCATATGTTGATATATATATATATGTTCTAAGTACTACAAGAACACACTTATGCATTCAAAAATATTCGACAAAATTTATAAAATATAAAATATAAAATATAAAATATAAAATATAAAATATAAAATATAAAATATAAAATATAAAATATAAAATTATAAATCATGACATATAATTTTTAGTTACCTAACTAAAAATTTATACAAAAACAATATATAAAGAACTCATAAAAATACATGGACCAACTAACTAATCCAAATCTTGGACTAAATAAATGGTTAGCCAAAAATAGCCCAAAGCATCCCCAGCCCATGTAATTTTCGGACCTATGAGCCCAACCCTCAACCCATGAAGCCAAGCCCACCTAAATCTAGCCTATAAAAGGATAGTGAAGTTCCTGCCTTTTTCTTTTTTGCAAAACCCACGTGACATACCTACAATAATATTAGAAAACATACAAACAAATAAAACAAGAAAATTACAAAAAGGAAACTATTCATCTTCTTCTCCCTTACACCCCAACCGCCGGCCACCATACTCCAGCCGCTCCACCACCGCCTGCCACCGTGTTTTCGCCGGAAAAGAGATCCGGCCATCACCACCAATCATCCTTAGGGTTTTCTTCAACCCTAGACACCAAAAACTCCATTACCACCATTGCTCCGCTGCTGCCCTTGCTGCTTCGCCGTCCAGCCGTCGCCGCCGCCGCGCTGCTCGACTTCCAGCCACCACAATTTGACTCTATAATCGTCCAGGAAGGTAGGAGAATGTAAGTAATGAACCTCTAAACAAACCCATTTAATCTTTCTCTATAAAAACCCTAATATTTATTTTTATTTCTCTTTTTCTTCCCGTCGCAGCCACACAACCACTACACCACCTCCATCCCGCGACGCCCAGAAGGAAGGAGAAACGTTCCAGCTTCATACCAGGTCGTTACATGGCTGCCCATGCTTAGTTATTGTGCCATAAACCCTAAAAATGTTTTTCTCACTTGTTTTCTTTCTCGCAGCTACAAACCACCGCGAACAGCCACCTCCAGCCACCGTTACAGATCTGTTAAACCTTGAAAACAGGTGGTTTGTCTGTCCTTAAGTCATTTGTGATGTTATTACACGGTCATGCAAAGTCTCGGCACTTTTCGTTTCGGTTTCGGGTCGAAACCACCATAAGCCACCACCTTTTACAACCTTCTATCACCACCATAGACCACCCCTGTTTTGTCACTGTTTTGGTGACTGAAATGTCGACCTTTAGGCTGCTCAAAACTAAAATCATTTTCTCTTTCTGGCCATGAACTTCGGCCGAGTTGTAACACCGAAATGAAAAACGACTTTTCAAATTCTCATTTCAAATGTATGTCGAGTCACGAGCTACTGTTACACATTGAAAACATATTTTCTTTTGGTAATATTATTCTGATATTTTGGAATTTACATAACCAATTAATTTAATTAATTATCTAGATTAATAATGATTGTATTGCATTTAATACTTGTGTATTTCCTAGGTGAATGTTCCCTCTTCCAAGTAATACCTTTATGACAATAAATCCCAACATGCATAATGATTAACCTTTTTCTTGGAAATATGCAAGCATGCTTTGAGTATAATCATTAGTGTGATAATCTATGTTGGTGAAGTTTGGAAAACGTGCTAGTTAAATGCCCATTAAATAACTATGTATATATATATTATATATATATATATGTATATATATGTATATGTACTATTATAACTTGACCCACCATGCCCACCTCCTATTTAGGACATCGGTGCAAAGTGTGCGGTGACTTAGCACGCTTCGGGTGCAAACATGACCTATATGATTATATTTATATTTATATATTGACCCACCATGCCCATCTTCTATTTAGAATGTTGGTGCAAAGTTGTGCGGTGACACATTTATATTATACATTTATAATTCGTGGTTATTCCAACTCACAACCATACTTAATTGACAATTGCCCATCTCCTATTATGGAAAACGGTGCACTCGTATAGGTTGTGAGGGAGAATGATCGCGAATGCCATGTTATGATTTATTTCAACACACAACCATACTTAATTGACAATTGCCCATCTCCTATTATGGAAAACGGTGCACTCGTATAGGTTGTGAGGGAGAATGATCGCGAATGCCATGTTATGATTTATTTCAACACACAACCATACTTAATTGACAATTGCCCATCTCCTATTATGGAAAACGGTGCACTCGTATAGGTTGTGAGGGAGAATGATCGCGAATGCCATGTTATGATTTATTTCAACACACAACCATACTTTTTTGCCATTTCACGTGTATAGGTTGTGTGGGAGAATAGTCATAATATCGCTATTATTATTATTACTATTATATCATATATAATATATATATAATATATAAACCCATGAAAAGACCAACTCCAACTAGCACGTGTACAACCCTAACGATTATCACATAAGAAAACATTTTTAATAAAATGTATTATGACAATATTATTTGGAAGAATGAGGGAAATTCATTAGGAACATAATAGCATAGATTGTTAAGACAAGTATATTTTATTTCTATAGGTTGACACGTTCAAGAAGATCCTCTATTTGCTATTTGTTGCTACTTTGTAACTAAGGTGAGTTCATAGCCCACACTTTCTTACTATTTTGGGTGAGATGCATGCTCTATGTTTTTACATGTGGAATACAAGTACCAAACTATGTATATGATGATTGTCTAAGTTGCTTGATCCCACTAAAGGCCTCCCATCATGAATTGTTAGTTATGGATTTAAACGTGATATGATGAATAGTACTATTTGGGTTGACACCCCCATTCGGGTTGGTCGCACCAACTTGACCGGTGATGGTCGAACGAATGCAATCATATTTGGATTCCCAAGTATTATGGATCAAATACTTGTCGAGGCACAATGTTACTTATTACCGTCGAGTTTCAATTCATGAGCTTAGTACAATATATACATTATATTTTTCCTAGCATTGTTTTTGAACAATGGCTACACGACATTGCGGGTTAGCAATGGTCGCACTTAAATCTTGTGGTTCCATGCAAAAGTTTATTTACTTACACCTATGAATTCACTAACATTATTGTTGACCCGTTTTAGCATGCATTCTCGGGTACTAGATGATCGCTTTACGTTTGGATTGCTTGTCGTTACATGCTACATCAAGAACCTTGACCCAACCATTATGCCTTAGGAATGCTTCATCAATTTGCTAAACACATGCGTTTTAATTAAGTAATCCTATAACTTTAAGTTTTTGACAAACGATTTCCATATCATATGTTGTATTTCAAATTTCCAAACAACGTTATCTTTCAATATATTTTAAAATGACACGTTAAGTGGTTGTTATTTTCTCAAGTACAATTTCTTTCCAAATATTTCATCTCAACTTATCAAATAATATTATTTTATGAATGTATTTCCAAATGAAACCATTCAATGGTCGTTCATTATGAACTTGTGTTGTGATCTCATGAAGGTCGCGCCCCGTACCTTTCCGCATTTTTCGGGGTGTGACAGATTGGTATCAGACCCAGGTTATAGTGAACTAGGTTGCAAATTGATGAGCCTAGACTATAACCATACAAAGTGATGCGTAAATCACGCGACAAACGACAGCGGAAGACTATTTTGGTATTTTCTAGATTTTAATATGAAACAAACAACTAAACAAGACAATAAAGTGAAATGATAGATAAAAAGAATCCACCACCAAGACTCGTAAAGGCTAAGCCACCGGAATCAAGGATAAAGGAAACCGAAGATTTAAAGACCTCACCACAATATTTGATAAAGAACAAGTCACCACAAATATTGATAAAGGGGTCACTCCTAACCACCAAGATCAAAGATCTATAAAGGTAAAAGAAGATTTGTAAGAAATAGAGGCTGCTCTATTAATTTTTCATTCCACATCAACTAACTTTACAATGAGAAACAAAGGTTGTATTTATAGCCACATACTCTTACCTAGGAATCAACGACAAAATAATAAAATAATACAAAAGCTGTCATGTGCAAGCCACTAATTATTTTGGACCAATAGGAAATAGACACATAAGGCTTCTAGAAACAATCTCTTCAAGTGGCCCACCATACCGTTAGGAATGTTAATGCTTTTGCACGCTCCTCTTGGATCCACTAAAAAGCTGCCACGCGTCCACTCCCACGTCCTTATTGACCCCACACAACCTTCAGTTAAAACAAACTTTATTATAGACAACTGGAGCATTCATCTGGAACTGGAGACAAAAACTGGAGCACGTCATCTGGAGGACTTCAGTAGTGGTCACTGGAGCACGTCATCTGGAGGACCTTCAGAGTTCATTTTCACTGGAACCCTTCAGATGCATCTGGAGCTCGTCAGATGCCACTGGTGATAATTCCCACTGGAGCAAGGTCACTACTGTCAGACTGCATGGTTCGCCCAGATTCCTTCTTCAGTTTAGTCAACTGCTTTTCTCCAGATTCCTCCAGTTCAGCTTCAGTCAAACTTGGTTCATTGAATCTGGACATTCCCGCATCATTCTCCCCCTCTAAAAAGAGACATGTCCTCAAGTCTTCGAGATACTCATCCTCCAGGTAGGGCATCAGATCACCAACATTGAATGTACTAGAGACTGACATATCTCCAGGAAGTTCAACTTTGTAAGCATTTTCTCCATATCTCTCCAGAATCTTGAATGGACCGTCAGCTCTGGGCATCAGTTTGCTTTTTCTCTTGGCTGGAAATCTTTCCTTTCTGAGATGCACCCAAACAAGATCACCTGGTGAAAAACTGGGCTGCTTCTTGTTCTTGTTTGCCTTGGCCTTGTAACTGGCATTTGCTTTCTCAATTCTGGTTTTTACTTGTTCATGAATCTTCTTGATTTCTTTTGCTCTGGTCTCTGCTTCAGCACTTGCCTTTGGCTCAATCGAAAAAGGAATCAAATCAATAGGAGTTAGTGGATTGACACCATAACAAACTTCAAATGGGGATTTACTGGTTGAATAATTTGGAGCTCTATTGAAGGCAAACTCAGCGTGAGCAAGCTTCAGATCCCAATCCTTCAGCGTCTTCTTCACCAGTGTTCTCAATAACATACCAATTGTTCTGTTCGTGACTTCAGTCTGTCCATCAGTCTGGGGATGGTGAGACGTACTGAACAACAATCTGGTACCCATCAGTCTCCATAGAGTCTTCCAGAAATAACTTAAAAACTTCACATCTCGATCAGAAACAATGGATTTAGGAATTCCATGTAATCTGACAATCTCTTTAAAGAACAAATTCGCTACAGCTGAAGCATCATTTGTTGTATTACAAGCAACAAAATGAGCCATTTTTGAGAATCTATCAACAACCACCATTATAGAATCTTTTCCCCTCTGGGTTATGGGCAGTGCAACAATAAAGTCCATACTGAGATCTTCCCAAGGTTGGTTTGGAACTGGAAGAGGAGTGTACAAACCTTTGTGAAAAGTTGTCTTTGCCTGGTGACAAGTTGGACAGCGATTGATAATACTCTGGACGTCCTTCAGTAGACTTGGCCAGTAGAAGTGTTCAGTTAGAATCTCTCCAGTTTTGTTGATTCCAAAATGTCCAGCTAGTCCTCCTCCATGTGCTTCCCTTATTAATAAATCTCTTATTGAACCCCTTGGAATGCACAACTTACCATTCTTGAATAAGAAACCATCTTGAACAGTGAATGGTCCTTTCAGATTAGCTTCAGTAACTTTCTCAGAAAAATCTGGATCAGCAGCATATAACTCCTTTATAAAAGAAAATCCAAGTACTCTTGCTTCCAGAACTGATAATAAAGAATATCTTCGTGATAGTGCATCAGCAACAACATTGCAAACTCCAGCCTTGTGCTTTGAAACGAATGAATAAGATTGCAAAAATTCCACCCATTTTGCATGCCTGGCATTAAGCTTATGTTGACCATTAATGAACTTCAGTGCTTCATGATCAGAAAACAATACGAACTGTTTTGGCTTCAGATAATGTGACCAGTGAGTGATAGCACGAATAATTGCATATAATTCTTTGTCATAAGTACTATACTTCAGTTTAGATCCATTCAGTTTCTCACTGAAGTATGCAACTGGACGACCACTTTGCACCAGTACTGCACCAATACCAACTCCACTAGCATCACATTCAAGTTCAAATAGCATATCAAAATCTGGTAAGGATAGAACTGGAGCTGAACTGAGCTTTCCCTTCAGTGCTTCGAACGCCAGTTGAGCTGAACTTGGCCAGTTGAACACACCTTTCTTTAGGCAATCAGTGATAGGAGCCACAACTGTAGAAAAGTTCTTTATGAACCTTCGATAGAATGATGCCAGTCCATGAAAACTTCTAACTTCAGTGATGGTTGTAGGAACTGGCCACGATCTGATGGCTTCTACCTTCGATGGATCCATTGAAATCCCATTTTTCGACACAACATACCCTAGAGATATCACACTATCCACCATAAAATCACATTTCTCCATTTTTCCATACAACTGGTGTCTTCTTAGCAGTTCAAATACTTTCTTCAGATGACCAACATGTTCAGCTTCAGATTTAGAGTACACCAGAATATCATCAAAGTAAACAACAACAAACTGACCTATAAGTGGCCTCAGAACTTCATTCATTAGCCTCATGAATGTACTGGGGGCATTTGACAAGCCGAAAGGCATCACTAACCATTCATATAAGCCTCCTTTGATTTTGAATGCAGTTTTCCACTCGTCTCCATCCTTCATTCTTATCTGGTGATAACCACTTCTGAGATCAATTTTTGAAAACACTCTGGAGCCATGTAACTCATCAAGCATATCATCCAATCTGGGAATAGGATATCTATACTTAATAGTTATATTGTTGATGGCTCTACTGTCAACACACATTCTCATCGTTCCATCTTTCTTTGGGACCAGTAGAGCAGGAACTGAATAAGGACTCATGCTTGCTCTGACATAACCCTTTTCGACCAGTTCATCTACTTGTCTTTGCAATTCTTTGGCTTCATTAGGAGAACAACGATAAGCTGCTTTGTTTGGGAGAACTGAGCCTGGAACCAAGTCAATCTGGTGCTTAATACCTCTAACTGGAGGTAAACCTTCAGGTAAATCTTCAGGAAAGACATCTCTGAACTCCTTCAGTAACGACTTCAGTAAACTGGGGACTTCAGTGGACTTCTTCTCTTCAGACTTTTCAACGACCAGTAGCATTAGAACTGGAGAGCCTTCAGTTAACTCTTCCTCAACTTCAGATTGAGATAAAAACAAAGGCTTACTGGGCTGATCTTTCTTGACTTTCATCAGTTCGGTGGGCTTCAAAGAAGTCAAGGTGACCTTCTTTCCACTTACATTTAGAGAATATGAGTTCATACGACCATCATGATGAACATAATTATCAAATAACCATGGTCGACCCAACAAAATGTGACAGGCATCCATGGGAACAACATCACATATAATTTTATCTTGGTAAACTGACCCAATTGAAAAAGGAATAGTGACTTGTCGATTTACCTTTACTTCAGAACCTTCGCTTAACCATTGCAACTTGTAAGGTCTGGGATGCTTCACTGTTGGTAGTTCCAGTTTCTCTACCATGTAAGTTGAAGCAGCATTTGCACAACTGCCACCATCGATGATCAGATCACATACCTTGCCTTTCATTGTGCATCTGGAGTGGAAAATATTCTCTCTCTGAGCAGTATCAGCCGTAACTTCATCAGTATGCATCACTCTCCTGACAACCAACATCTCTCCCACATCTGCACCAACATATGATTCTTCATCTTCTTCTTCATCGTACACTGGCTCACCTTCTTCAGTGTCGACATCTGGTAAACATTCAATTTCTCTTGCAGTCAATGCTCTTTGATTAGGACACTGGGCCTGGAAGTGACCAAAGCCATGACACTTGAACATTTTCTTCCAACTGGTTCTTTAGAAGCTCCAGTTTCTTTTTCTTTCCCTTTGGAGGATTTCTGAGCAGCTTCAGTAAATCTGGCAACTGGTTGACTGGTAACTGGTTGACTTGCACTGGCAGGAACCTTACTGAATGACTTGTACGGAACCTTCTTCTTCAGTTGTCTCTCAATCTGGATACCCATCTTGCATGCACCTTCATACGTCCAGATAGGCTGCAACTCAATCTTCTCAGTAATGGCAGCGTTCAGACCACCAAGAAATCTGGCTATAGTGTGCTCTTCAGTTTCATTCACACCAGTTCTGGTCTTCAGATGCTCAAACTCTCTAATGTATTCTACAACCTCCTTAACTCCTTGTTTCAGATTGTTCATCAGTAAGTACTGGTCTTGCTTGTACGACTGGGGAACAAATCTCTTTTGCATAACCTCCTTCAGTTTGGACCAGGTCTTGATTTTGCTTTTGCCTTTATATTCCCTTTCATACTTCATGTTATCATACCAGGATGAAGCATATTTCTTCAGTTTAATAATGGCAACTTTGAAGCTTTTTCTATCATCATAACCTTTTATCTCCATAATCCTGTCCATCACCTGGACCCATTCAAAATACTCTTCTGGGTTAGAAGACCCATTAAAATCTGGTGGATCTATCTTAATATCCCTAGTATCATCACCCTTATGCCTCCTACGCCTTTCTCTTGGACGTGGTTCATCAGAATCACTAGAGTGTCTAGGATTACTATCAGATCTTTCACTACCACCTTGAGATTCAGTATCTCTTTCACTTGGAACAACATTTTCTCGATTAAACCTTAAACCACCATCTTCTAACATATGAACAACTCTACCAAGAGCTTCTTGTAGATCTTCTATCTGTTTATCTCTCCTAGCATTATTAGCTTCATCTAGAGTCATATTTCTTCTAAACGCCATTTATAACCAGCAAACAACTCCCAGTCAATAGGTCTAAACAAATAACCAAGACAATAAAGTGAAATGATAGATAAAAAGAATCCACCACCAAGACTCGTAAAGGCTAAGCCACCGGAATCAAGGATAAAGGAAACACTCCGCCCCACCACTACAATCGATAAAGGTCTAGCCACCACGACTATAGATAAAGGAAACACTCCGCCCCACCACTACAATCGATAAAGGTCTAGCCACCACGACTATAGATAAAGGAAACCGAAGATTTAAAGACCTCACCACAATATTTGATAAAGAACGAGTCACCACAAATATTGATAAAGGGGTCACTCCTAACCACCAAGATCAAAGATCTATAAAGGTAAAAGAAGATTTGTAAGAAATAGAGGCTGCTCTATTAATTTTTCATTCCACATCAACTAACTTTACAATGAGAAACAAAGGTTGTATTTATAGCCACATACTCTTACCTAGGAATCAACGACAAAATAATAAAATAATACAAAAGCTGTCATGTGCAAGCCACTAATTATTTTGGACCAATAGGAAATAGACACATAAGGCTTCTAGAAACAATCCTCTTCAAGTGGCCCACCATACCGTTAGGAATGTTAATGCTTTTGCACGCTCCTCTTGGATCCACTAAAAAGCTGCCACGCATCCACTCCCACGTCCTTATTGACCCCACACAACCTTCAGTTAAAACAAACTTTATTATAGACAACTGGAGCATTCATCTGGAACTGGAGACAAAAACTGGAGCACGTCATCTGGAGGACTTCAGTAGTGGTCACTGGAGCACGTCATCTGGAGGACCTTCAGAGTTCATTTTCACTGGAACCCTTCAGATGCATCTGGAGCTCGTCAGATGCCACTGGTGATAATTCCCACTGGAGCAAGGTCACTACTGGAGACTGAGTTGTTTCAGTGAAAAGATGGTTAAAATGTGATACAGCTGGCAAAATTAACATTGCTTGTTCAGACTGCATGGTTCGCCCAGATTCCTTCTTCAGTGTCGACATCTGGTAAACATTCAATTTCTCTTGCAGTCAATGCTCTTTGATTAGGACACTGGGCCTGGAAGTGACCAAAGCCATGACACTTGAACATTTTCTTCCAACTGGTTCTTTAGAAGCTCCAGTTTCTTTTTCTTTCCCTTTGGAGGATTTCTGAGCAGCTTCAGTAAATCTGGCAACTGGTTGACTTGCACTGGCAGGAACCTTACTGAATGACTTGTACGGAACCTTCTTCTTCAGTTGTCTCTCAATCTGGATACCCATCTTGCATGCACCTTCATACGTCCAGATAGGCTGCAACTCAATCTTCTCAGTAATGGCAGCGTTCAGACCACCAAGAAATCTGGCTATAGTGTGCTCTTCAGTTTCATTCACACCAGTTCTGGTCTTCAGATGCTCAAACTCTCTAATGTATTCTACAACCTCCTTAACTCCTTGTTTCAGATTGTTCATCAGTAAGTACTGGTCTTGCTTGTACGACTGGGGAACAAATCTCTTTTGCATAACCTCCTTCAGTTTGGACCAGGTCTTGATTTTGCTTTTGCCTTTATATTCCCTTTCATACTTCATGTTATCATACCAGGATGAAGCATATTTCTTCAGTTTAATAATGGCAACTTTGAAGCTTTTTCTATCATCATAACCTTTTATCTCCATAATCCTGTCCATCACCTGGACCCATTCAAAATACTCTTCTGGGTTAGAAGACCCATTAAAATCTGGTGGATCTATCTTAATATCCCTAGTATCATCACCCTTATGCCTCCTACACTAGTTACATGTCTATTTTAATATGAAACAAACAACTAAACAAGACAATAAAGTGAAATGATAGATAAAAAGAATCCACCACCAAGACTCGTAAAGGCTAAGCCACCGGAATCAAGGATAAAGGAAACACTCCGCCCCACCACTACAATCGATAAAGGTCTAGCCACCACGACTATAGATAAAGGAAACCGAAGATTTAAAGACCTCAACACAATATTTGATAAAGAACGAGTCACCACAAATATTGATAAAGGGGTCACTCCTAACCACCAAGATCAAAGATCTATAAAGGTAAAAGAAGATTTGTAAGAAATAGAGGCTGCTCTATTAATTTTTCATTCCACATCAACTAACTTTACAATGAGAAACAAAGGTTGTATTTATAGCCACATACTCTTACCTAGGAATCAACGACAAAATAATAAAATAATACAAAAGCTGTCATGTGCAAGCCACTAATTATTTTGGACCAATAGGAAATAGACACATAAGGCTTCTAGAAACAATCCTCTTCAAGTGGCCCACCATACCGTTAGGAATGTTAATGCTTTTGCACGCTCCTCTTGGATCCACTAAAAAGCTGCCACGCATCCACTCCCACGTCCTTATTGACCCCACACAACCTTCAGTTAAAACAAACTTTATTATAGACAACTGGAGCATTCATCTGGAACTGGAGACAAAAACTGGAGCACGTCATCTGGAGGACTTCAGTAGTGGTCACTGGAGCACGTCATCTGGAGGACCTTCAGAGTTCATTTTCACTGGAACCCTTCAGATGCATCTGGAGCTCGTCAGATGCCACTGGTGATAATTCCCACTGGAGCAAGGTCACTACTGGAGACTGAGTTGTTTCAGTGAAAAGATGGTTAAAATGTGATACAGCTGGCAAAATTAACATTGCTTGTTCAGACTGCATGGTTCGCCCAGATTCCTTCTTCAGTTTAGTCAACTGCTTTTCTCCAGATTCCTCCAGTTCAGCTTCAGTCAAACTTGGTTTATTGAATCTGGACATTCCCGCATCACAAAGACCCCTACTTTTGTGCATCACCCTAGTTACTCAATCACCCTTATACTTACACATGAGTTACATGTCTACCTTTGTATAATGAACGCATGCTTATACTTGAGTACATGGTCATACTTTACATGATAAGATTCTATGCATGCTACATTTATGTGAAAATTTCATGCATGCTTCTATTAGATTACAATGTACTCCAATTAACCTTTTTCTGTGGGAAAGGATTAAGGTTTGTTATAAGCTCATATTGAACACCGGGTTTCCAATGGAAATTATAGTTCACTATCACACGTGCCATCTTAGAAAGATCAATTTAAATAATTAGTTATTTAAATACCTACGTGTAACGAAACCCACAAGTGAAGGAAACCTCGTTTGGGATAACGAGTCAACCAACGGTCATCAAGAATTTTAGAATATTAGTTTGCGTATTATAGGGCTACATACATTTGGGATAGATCATATAAGGCTCAAAATAGTTATTTTGGAGCTTGAAAGTAGCCTTTCCTCCTCTATACTTATTTATGCTTGACACTTTATGCACCTAATTATGCTTCACATGTTCCCATAATATCTCTTAGATATCAAGTTTATTTTCCTTTATTCAAGGACCTACTACGTCGAGACCCCGTGCACATGCCTAGATTTGACATAATTAGTCTCTTTGAAGAATGTTCAACTATCAGTGCCCCCGTCTTAGAAATAAGATTCACCGTAGACCTAGAAAGAGCCATGCGTGGCTATCCCCAGAATGTTAAGAAGAAACTTTAAGTCATGGTTTAATTAATGAGAATTTACTAAGATCCCCGAGGAATTGATGAATAATAAGAACTCAAAATCAAGTAATGAGTAGTTTTAAGGACGATCCTTCTACCCATAGCCGAAACAACGCATCGACACCGCATTATTCACAATCTTCACCGGTAGTTACTCAAATGAAGCGAGTCCCAAAGAGGTCTGCTCCGTGATGGCATGCCCCACTAACATAAGAACATTCGGTGGATACTTACGTAACATTTTGAGGATAGAAGACCGTTAATAAATTTCATCAAATGTATTTGCGACGGGATTGATTTTTCTGTGACTATAGATATATGGTCAAGTGACTATCAAGTCCGAAAAAGGGTGCCTTTACACCTACCAAACCAAAATTTTGCTATATATTCTCATTTCTAGTTTACAAAACACATATTTTATTCATAAGCCTTCTTTCCATCCGAGCATATCCAACACATAAACCGTGCGTTAATTCCAAGCCCATGAGAGATATCCTATGCCCGTTTTGATTAATCATTAGCGTGTTCGTTAGGCCTCACCCGCTTAGTCGTAAATCCATGCCTAACTTTCTTCAAGTCTTAGCTAATCTCTTCATACGATGGACGGATAAGTTATAACCATAGTTATCATTAAGGGATTATAAGACTTCCGCACACTAAGGAAAGATCTGAAAGGTTGAATTAATTTGGGGATTAAAATTTTGTATTATGATGGATAAGTAACATCTAGAAAACACAAACGAATTTAGCACTTAAGTTGTACCTATAGGAAATACATGGTAGAATATGACATTTTAAGACATCAATGGTGTAGTTGGATACAAGTAGTATTATTACGATAAGATTTATTAGGGACAAAGTGAGAAAGGTACTTGAACCATGCACTAGATACTCGAATAAATATCAAAGATCAGAAATTAGCGACAAACCAAGAAGGTTGGGATGTCATGCCTCGAAACATATGGAACCAACTACGAACTAATATATGACAAACCACGCCGAGAGTAACAGACCTATTGAAGTAGGGAATACCTCCCCATAGTGGAATACGTGCGTGACGTCGAAGCGCTACAAGAATATACCTGATCATGGCAAGAAAGAAGAAGAAGAAAAAAAAATTAAATAAAAAAATTTAATTCCAAGGTACTATGAAGATGTACCTTCTTAAATAGAAGGCAACCTGGAAAGGAAGAACGAACTGAGGTCTAAACACGTCACCCATTCTAAATTGCCCAAATTAAAAAGCCACCGGCTTATTTAGTCAAACTCTTGTGCTAGAGAGTTCTCGCATTACTCGCAATTATATTAAAGCCTTTATGCTTGCAATTTTTAGTCTCCTTAAGAAGCGAACAAACTAACGGTTAAGAACCCGTACCCACTTCCTAGGATCCATGACTTGTTAGATCAACTAGGATTCATGAACCAATCAGGAGGAGGAGTTACATTTGAAGTCGATCTTAGAGTCAATTAAGAAGGAAGAATTGTATGCAATGTTCTAAAAACGCGAATTTTGGATACGAACCATATAGTTTCTTAGGCCATATAATCCACTATTAAGGTAGGCATGCAGACCCCACAAGTAATGAGACTATTAAAATTAGATGCACGCAAGAACCTCAATGGAAGTACGTCAACTCTTAGGTTGTACTAGCTACTATAGGAAGTTCATTGGGAACTTTTCCAAGCTAACCTAACCCTTAATAACCATGAAACCAAAAGAGAAGAAGTTTGCTATGTAGGATAAGCGAGTGAAGGGATTTCAATTATTAAGAGCACCAACGATAGCATAACCCAAAGGATCCGTCAATTTCGTATTATATTACGAAGCGTCCCATTAAGAGATTAGGTTGTGTACCTATGGAAGGAGATATAATGATAGCTTATTCCCGCCAAATTAAGATGCATAAGAAGAATTATACTACATAGGAATTGGAGTTTGAAGCGATATTGTACGCACCCAAGGATTGGAGACACAATGCATGAAGTGCATCATATTCACCAATAATAAAAGCCCTCGAAACATTTTCGACCAAAAAGGAATTAAACATGGGTCAACGCTTGTGAGTAGAGATTGCTTAGCGATTATGACAATGAGATTAAGTATCATCCGAGTAAGGCGAGCGTTATAGTCAATACCGTAAACCGCGAGGGAATGGATAAAGCCATTTAGCATTCGAGCTCTGAGCATCACCATTTATGAAAAAGTTACACCTTGTATCCGTAATGTTCAACTTGAAGCACTTCGGGAGAAAATCTCAAGATTAACCTTGAATGGGATGAGAAAAGCAATCTAGAGCTAGACCCGATGGAACCCGCTATGTCTCCAACCTAGATTGATTACCAAGCCGTTGAGACCTAAGAGAATTAGTAATGGAGAGGGCGCACAAGCAATGTACTTAATCCATCCCGGACCCGATTGGGAGTATCACGGACTCAAAGGATTATATTGGTGGCCTAACATGAAGGTTGACATAGCCACCTATGTTAGCCTATGTTTAGCAAGATCGAAGGTGAAAGTCGAATACCAAAACTGTCCGGATTACTATTACAACCTAATATTCTCTAATGGAAATGAGAATATGCAGCCAAAAGACCCCAAATACTCGTGACATGATTTAAGTATCGCGAATCACCATCCTACCACTCAAGGATACTGCTTAGTTGGATGAATCAACTAGAAAAATACTTAGAAGTGTTCGTGACACATTATGGGGTACCTATTCCAATAATAACCTGATCGAGTCAGTCCTTTAACTTTTAGATTTCGGAAATCGTCACATAAACGCATTAGACTAGGCATGGGTACCGCATACCACCTAAAACAATGGTTAAAGTGAGAAAAGCGTTCAAACACAATAGTTGAGACGACCATCTACTCTTGTACGAGTTTCATACAATAAATGATACCAACACTTATGATTGCTCACTTCTAGGAACTTTATGAGAGAAATTGTAGATCGCCTATCAGTTAGATTAAAGTCGGAGATAGTCAACTCATCAACTTGGAAACCAATTATGAAATCACCAAAGATTGACGGCATACCAAGATATATATATATATATATATATATATATATATATATATATATATATATATATATATATATATATATATATATATATATATATATATATATATATATATATATATATATATATATATATATATATATATATATATATATATATATATATATATATATATATATATATATATATATATATATATATATATATATATATATATATATATATATATATATATATATATATATATATATATATATATATATATATATATATATATATATATATATATATATATATATATATATATATATATATATATATATATATATATATATATATATATATATATATATATATATATATATATATATATATATATATATATATATATATATATATATATATATATATATATATATATATATATATATATATATATATATATATATATATATATATATATATATATATATATATATATATATATATATATATATATATATATATATATATATATATATATATATATATATATATATATATATATATATATATATATATATATATATATATATATATATATATATATATATATATATATATATATATATATATATATATATATATATATATATATATATATATATATATATATATATATATATATATATATATATATATATATATATATATATATATATATATATATATATATATATATATATATATATATATATATATATATATATATATATATATATATATATATATATATATATATATATATATATATATATATATATATATATATATATATATATATATATATATATATATATATATATATATATATATATATATATATATATATATATATATATATATATATATATATATATATATATATATATATATATATATATATATATATATATATATATATATATATATATATATATATATATATATATATATATATATATATATATATATATATATATATATATATATATATATATATATATATATATATATATATATATATATATATATATATATATATATATATATATATATATATATATATATATATATATATATATATATATATATATATATATATATATATATATATATATATATATATATATATATATATATATATATATATATATATATATATATATATATATATATATATATATATATATATATATATATATATATATATATATATATATATATATATATATATATATATATATATATATATATATATATATATATATATATATATATATATATATATATATATATATATATATATATATATATATATATATATATATATATATATATATATATATATATATATATATATATATATATATATATATATATATATATATATATATATATATATATATATATATATATATATATATATATATATATATATATATATATATATATATATATATATATATATATATATATATATATATATATATATATATATATATATATATATATATATATATATATATATATATATATATATATATATATATATATATATATATATATATATATATATATATATATATATATATATATATATATATATATATATATATATATATATATATATATATATATATATATATATATATATATATATATATATATATATATATATATATATATATATATATATATATATATATATATATATATATATATATATATATATATATATATATATATATATACATATGCATTTTTGTGATATATGATTTTATATGATAAACATATCTAGTTATGATGCCTAGACGTTATAAAGTTCTTAATGAATCATATGTTGATATATATATATATGTTCTAAGTACTACAAGAACACACTTATGCATTCAAAAATATTCGACAAAATTTATAAAATATAAAATATAAATCATGACATATAATTTTTAAAATATAAAATATAAAATATAAAATATAAAATTATAAATCATGACATATAATTTTTAGTTACCTAACTAAAAATTTATACAAAAACAATATATAAAGAACTCATAAAAATACATGGACCAACTAACTAATCCAAATCTTGGACTAAATAAATGGTTAGCCAAAAATAGCCCAAAGCATCCCCAGCCCATGTAATTTTCGGACCTATGAGCCCAACCCTCAACCCATGAAGCCAAGCCCACCTAAATCTAGCCTATAAAAGGATAGTGAAGTTCCTGCCTTTTTCTTTTTTGCAAAACCCACGTGACATACCTACAATAATATTAGAAAACATACAAACAAATAAAACAAGAAAATTACAAAAAGGAAACTATTCATCTTCTTCTCCCTTACACCCCAACCGCCGGCCACCATACTCCAGCCGTTCCACCACCGCCTGCCATCGTGTTTTCGCCGGAAAAGAGATCCGGCCATCACCACCAGTCATCCTTAGGGTTTTTCTTCGACCCTAGACACCAAAAACTCCATTACCACCACTGCTCCGTTGCTGCCCTTGCTGCTCCGCCGTCCAGCCGTCGCCGCGGCTGCTGCTCGACTTCCAGCCACCACCATTTGACTCCATAATCGTCCAGGAAGGTAGGAGAATGTAAGTAATGAACCTCTAAACAAACCCATTTAATCTTTCTCTCTAAAAACCCTAATATTTCTTTTTATTTCTCTTTTTCTTCCCGTCGCAGCCACACAACCACTACACCACCTCCATCCCGCGACGCCCAGAAGGAAGGAGAAACGTTCCAGCTTCATACCAGGTCGTTACATGGCTGCCCATGCTTAGTTATTGTGCCATAAACCCTAAAAATGTTTTTCTCACTTGTTTTCTTTCTCGCAGCCACAAACCACCGCGAACAGCCCCTCCAGCCACCGTTACAGATCTGTTAAACCTTCAAAACAGGTTGTTTGTCTGTCCTTAAGTCATTTGTGATGTTATTACACGGTCATGCAAAGTCTCGGCACTTTTCGTTTCGGTTTCGGGTCGAAACCACCATAAGCCACCACCTTTTACAACCTTCTATCACCACCATAGACCACCCCTGTTTTGTCACTGTTTTGGTGACTGAAATGTCGACATTTAGGCTGCTCAAAACTAAAATCATTTTCTCTTTCTGGCCATGAACTTCGGCCGAGTTGTAGCACCGAAATGAAAAACGACTTTTCAAATTCTCATTTCAAATGTATGTCGAGTCACGAGCTACTGTTACACATTGAAAACATATTTTCTTTTGGTAATATTATTCTGATATTTTGGAATTTACATAACCAATTAATTTAATTAATTATCTAGATTAATAATGATTGTATTGCATTTAATACTTGTGTATTTCCTAGGTGAATGTTCCCTCTTCCGTAATACATTTATGACATAAATCCCAACATGCATAATGATTAACCTTTTTCTTTTTTGCAAAACCCACGTGACATACCTACAATAATATTAGAAAACATACAAACAAATAAAACAAGAAAATTACAAAAAGGAAACTATTCATCTTCTTCTCCCTTACACCCCAACCGCCGGCCACCATACTCCAGCCGTTCCACCACCGCCTGCCATCGTGTTTTCGCCGGAAAAGAGATCCGGCCATCACCACCAGTCATCCTTAGGGTTTTTCTTCGACCCTAGACACCAAAAACTCCATTACCACCACTGCTCCGTTGCTGCCCTTGCTGCTCCGCCGTCCAGCCGTCGCCGCGGCTGCTGCTCGACTTCCAGCCACCACCATTTGACTCCATAATCGTCCAGGAAGGTAGGAGAATGTAAGTAATGAACCTCTAAACAAACCCATTTAATCTTTCTCTCTAAAAACCCTAATATTTCTTTTTATTTCTCTTTTTCTTTCCTCGCAGCCACAAACCACCGCGAACAGCCCCTCCAGCCACCGTTACAGATCTGTTAAACCTTCAAAACAGGTTGTTTGTCTGTCCTTAAGTCATTTGTGATGTTATTACACGGTCATGCAAAGTCTCGGCACTTTTCGTTTCGGTTTCGGGTCGAAACCACCATAAGCCACCACCTTTTACAACCTTCTATCACCACCATAGACCACCCCTGTTTTGTCACTGTTTTGGTGACTGAAATGTCGACATTTAGGCTGCTCAAAACTAAAATCATTTTCTCTTTCTGGCCATGAACTTCGGCCGAGTTGTAGCACCGAAATGAAAAACGACTTTTCAAATTCTCATTTCAAATGTATGTCGAGTCACGAGCTACTGTTACACATTGAAAACATATTTTCTTTTGGTAATATTATTCTGATATTTTGGAATTTACATAACCAATTAATTTAATTAATTATCTAGATTAATAATGATTGTATTGCATTTAATACTTGTGTATTTCCTAGGTGAATGTTTCCTCTTCCGTAATACATTTATGACATAAATCCCAACATGCATAATGATTAACCTTTTTCTTGGAAATATGCAAGCATGCTTTGAGTATAATCATTAGTGTGATAATCTATGTTGGTGAAGTTTGGAAAACGTGCTAGTTAAATGCCCACTAAATAACTATGTATATATATATTATATATATATTATATACGTATATATATGTATATATATGTAAAGTTGTGCGGTGACGCATTTATATTTATACATTTATAATTCGTGGTTATTCCAACTCACAACCATACTTAATTGACAATTGCCCAACTCCTATTATGGAAAACGGTGCAAAGTGTGCGGTGACTTAGCACGCTTCGGGTGCAAACATGACCTATATAATTATATTTATATTTATATATTGACCCACCATGCCCAACTCCTATTTAGGACATCGGTGCAAAGTGTGCGGTAACTTAGCACGCTTCGGGTGCAAACATGACCTATATGATTATATTTATATTTATATATTGACCCACCATGCCCACTCCTATTTAGGACATCGGTGCAAAGTGTGCGGTAACTTAGCACGCTTCGGGTGCAAACATGACCTATATGATTATATTTATATTTATATATTGACCCACCATGCCCATCTTCTATTTAGAATGTTGGTGCAAAGTTGTGCGGTGACGCATTTATATTTATACATTTATAATTCGTGGTTATTCCAACTCACAACCATACTTAATTGACAATTGCCCAACTCCTATTATGGAAAACGGTGCACTCGTATAGGTTGTGAGGGAGAATGATCGTGAATGCCATGTTATGATTTATTTCAACACGCAACCATACTTCTTTGCCATTTCACGTGTATAGGTTGTGTGGGAGAATAGTCATAATATCGCTATTATTATTATTACTATTATACTATATTAATATTATATATAATATATATATATTAATATTATATATATATATAATATATATAAACCCATGAAAAGACCAACTCCAACTAGCACGTGTACAACCCTAACGATTATCACATAAGAAAACATTTTTAATAAAATGTATTATGACAATATTATTTGGAAGAATGAGGGAAATTCCTTAGGAACATAATAGCATAGATTGTTAAGACAAATATATTTTATTTCTATAGGTTGACAGGTTCAAGAAGATCCTCTATTTGCTATTTGTTGCTACTTTGTAACTAAGGTGAGTTCATAGCCCACACTTTCTTACTATTTTGGGTGAGATGCATGCTCTATGTTTTTACATGTGGAATACAAGTACCAAACTATGTATATGATGATTGTCTAAGTTGCTTGATCCCACTAAAGGCCTCCCATCATGAATTGTTAGTTATGGATTTAAACGTGATATGATGAATAGTACTATTTGGGTTGACACCCCCATTCGGGTTGGTCGCACCAACTTGACCGGTGATGGTCGAACGAATGCATTCATATTTGGATTCCCAAGTATTATGGATCAAATACTTGCCGAGACACAATGTTACTTATTAGCGTCGAGTTTCAATTCATGAGCTTAGTACAATATATACATTATATTTTTCCTAGCATTGTTTTTGAACAATGGCTACACGACATTGCGGGTTAGCAATGGCCGCACTTAAATCTTGTTGTTCCATGCAAAAGTTTATTTACTTACACCTATGAATTCACCAACATTATTGTTGACCAGTTTTAGCATGCATTCTCAAGTACTAGATGATCGCTTTACGTTTGGATTGCTTGTCGTTACATGCTACATCAAGAACCTTGACCCAACAATTATGCCTTAGGAATGCTTCGTCAATTTGCTAAACACATGCGTTTTAATTAAGTAATCCTATAACTTTAAGTTTTTGACAAACGATTTCCATATCATATGTTGTATTTCAAATTTCCAAACAACGTTATCTTTCAATATATTTTAAAATGACACGTTAAGTGGTTGTTATTTTCTCAAGTACAATTTCTTTCCAAATATTTCATCTCAACTTATCAAATAATATTATTTTATGAATGTATTTCCAAATAAAACCATTCAATGGTCGTTCATTATGAACTTGTGTTGTGATCTCATGAAGGTCGCGCCCCGTACCTTTCCACATTTTTCGGGGTGTGACATGACACCTTTTACTAAATCTAATACACATTGGCCCCCCGTTGTGATATTTGATCCGCACCCGTAAAAAAAAACATATACATAGAGTCGTTTTAGTACTAGTAAGATGTATTTTATGTTTGAGTTAGGCTCATCGAGTTGTTTGACTACTACCTTGTTATTTAATGGTGTATAGCTTAGGATTTGACAGCCCCTCCTATTGCTACTCGAGCTAATGTTGCTATACACTAATGATGCTGCTGATGTACAACCGCTGCTGGTGCAGCTCTTGTTACTAGTGCATCTATGTTGCTGTTGCAGCCTTTTTTGCGGTACAACTGTTGTTGTTGTTGCTAGTTTTTGGTGTACAGTCAATAGTCGGGATAGATTATTTGTTAAGATAGAATTTTGAGCAGCAGATAGTTCTTGATGTTATCTTTGGTTATTTACGTCAAAACTAGTTACTTGACATTATAGATGATTAGTGTATCGGTTTAACGAGTTTACGTATTAGTAAAAGTATGTTTTGTCTCTGGTTAAATAAAATTAGGGTAATAAGTAGTTTACGGCTTCGTAGTGCGGGTCAAAATCCACCTGATAGGTTACATGATAACTAGTCTATGTTTATATTTTTGCTAGTCAAGAAACGTGTCTTTCAAGTGATCTAGTGTGCCGGGCTTTTGTGTCTACAAGAAAAACAGGTAATGTAACCCGCCTTTTCCTCTTTCACAATCTTTGGTTTAACTCTGACCCATGTGTCACTCTATATCTCTCTCCACTCTATATCTCTCTCTATATATATTCGTGTGTATATGTCATCTCAAATATATAATATAAGACAGTTGAATTAATGACCTATTAACCAATCAAATCGTTCAATTTTATCAAATTGACTCCTACTTATGTAATCATTTAATTTAATTATAAATTAAAAATCCTAATAATCATTATCCAAATATATTATTATATTATTATTTATATTAATATTTGTAGAAAAATTCTCATTAATTTACACTTTTTTGTTTTCCATCAATAATTTACACTTTTTAGCCTGAATACTTAAATTATATTTATTTTTAGCCATCAACTAGAGAAGATTTTTTTAAATTTCTAATCATTCAATTAAATGAAAAAACTTCAACATATGTTTTCCCACGGATTTGGCCGTGGGAATACGTTGGTTTTGTAGTAGTATGTGCGATTCAGAAATCCTCTCTTTTGGGGGTTTTGTTTGTTCGCCGGTGGTCACAGCTTCATACCTTCACTTGCTTGTCTTTCATCATGTCGGTGCCGTTGATTTTTGGGGTTGGTTTCATATCAGATCGAAGAGAGATATAAATGGAGTTTCATTATATATTTTTTATGATAATAATAATATTATTATATTATACTTACATAAGCTTAGAAAAGATGATAGAGGATTGTCAGATAGATCTGATATGTGTGGAGTGGAGATATGGGCGATTGAAAAAATTGACTAAAGTTAATGTAGATATTTGTGGATAGAAAAGTAAGATAAGAAACAATGTCTACTATTCTGATTTACGATAACTATGCTTTAATATACCTTTAAAGTTATGTATTATATAATTTATGGTAAAAGTTTTATAATTTTTTTAGTTTTTTTTATTCTATATTTTCCTTAATATAGGATAAAACTTAGTAAAAAAGTCAATATTGTCAATAAATGTGCTAGGTTATTAATATATGTATGTTTTTAGACATATATTATATATTTTTTTATATAATTTTTATTTTTATGACTCTTACGATACGAGTCACGATACGAGTCGTGATTCAAAATTTCACAAAACGAGTCGTATCACGAGTCACAGGTTGACAACTATGCATATAACTCATAAAATCTTGTAAGTTCAAAGTTGAAGATATAAGTAGAAACTACGTGTTCAATTCAAATGCCAAAAATGTTAAGCTAATAGAAAGAAAACTAATGTAATAAAGGAACATTAGAAGCATATACTCTCCTTCATCATTTGCAAGACTTCTTTATAGACGACATTTGTTGTAGTGTTTTTTGTCCTCTCATCTTTGTCACATATTAACACCTTAAAGCCCCTTTTCGACTTAACTCGAGATAGTGCAATGTACAATTGTCCGTGCGTGAAAACCGGGCTTTGTAGATACAAACAACTGTTAATAACATTGTATTGTTTCATGGGATTGAATGATTGTTGGTTTTAATGATTTTGTATTGTAAAATTTAATAATGATGTACTTATGATATTATGCAACTAAATGGTTAAGTTTTATAAAAGAAATTTCATAAAATTTGATAACAATTAGGACTTAGGAGTCTTTTCATATACTTTTATATAACAATTAACACTCCTTAAATATAATTAGTTTTTTCATATAATTTGAATTTATTTAATGAAATAGTATTTATCTTCATAAACTTTTAAACATAGATATAGGTAGTCAAAATCAATGTTTCTAAAAATATTATTCATACTTAACTAGATAGTGGATTCTTTTTACCAAAGTTTTTTAATAAAATAATATTTATCTTCATCTAATTTAACATATAGGTACTCGATACCTTTTAATAATAAAGGTAAAAGAAAAGTTAAAATTGAATTTGAGAAAATTAAAAACTTGTGACTGGTCAATAAGTTATTTAATCAACTCTCTTTTAGTATATTAAAAGAAGGAAAATGATTGATATGCCTAAAACATATGCCTATGTGTATGTCTAATGAATTAGATGTTTGACATATGTATCATGTGTTTTCTCTCTTTTAATCTTTACCACTCATCATGCAATGTGCCATTATCTTATCCTTAGACATACTTTTAGGCATACCAATTAAACCAATAATGAGAATGAGTGATTGTATGAGCTTGTATTTATCCAAATAGCAATTGGAGTATGTTGTATTGATCCAAATTTGAAGCTTGTATTGATCCAAATTTAAACATACTGTGTATTTTTTATTTTAATTATTTGTTTTTTAATCAGATCAACTGTTTTTTTATAAAAGAAAGATTAAGATTAAGATTAATATGGTGAGACGGGATAATGGAATGGGTGAACGTATGAGCTTGTATTTATCCAAATAGCAATTGGGGTATGTTGTATTGATCCAAATTTGAAGCTTGTATTGATCCAAATTTAAACATACTGTGTTTTTTATTATAATTATTTGTTTTTTATTAATTAAATAAAATTATGTAAAAAACTAAATGATGACATCAGCGAGAGTCAATTTGAGGAAGTCGAGCGATGTGATTGGCTGATAAGTCCTTAGTTCAACTGTCTATGCTCGTGTCAAATACACGGATTATTTATAACATTTTAAAAATAAGATACTTTATATAAATTTAAATGTAAAAAATGTAAGAACAAAAAAATTAAAAGAATATAGTTCTAGAACATTGAACACATATATTGTATTTCATCCTTTAAAATACTTTTTTTTAGACAATATTTCATATGTTGAATTTTTATAATTAATTAAATGATGAAAATAAAAAAAATTCTTCTCAAGTTGATGGTTAAAAATTTAATAAATGTAAATTAAGTATTTAGGGCTAAAAAATGTAAATTATTGATGGAAAATAAAAAAGTGTAAATTAGTGAGACTTTTTCTACAAATTAATATAATTACTAATATAAATATATTTAGATAATGATTATTAGAAATTTTAATTTATATTAAACTAACTGATGACATAAGCGAGAGTCAATTTGATGAAATCGAGCGTTATAATTGGTCATTAACTCATTAGTTCAACTGTACTTTAGTATATATTAAGTCAAGATTAAGATTAAGATACTACTTGTAACACCCCAACATGGCGGAATCATGAGGGTTACACAAATAGCACAATACGACATGGAAATTATGTAGAGTTAAACTAAATGCATAAATAGGATTAATTAATCCATACAAAATATTCCTAAGTACAAGGAATCAGTTCATACATAAACATAACCCTTAATTGGGGATAATGAATCACGGATCCATAAAAAGGTCCAAGTCCAATCCTAGTATGTAATGAAACATCCAACACGTCTTTAATCCACCTGTTCACCATAAAAGTGTACTAAAACGCGTCAACATAAAGTTGGTGAGTTCGTAAAGGTAAGTAATAGGAAATCAAGTGTCGGGATAACAACCGTTAACGATATACGAGGATTAGAATACCTAATCACGTTCCAAGGAAACCCTAAAAGGGATTACGTTCGCACAAATCAACACAAGTCAACGTCTACGTTAATTAATCGTTATAACGGCACGACTTACATAATAATAATGCGCGATATACGTTTCTGGCACGACTTACATAATAAATAATGCGCGATATACGTTTCTGGCACGACTTACATAATAATAATGCGCGATATACGTTTCTGGCACGACTTACATAATAATAATGCGCGATATACGTTTCTGGCACGACTTACATAATAAGTAATGCGCGATATAACACATACAAACACGTAAACGAGCAAACAAATAGGCATTTAACGTCTCGTTCCAATAATCGTCTATATATAGATATATATAACCATAACGATCATAACGAACATATAACCTTTATTTGGTTATAACGAACATATAACGAACATAACGACATAACGTACATAACGATCATAACGAACATATAAACTAACGTCTCGAATCACACCATAACGTATCTAGTTAACGTCAACACAATGCACATACACTTCATACGATTCTACTTTCAAGGAATCATAGATGCTTATATATAGGGTCACCCGCAGCCTTCCCACCACATCTACAACTCATTAAAGGTATAACCGTCTTCCATGTATGTACAACTATCCAAACCACAACATGTATTCATAAACGAAAGTATAATCAATCGAGCAATAAGTAAATACGTCCATCGAACAATCAATCAATCAAACAAGTATGTACACTTTTCAGCCCGAAACTCAATTGAGTAGGGAGCTACGAACTCACCTTGATCGGAAAATGAAGTTAAGATCGAGATAGAATGAGATTATAATCGTTCAATAAGCTCCACGTATCCACAACCTACAAATATTTATCATTTACACATTACAAATCCACTAAACCCTAATTCTTGTTTTTATTCGTGACTCAAGACATTTGTTTGGGTTCCGGGGACTCAGCCAAGTTATTAAAGAAGTCGAAAATTAATTTGTAACAATTTAGAGTTGTCCAAGAGTCGTCTCGTTTTCAAAGCCATAAATATTACACTTATATATTTATTTTCACAATTTAAGTTAATTATATATATATATATATATAATATACGCATTATATATGTCCGATTCAAGTTAAACCCTAGTTAGAGTCTAATAAGTGACTTGTGACTTTGAGTAACTCCCGAGACCCGTATACGACTTTAGAGTGTTCAAGAAATGATTTGGAACGGGTTAGAATCGTCCCGAGATCGCCTCATGCATTCAACTTATTAATACACGTTTATGTAATGTAAGAAAATGTACCTTTTTGAGCTTTAGATCGACCACCAACTTAAAACGGCGAATACAACTCATGTACAGGGCTTTAGGAGTCGAAGAAAGGTTCATTAGGAAGCTTAGCTCGATCCAAGGATGAAGAAAAAGAAGCTGGAAATCGAACAGGAAATAGGAGGATGCCAGCCACCGTCTTGGACGGTGGCACCACCGTCTTAGACGGTGGTCCAGAAATTCATTACGGTGATCGGCTCTATCTTACGCTGGCTGGAGGAGCTAAACGGTGAAACATGCTTAGCCAGGCCACCGTCTGGGACGGTGGTCATGGCGTGCGAGACGCTGGGAAGCTGCAGATCGCACAACAGCAGGGAACAAGAGGAAACAAGATAAATTTCCATTCAAAACTTAATTTTGACCTTCAACATGATTTGTAAAGCTTCAAGACCCGATTTTAGACCAAATTGAACCTGCCAACACCTAACCCCCTTCCAATTAACACTTCAAAACATCAAAATCATTTCCATTTTTGGTTTGATCCAAACAAAAACTTAACCAAACCCTAACTCATTTAATTCGCATCTTTGGACATAAATTCGGCCATAGCTCAAACCAAAAGTCAAAACATAAGTCGTGCACCATAAAAACATGAATTTAGATCAAGAAACACTTACCAAACCTTGCACCTAAAAGAAAATCCGAATTTAAGCTATAATTAGCAATTTCTTGAACCTTGAACTTCAAATTTTTGGTATGATGTTAATATAATGAAGGTGATGATGTTTCTAGAATTAATCTTTCTTCAATTAGCATTAAATGTGCAAGAAATTTAGAGAGAGAGGTATGAGTGCAAGGAAACTCTTGCATTCAATTTAGAGAGAGAAAGAGGGAGAAGAATATGAGAATGGGTGGGTGAAAGTGTAAGGAGATAGGGTTGGGTAAATGGGTTGGGATTCGACCCATGGATAACCCATCTACAATTTTAGTTCATTTAAATCGTCGTCGTGTGTCGTCTATTATCGCATCGACAATTAAGTGGTCAATCGACCCGCTTCAACTTACTAGTTAGTTCATATGTCATCTCGTATCGTTTCACATAATTAATTAGTCTTAAAATAAACTCAATCATGTCATAATTTAAGATCGTTAATCAAATTACATCGTTAATTAAACAAAGCAAAAATCACGATTGTTACATCATTCCGGGAATTTCGTCCCGAAATTCTAATCTAACTAGACTCGGCAAATAAATGGGGATATTTAGTTTTCATTGAATCTTCGTGTTCCCAAGTAAATTCGGGTCCACGTCTAGCTTGCCACCTAACTTTTACGATCGTGTACCGAGTATTCTTTAGCTTTTTAGTTTGTCGGTCTAAGATTTCTACCGGCTCTTCCACGAATTTCAATGTTTTGTCAACACGAATTTCTTCAAGAGGCACGTGAAGTATTGGATCGGCCAGATACTTCCTAAGATTACAAATATGGAAAACATTATGAACTCCACTCAAGTCTTGATGAAGTTCTAAACGATACGATAACGGGCCAATTCGTCCAAGGATTTTAAATGGGCTGATATATTTCGAGCCCAACTTGCCACGTTTCACAAACTGAACCACGCCTTTCCATGGGGATCCCTTCAACAAAACATAATCACCGACTTCGAATTCGAGAGGTCGTCGTCTAACGTTTGCATACTTTAGTTGTCGTTCCCGGGCCACTCTCCACTTTCCTTTGATTTGAGAGATCACCTTAGTCGTTTCAATAACAATTTCGGGTCCAATGAGTTGGCTTTCACCAACCTCCGCCCAAGCTAACGGTGACCTACATATTCTTCCATATAAGGCTCTAAACGACGTCATTTAAATGCTAGTATGATAACAATTATTGTTAGAGAACTCGACCAACGGTAAATGCACGTCCCAATTGCCACCAATCTCGATGGCACAAGCTCGTAACATGTCTTCAAGCGTTTGAATCGTCCCTTCATTTTGACCATCGGTTTGAGGATGGAACGCCGTACTCATGTCAAGTTGAGTACCCATAGCTTTTTGGAACGCCTTCCAAAACTTTGAAGTAAATCGGGTATCCCGATCGGTTATAACGGAAATCGACACTCCAAGTTCGGATACTACTTATCTGAAGTACAAACGTGCCATGGTGTCAAATCTATCATCTTTCCGGATGGCTAAGAAGTGAACCGACTTAGTCAACCGGTCAACCATCACCCAAATGGTGTCCCGACCACTACTCGTTCTAGGTAACTTCGTGATGAAGTTCATGGCAATTCGTTCTCATTTCCACACCGGTGTTATTGGTTAAATTAGTAAACCGGGTGGTTTATTGTGGTCGGCCTTTACTTGCAAACATGTGATGCATTCACTAACATATCTCGCTATGTCTTTCTTCATTCCCGGCCACCAATACAAGTCTCTCAAGTCAAAATGCATCTTGTCGGAACCCGGGTGAACCGAGTAGACCAACTTGTGAGCTTCATTCATCAATTTCAACCGCCATCCGCCAAGAACGGGAATCCTCAATCGTTCAACAAAGTATAAACCGTTATCATTCTTTCTATCAAATTGTTCTTCCAAGCCGTGTAATGCTTCATGAATGAAGTTTTCCGGCCTAGTTGCCAACCTTTGTGCTTCAATGACGGAGTCACGAACACTCCTTTGCACGATAAGGCTCATGGCTCTATTTCATCTCGGGTTTACACGTTCCTTTCGGCTTAATGCATCGGTTATAACATTTGTTTTACCCGGGCGGTACCGGATAACAGAATCATAATCATCGGCTCCACCGAGCAAGCGTAACATTGGTGCATCACACAACTTGTCTTTCAACAATTGGAAGGCTTGTTCTTGTTTCTCACCCCAAACAAATCATCTTTCTCGTTAAGTCCACAAAGTCCAAGGTTGGGCGATCTTCGAAAACCCCTCAATGAATCGTCTATAATAACCCGTCAACCTAAGAAGTTGGCGAATCTCGGTTGATATCTCGGGTCGTCTTCAATTCTTCATCGCTTTGATTTTTCTTGGGTCCACGTGAATTCCTTCCTTGCTCCCCACGGGACCAAGAAAATGGACCTCTACGAGCCAAAATTCACATTTGGATATCTTGTATACCAATTCTCTTCTCGGAGTAACTCGAAAACTTTCCTCAAGTGTTCCGAATGATCTTCTTTCGTCTTGAAATAAATAAGGATGTCATCAATGAGCACAATGACAGACTTATCTGAGTAAGGCCGACACACCTGGTTCATCAAATTCATGAACACCGCGGTGCATAGGTCAACCCAAAAGGCATAACCGTAAATTTAAAGTGTCCATAACGTGTTCGAAAGGTTGTCCGGGGAATATCGTTTTCGTGGACACGCAATTGGTGGTAACCTGACGGAAAATCAATCTTAGAAAAGAAACGAGCACCTTGAAGTTGATCAAATAAATCTTGGGAGAGGATAACGCGAGTTTATTTAGTTCTCCATAACCGATACACATTCGAAATGAGCCGTCTTTCTTCTTGACAAATAAAACTGGTGCGCTCCACGGTGATTGACTAGGGCGTATGAAACCCTTCTCTTGGAGTTCTTTGAGTTGTGTGGACAACTCTCGCATTTCGGTTATGGCTAAGCGATAGGGTGCTTGGCCACGGAGAAGCATTCGGAATAAGATCAATACGGAAATCGAGTTGACGAGATGGGGGACTAACCCGGTAGGTCATCCGGGAAATCATCCGCAAATTCATTAGCCACGGGCACGGTCTTCATTCAACTTTCGTGACGTTAACACTACATATTCTCCCATCCCAAGGCTCGGTCGTCTCGCCTTGAAATACTAATCCTTCACCATCTTCTAACGGAATCCTCACTACCTTACTACCGCAGTCTATAACCTCATTCATTGCCAACATCCAATCCATTCTCACAATCACGTCAAAACTACCGATATCAAAAGGAATTAAGTCTATGAGAAACGGGTGATCACACTATTCTAAAGTGCAATCACGGACAACTTGGTCAACTTTCGTTAACCCGCCATTTACCATTCCAAGTTCAAAGTAATACGACAACGGACTATGGCTAGCATCGATCAACGGTATGAAGTCATTGGAAGCAAGACAGAAATCGGCCCCGGAGTCAAATAATACGGTGGTATATTGGTTGTTGAGGAGAAATGTACCTACAACGACGTTAGGATCAAGACGAGTCTCGGTCAAAAATCACGGCAAAAGTTCTTCCACGGGGAGCAAGTTGTCGCTGAGCTTGTTGTTGTTGGCCGATAAGATTTGGGGCACTTTTCTCGGTGGTGATCTTGACTACCACACTCATGACAAGTACCTCGGGCCATCGGGGAATTTCGAGCATTGATCGGATTAGCACTCCAAGGAAGGCACGACGATTGGTGGAACACATTTTTGATATTTAACCTAACTCGATTCTCTCACGTCCTTCACGATTACCACGGCCTCCACGACCACCTCCACGGCCTCTACCTCTTTGATTTTCCTTGATCAACCGACTTCTCTTACTCGACTTGGCGCCTACAATTCATGTTAGCTCTCCATGGTCTACCCATCTTTCCTCGAATACACGTGTTGGATTACCAAGTTAATCCTCACAATTCACACCCGAACATTCGCAATTAACCGTCATGTAACAAAAATCCAAAATTAAAGTATCCTAAGCCATTACAAGGACACGTATTTTTACGGGGATATTATCATGGCAATAAACTATATTATCAACATCTTATTCGCACTCTAACTAATCACACAATTCGAATTCAACCACAACCGAATTATTCAAATCAACATTCAAGTTCAAATATAACGAGGCAAAGCATCATCGTTTTCATTCGATTCTAAATCAATTTCACAATTTCAAACCATTGCATACAAATATATATAAAGGGGTCAAGTCACTAACAAGGCGGGTAAAGCATAGTCCGAATCTTAACTTCAACATTCAATACATTAAAGGTGTATGTATACATGTGATACCAGCGGCTTTCCCTCCACACCGTTAATATATTGAATGGATGTCGGGACTCGGTTCCGTTATGCCCTCTAAGTATTGGTCGGGTATGTATACAGGGTGTACCAGCGGCTAACCCACCACCTAACCAATACTCATCAAACATACCAGGTTACCTACTATACTTCATCCACAGTGCGCAATCCACGAGGTCATTAACTTTATATGACATAGGGTAACCATAGATTTGTTGATCAGGAGCCTCTAGGGTTACCGAGTGTCATACTCCGTTAATGCCATCATTTCACTTTGCTAGGGTTAAACAATAAAACTATAAGAATATACGTCAACGTTCATTCGGCAAGTCACGGTGTATCCCGACACTAACACATACGTCCATCAAGCCATCACATAACAATAAAGTCAACAATCATGGAAAACCTATGAACTCCGCTTAAATAGTTTTATGCATCATACAATTCACGTTGCACACAAAACTTCCTATCATGCATGCTAATATGAAAGGTGGGTCCAATGGCTATAGGCTAGGTCGATCCACCTAATTCTCTACAACCACGGCTCTGATACCATTCTGTAACACCCCAACATGGCGGAATCATGTGGGTTACACAAATAGCACAACACGACATGGAAATTATGTAGAGTTAAACTAAATGCATAAATAGGATTAATTAATCCATACAAAATATTCCAGAGTACAAGGAATCAGTTCATACATAAACATAACCCTTAATTGGGGATAATGAATCACGGATCCATAAAAAGGTCCAAGTCCAATCCTAGTATGTAATGAAACATCCAACACGTCTTTAATCCACCTGTTCACCTGAAAAGTGTACTAAAACGCGTCAACATAAAGTTGGTGAGTTCGTAGGGGTAAGTAATAGGAAATCAAGTGTCGGGATAAGAACCGTTAACGATATACGAGGATTAGAATACCTAATCACGTTCCAAGGAAATCCTAAAAGGGATTACGTTCGCACGAATCAACACAAGTCAAAGTCTACGTTAATTAATCGTTATAACGGCACGACTTACATAATAATAATGCGCGATATACGTTTCTGGCACGACTTACATAATAATAATGCGCGATATACGTTTCTGGCACGACTTACATAATAATAATGCGCGATATACGTTTCTGGCACGACTTACATAATAATAATGCGCGATATACGTTTCTGGCACGACTTACATAATAATAATGCGCGATATACGTTTCTGGCACGACTTACATAATAATAATGCGCGATATACGTTTCTGGCACGACTTACATAATAATAATGCGCGATATACGTTTCTGGCACGACTTACATAATAATAATGCGCGATATACGTTTCTGGCACGACTTACATAATAATAATGCGCGATATACGTTTCTGGCACGACTTACATAATAATAATGCGCGATATACGTTTCTGGCACGACTTACATAATAATAATGCGCGATATACGTTTCTGGCACGACTTACATAATAATAATGCGCGATATACGTTTCTGGCACGACTTACATAATAATAATGCGCGATATACGTTTCTGGCACGACTTACATAATAATAATGCGCGATATACGTTTCTGGCACGACTTACATAATAATAATGCGCGATATACGTTTCTGGCACGACTTACATAATAATAATGCGCGATATACGTTTCTGGCACGACTTACATAATAATAATGCGCGATATACGTTTCTGGCACGACTTACATAATAATAATGCGCGATATACGTTTCTGGCACGACTTACATAATAATAATGCGCGATATACGTTTCTGGCACGACTTACATAATAATAATGCGCGATATACGTTTCTGGCACGACTTACATAATAATAATGCGCGATATACGTTTCTGGCACGACTTACATAATAATAATGCGCGATATACGTTTCTGGCACGACTTACATAATAATAATGCGCGATATACGTTTCTGGCACGACTTACATAATAATAATGCGCGATATACGTTTCTGGCACGACTTACATAATAATAATGCGCGATATACGTTTCTGGCACGACTTACATAATAATAATGCGCGATATACGTTTCTGGCACGACTTACATAATAATAATGCGCGATATACGTTTCTGGCACGACTTACATAATAATAATGCGCGATATACGTTTCTGGCACGACTTACATAATAATAATGCGCGATATACGTTTCTGGCACGACTTACATAATAATAATGCGCGATATACGTTTCTGGCACGACTTACATAATAATAATGCGCGATATACGTTTCTGGCACGACTTACATAATAAGTAATGCGCGATATAACACATACAAACACGTAAACGAGCAAACAAATAGGCATTTAACGTCTCGTTCCAATAATCGTCTATATATAGATATATATAACCATAACGATCATAAAGAACATATAACCTTTATTTGGTTATAACGAACATAACGATCATAAAACGTACATAACGATCATAACGAACATATAAACTAACGTCTCGAATCACATCATAACGTATCTAGTTAACTCAACCATCCATCATGTACATACACTTCATACGACTTTACATTCAAGGAATCATAGATGCTTATAGGGTCACCCGCAGCCTTCCCACCACATCTATAACTCATTCAAGGTATAATCATCTTCCATGTATGTACAACTATCCAAACCACAACATGTATTCATAAACGAAAGTATAATCAATCGAGCAATAAGTAAATACGTCCATCGAACAATCAATCAATCAAATAATCAACAATCAAACAAGTATGTACACTTTTCAGCCCGAAACTCAATTGAGTAGGGAGCTACGAACTCACCTTGATCGGAAAATGAAGTTAAGATCGAGATAGAATGAGATTATAATCGTTTAATAAGCTCCACGTTTCCACAACCTACAAATATTTATCATTTACACATTACAAATCCACCGAACCCCAATTCTTGTTTTTATTCGTGACTCAAGACATTTGTTAGGGTTCAGGGGACTCGGCTAAGTTATTAAAGAAGTCGAAAATTAATTTGTAACAATTTAGAGTTGTCCAAGAGTCGTCTCGTTTTCAAAGCCATAATTATTACACTTATATATTTATTTTCACAATTTAAGTTAAGATTATATATATATATATATATATATGTCCGATTCAAGTTAAACCCTAGTTAGAGTCTAATAAGTGACTTGTGACTTTGAGTAACTCCCGAGACCCGTATACGACTTTAGAGTGTTCAAGAAATGATTTGGAACGGGTTAGAATCGTCCCGAGATCGCCTCATGCATTCAACTTATTAATACACGTTTATGTAATGTAAGAAAATGTACCTTTTTGAGCTTTAGATCGACCACCAACTTAAAACGGCGAATACAACTCATGTACAGGGCTTTAGGAGTCGAAGAAAGGTTCATTAGGAAGCTTAGCTCGATCCAAGGATGAAGAAAAAGAAGCTGGAAATCGAACAGGAAACAGGAGGATGCCAGCCACCGTCTTGGACGGTGGCACCACCGTCTTAGACGGTGGTCCAGAAATTCATTACGGTGATCGGCTCTATCTTACGCTGGCTGGAGGAGCTAAACGGTGAAACATGCTTAGCCAGGCCACCGTCTGGGACGGTGGTCATGGCGTGCGAGACGCTGGGAAGCTGCAGATCGCACAACAGCAGGGAACAAGAGGAAACAAGATAAATTTCCATTCAAAACTTAATTTTGACCTTCAACATGATTTGTAAAGCTTCAAGACCCGATTTTAGACCAAATTGAACCTGCCAACACCTAACCCCCTTCCAATTAACACTTCAAAACATCAAAATCATTTCCATTTTTGGTTTGATCCAAACAAAAACTTAACCAAACCCTAATTCATTTAATTCACATCTTTGGACATAAATTCGGCCATAGCTCAAACCAAAAGTCAAAACATAAGTCGTGCACCATAAAAACATGAATTTAGATCAAGAAACACTTACCAAACCTTGCACCTAAAAGAAAATCCGAATTTAAGCTATAATTAGCAATTTCTTGAACCTTGAACTTCAAATTTTTGGTATGATGTTAATATAATGAAGGTGATGATGTTTCTAGAATTAATCTTTCTTCAATTAGCATTAAATGTGCAAGAAATTTAGAGAGAGAGGTATGAGTGCAAGGAAACTCTTGCATTCAATTTAGAGAGAGAAAGAGGGAGAAGAATATGAGAATGGGTGGGTGAAAGTGTAAGGAGATAGGGTTGGGTAAATGGGTTGGGATTCGACCCATGGATAACCCATCTACAATTTTAGTTCATTTAAATCGTCGTCGTGTGTCGTCTATTATCGCATCGACAATTAAGTGGTCAATCGACCCGCTTCAACTTACTAGTTAGTTCATATGTCATCTCGTATCGTTTCACATAATTAATTAGTCTTAAAATAAACTCAATCATGTCATAATTTAAGATCGTTAATCAAATTACATCGTTAATTAAACAAAGCAAAAATCACGATTGTTACATCATTCCGGGAATTTCGTCCCGAAATTCTAATCTAACTAGACTCGGCAAATAAATGGGGATATTTAGTTTTCATTGAATCTTCGTGTTCCCAAGTAAATTCGGGTCCACGTCTAGCTTGCCACCTAACTTTTACGATCGTGTACCGAGTATTCTTTAGCTTTTTAGTTTGTCGGTCTTAGATTTCTACCGGCTCTTCCACGAATTTCAATGTTTTGTCAACACGAATTTCTTCAAGAGGCACGTGAAGTATTGGATCGGCCAGATACTTCCTAAGATTACAAATATGGAAAACATTATGAACTCCACTCAAGTCTTGATGAAGTTCTAAACGATACGATAACGGGCCAATTCGTCCAAGGATTTTAAATGGGCTGATATATTTCGAGCCCAACTTGCCACGTTTCACAAACTGAACCACGCCTTTCCATGGGGATCCCTTCAACAAAACATAATCACCGACTTCGAATTCGAGAGGTCGTCGTCTAACGTTTGCATACTTTAGTTGTCGTTCCCGGGCCACTCTCCACTTTCCTTTGATTTGAGAGATCACCTTAGTCGTTTCAATAACAATTTCGGGTCCAATGAGTTGGCTTTCACCAACCTCCGCCCAAGCTAACGGTGACCTACATATTCTTCCATATAAGGCTCTAAACGACGTCATTTAAATGCTAGTATGATAACAATTATTGTTAGAGAACTCGACCAACGGTAAATGCACGTCCCAATTGCCACCAATCTCGATGGCACAAGCTCGTAACATGTCTTCAAGCGTTTGAATCGTCCCTTCATTTTGACCATCGGTTTGAGGATGGAACGCCGTACTCATGTCAAGTTGAGTACCCATAGCTTTTTGGAACGCCTTCCAAAACTTTGAAGTAAATCGGGTATCCCGATCGGTTATAACGGAAATCGACACTCCAAGTTCGGATACTACTTATCTGAAGTACAAACGTGCCATGGTGTCAAATCTATCATCTTTCCGGATGGCTAAGAAGTGAACCGACTTAGTCAACCGGTCAACCATCACCCAAATGGTGTCCCGACCACTACTCGTTCTAGGTAACTTCGTGATGAAGTTCATGGCAATTCGTTCTCATTTCCACACCGGTGTTATTGGTTAAATTAGTAAACCGGGTGGTTTATTGTGGTCGGCCTTTACTTGCAAACATATGACACATTCACTAACATATCTCGCTATGTCTTTCTTCATTCCCGGCGACCAATACCAGTCTCTCAAGTCAAAATGCATCTTGTCGGAACCCGGGTGAACCGAGTAGACCAACTTGTGAGCTTCATTCATCAATTTCAACCGCCATCCGCCAAGAACGGGAATCCTCAATCGTTCAACAAAGTATAAACCGTTATCATTCTTTCTATCAAATTGTTCTTCCAAGCCGTGTAATGCTTCATGAATGAAGTTTTCCGGCCTAGTTGCCAACCTTTGTGCTTCAATGACGGAGTCACGAACACTCCTTTGCACGATAAGGCTCATGGCTCTATTTCATCTCGGGTTTACACGTTCCTTTCGGCTTAATGCATCGGTTATAACATTTGTTTTACCCGGGCGGTACCGGATAACAGAATCATAATCATCGGCTCCACCGAGCAAGCGTAACATTGGTGCATCACACAACTTGTCTTTCAACAATTGGAAGGCTTGTTCTTGTTTCTCACCCCAAACAAATCATCTTTCTCGTTAAGTCCACAAAGTCCAAGGTTGGGCGATCTTCGAAAACCCCTCAATGAATCGTCTATAATAACCCGTCAACCTAAGAAGTTGGCGAATCTCGGTTGATATCTCGGGTCGTCTTCAATTCTTCATCGCTTTGATTTTTCTTGGGTCCACGTGAATTCCTTCCTTGCTCCCCACGGGACCAAGAAAATGGACCTCTACGAGCCAAAATTCACATTTGGATATCTTGCATACCAATTCTCTTCTCGGAGTAACTCGAAAACTTTCCTCAAGTGTTCCGAATGATCTTCTTTCGTCTTGAAATAAATAAGGATGTCATCAATGAGCACAATGACAGACTTATCTGAGTAAGGCCGACACACCTGGTTCATCAAATTCATGAACACCGCGGTGCATAGGTCAACCCAAAAGGCATAACCGTAAATTTAAAGTGTCCATAACGTGTTCGAAAGGTTGTCCGGGGAATATCGTTTTCGTGGACACGCAATTGGTGGTAACCTGACGGAAAATCAATCTTAGAAAAGAAACGAGCACCTTGAAGTTGATCAAATAAATCTTGGGAGAGGATAACGCGAGTTTATTTAGTTCTCCATAACCGATACACATTCGAAATGAGCCGTCTTTCTTCTTGACAAATAAAACTGGTGCGCTCCACGGTGATTGACTAGGGCGTATGAAACCCTTCTCTTGGAGTTCTTTGAGTTGTGTGGACAACTTTCGCATTTCGGTTATGGCTAAGCGATAGGGTGCTTGGCCACGGAGAAGCATTCGGAATAAGATCAATACGGAAATCGAGTTGACGAGATGGGGCAAACCCGGTAGGTCATCCGGGAGTTCATCCGCAAATTCATTAGCCACGGGCACGGTCTTCGATTCAACTTTCGTGACGTTAACACTACATATTCTCCCATCCCAAGGCTCGGTCGTCTCGCCTTGAAATACTAATCCTTCACCATCTTCTAACGGAATCCTCACTACCTTACTACCGCAGTCTATAACCTCATTCATTGCCAACATCCAATCCATTCTCACAATCACGTCAAAACTACCGATATCAAAAGGAATTAAGTCTATGAGAAACGGGTGATCACACTATTCTAAAGTGCAATCACGGACAACTTGGTCAACTTTCGTTAACCCGCCATTTACCATTCCAAGTTCAAAGTAATACGACAACGGACTATGGCTAGCATCGATCAACGGTATGAAGTCATTGGAAGCAAGACAGAAATCGGCCCCGGAGTCAAATAATACGGTGGTATATTGGTTGTTGAGGAGAAATGTACCTACAACGACGTTAGGATCAAGACGAGTCTCGGTCAAAAATCACGGCAAAAGTTCTTCCACGGGGAGCAAGTTGTCGCTGAGCTTGTTGTTGTTGGCCGATAAGATTTGGGGCACTTATTTCGGTGGTGATCTTGACTACCACACTCATGACAAGTACCTCGGGCCATCGGGGAATTTCGAGCATTGATCGGATTAGCACTCCAAGGAAGGCACGACGATTGGTGGAACACATTTTTGATATTTAACCTAACTCGATTCTCTCACGTCCTTCACGATTACCACGGCCTCCACGACCACCTCCACGGCCTCTACCTCTTTGATTTTCCTTGATCAACCGACTTCTCTTACTCGACTTGGCGCCTACAATTCATGTTAGCTCTCCATGGTCTACCCATCTTTCCTCGAATACACGTGTTGGATTACCAAGTTAATCCTCACAATTCACACCCGAACATTCGCAATTAACCGTCATGTAACAAAAATCCAAAATTAAAGTATCCTAAGCCATTACAAGGACACGTATTTCTACGGGGATATTATCATGGCAATAAACTATATTATCAACATCTTATTCGCACTCTAACTAATCACACAATTCGAATTCAACCACAACCGAATTATTCAAATCAACATTCAAGTTCAAATATAACGAGGCAAAGCATCATCGTTTTCATTCGATTCTAAATCAATTCCACAATTTCAAACCATTGCATACAAATATATATAAAGGGGTCAAGTCACTAACAAGGCGGGTAAAGCATAGTCCGAATCTTAACTTCAACATTCAATACATTAAAGGTGTATGTATACATGTGATACCAGCGGCTTTCCCTCCACACCGTTAATATATTGAATGGATGTCGGGACTCGGTTCCGTTATGCCCTCTAAGTATTGGTCGGGTATGTATACAGGGTGTACCAGCGGCTAACCCTCCACCTAACCAATACTCATCAAACATACCGGTTACCTACTATACTTCATCCACAGTGCGCAATCCACGAGGTCATTAACTTTATATGACATAGGGTAACCATAGATTTGTTGATCAGGAGCCTCTAGGGTTACCGAGTGTCATACTCCGTTAATGCCATCATTTCACTTTGCTAGGGTTAAACAATAAAACTATAAGAATATACGTCAACGTTCATTCGGCAAGTCACGGTGTATCCCGACACTAACACATACGTCCATCAAGCCATCACATAACAATCAAGTCAACAATCATGGAAAACCTATGAACTCCGCTTAAATAGTTTTATGCATCATACAATTCACGTTGCACACAAAACTTCCTATCATGCATGCTAATATGAAAGGTGGGTCCAATGGCTATAGGCTAGGTCGATCCACCTAATTCTCTACAACCACGGCTCTGATACCATTCTGTAACACCCCAACATGGCGGAATCATGTGGGTTACACAAATAGCACAACACGACATGGAAATTATGTAGAGTTAAACTAAATGCATAAATAGGATTAATTAATCCATACAAAATATTCCAGAGTACAAGGAATCAGTTCATACATAAACATAACCCTTAATTGGGGATAATGAATCACGGATCCATAAAAAGGTCCAAGTCCAATCCTAGTATGTAATGAAACATCCAACACGTCTTTAATCCACCTGTTCACCTGAAAAGTGTACTAAAACGCGTCAACATAAAGTTGGTGAGTTCGTAGGGGTAAGTAATAGGAAATCAAGTGTCGGGATAAGAACCGTTAACGATATACGAGGATTAGAATACCTAATCACGTTCCAAGGAAATCCTAAAAGGGATTACGTTCGCACGAATCAACACAAGTCAACGTCTACGTTAATTAATCGTTATAACGGCACGACTTACATAATAATAATGCGCGATATACGTTTCTGGCACGACTTACATAATAAATAATGCGCGATATACGTTTCTGGCACGACTTACATAATAATAATGCGCGATATACGTTTCTGGCACGACTTACATAATAATAATGCGCGATATACGTTTCTGGCACGACTTACATAATAATAATGCGCGATATACGTTTCTGGCACGACTTACATAATAATAATGCGCGATATACGTTTCTGGCACGACTTACATAATAAGTAATGCGCGATATAACACATACAAACACGTAAACGAGCAAACAAATAGGCATTTAACGTCTCGTTCCAATAATCGTCTATATATAGATATATATAACCATAACGATCATAAACGAACATAACGATCATAAAACGTACATAACGAATAACGAACATAACGATCATAAAACGTACATAACGATCATAACGAACATATAAACTAACGTCTCGAATCACACCATAACGTATCTAGTTAACGTCAACACAATGCACATACACTTCATACGATTTTACTTTCAAGGAATCATAGATGCTTATATATAGGGTCACCCGCAGCCTTCCCACCACATCTATAACTCATTCAAGGTATAATCATCTTCCATGTATGTACAACTATCCAAACCACAACATGTATTCATAAACGAAAGTATAATCAATCGAGCAATAAGTAAATACGTCCATCGAACAATCAATCAATCAAATAATCAACAATCAAACAAGTATGTACACTTTTCAGCCCGAAACTCAATTGAGTAGGGAGCTACGAACTCACCTTGATCGGAAAATGAAGTTAAGATCGAGATAGAATGAGATTATAATCGTTTAATAAGCTCCACGTTTCCACAACCTACAAATATTTATCATTTACACATTACAAATCCACCGAACCCCAATTCTTGTTTTTATTCGTGACTCAAGACATTTGTTTGGGTTCAGGGGACTCGGCTAAGTTATTAAAGAAGTCGGAAATTAATTTGTAACAATTTAGAGTTGTCCAAGAGTCGTCTCGTTTTCAAGGCCATAATTATTACACTTAAATCTATAATAAATCATGCATACACATGTGTATATATATATATATATATAATATATATATAATATATATATATATGTCCGATTCAAGTTAAACCCTAGTTAGAGTCTAATAAGTGACTTGTGACTTTGAGTAACTCCCGAGACCCGTATACGACTTTAGAGTGTTCAAGAAATGATTTGGAACGGGTTAGAATCGTCCCGAGATCGCCTCATGCATTCAACTTATTAATACACGTTTATGTAATGTAAGAAAATGTACCTTTTTGAGCTTTAGATCGACCACCAACTTAAAACGGCGAATACAACTCATGTACAGGGCTTTAGGAGTCGAAGAAAGGTTCATTAGGAAGCTTAGCTCGATCCAAGGATGAAGAAAAAGAAGCTGGAAATCGAACAGGAAATAGGAGGATGCCAGCCACCGTCTTGGACGGTGGCACCACCGTCTTAGACGGTGGTCCAGAAATTCATTACGGTGATCGGCTCTGTCTTACGCTGGCTGGAGGAGCTAAACGGTGAAATATGCTTACCCAGGCCACCATCTGGGACGATGGTCATGGCGTGCGAGACGCTGGGAAGCTGCAGATCGCACAGCAGCAGGGAACAAGAGGAAACAAGATAAATTTCCATTCAAAACTTAATTTTGACCTTCAACATGATTTGTAAAGCTTCAAGACCCGATTTTAGACCAAATTGAACCTGCCAACACCTAACCCACTTCCAATTAACACTTCAAAACATCAAAATCATTTCCATTTTTGGTTTGATCCAAACAAAAACTTAACCAAACCCCAATTCATTTAATTCACATCTTTGGACATAAATTCTGCCATAGCTCAAACCAAAAGTCAAAACATAAGTCGTGCACCATAAAAACATGAATTTAGATCAAGAAATACTTACCAAACCTTGCACCTAAAGGCAAATCCGAATTTAAGCTATAATTAGCAATTTCTTGAACCTTGAACTTCAAATTTTTGGTATGATGTTAATATAATGAAGGTGATGATGTTTCTAGAATTAATCTTTCTTCAATTAGCATTAAATGTGCAAGAAATTTAGAGAGAGAGGTATGAGTGCAAGGAAACTCTTGCATTCAATTTAGAGAGAGAAAGAGGGAGAAGAATATGAGAATGGGTGAGTGAAAGTGTAAGGAGATAGGGTTGGGTAAATGGGTTGGGATTGGACCCATGGATAACCCATCTACAATTTTAGTTCATTTAAATCGTCGTCGTGTGTCGTCTATTATCGCATCGACAATTAAGTGGTCAATCGACCCGCTTCAACTTACTAGTTAGTTCATATGTCATCTCGTATCGTTTCACATAATTAATTAGTCTTAAAATAAACTTAATCATGTCATAATTTAAGATCGTTAATCAAATTACATCGTTAATTAAACAAGGCAAAAATCACGATTGTTACACTACTATCTATATCTATTTTACTAATATAAAAGTATAAACTCTCTCTTTCTTAATGATAGATATACTTAAGAAATGTGCCTAAAAATTTTTAGATCTAATTCATTCAAATTTTGACATATGGAATCCACATTTTCTCTTTTCTAATCTTTATCATTGATTTTGTCATGTGTCAATCATTCCTTATTAGGCATACCTTTATACCTACATTTTAAGAACATTGGTCATTTTCCTTTTATGATATTCGACATAATCAATATGCCCCCTTTACCTATTTTCATTAATTATATTTTTTCTATTAAAATACATACATTATCCGTTTACATTAATTACTTTTATGTCAGTTACCTATATTATTCGCCTATGCCGCCAGCACCACCACTACCGTAGCATTGCGCGGGTATCACTCTAATCTATATAAGCATTTGAGAAAATCTCTTTATTTTCCAAAATTTTAATTTCATGTATTTAGTACCCTGATAACATTTAGGATTTAATATTAAGGTTTTAATACTTAGTTTAGACACTCTCAATTTGACTCGGCTTAGAAACCACAACCTTAAGTTTTTCTAGAACTAGAAAATACACCTGCACGTTGCTGCGAGGTTTTTCTACCAAGCAGTGGCGGATCTTAAAGTTTGTATCTCGCTTTAATTCGGGTATTCAAAAATCTAAGTTTTTTTCAGGCATTCAAATCCGCTAAAAATTTACAACGTATAAAAATATCTATTAAAAGCATTATTTTTTAAGAAGACGAAACATATTTCCATTAAAAATAACAAACTTCTATTTTTTTTTAACTCAAAATCAGTTAACGAAAGGAATTTACTCTATCAATTAGAATCATTAATAGCCATTAAGTATTAATCGGCCAAAAAGGCATTATACGAGTCATGGAAGGATTTGGCTAAAAACTTAGCATTTGTCAATTGTCAAAGCCTTTCTCTTTACCATTCGGTGGTTTTTACAAAACTGTGGGCTAATTCCATTGTTAGGGCATCTCTAATGGCAACTTGATGAAAAGTTTTTTTTGAAAAAATAAGTTTTTGGAAAGGGTTGATACATTGGAGTGAATAACTTATTTGAGGATAGGTTGATGATCCTCAACCTTTTGAGCAAAAGGTTTTTCATTGTTTAGTCTTATAAAAAAGCTTTAGAAAAAGCTTTTCCATTAGAGTAAAAGCTTTTTAATAGCTTAAAGTTAGGATTAAATAAGTGGCAAAATAAAAAGCTTTCAAAGATTTTTTCTCATTGTGGATGTTCTAAGTAAAGAAGTAAACCTCTTTTCTTTCACATTTTTTCTATTCATTTTCTTCTAAATCAAATATATCTATGATTCTTGAGAGTAAATCATTTATTAACATCAAATCTTTTTTTTGTTGTTGGTGGTATCCACACTATCATTGTCATCATTGAAACAAAATGCACAAACCATTATACTATTTGAGAAGTTTTAAATTGATTTTGTCACCTGATATTTTGTTGTAGATTTTTGTTGTTGATGTTGCCTAATGTTTCCCTCTCCTTTTTTTATCGACGGGTTTTCGTGTCTATCGTGACGAAGATGGAATAGTTAATTCATCGATGATTGTTTCATATCATAGTTAATGGTGGTTGTTTGTCCCGTTCCGACGGTTATTGCCGGTGTTTGTTACCGTCGCTCGTTACGGTCGTTGTTATAGATGTTTGCCACGGTTTTCGTGACTGCAATAATGTTCGAATCTTGAAACCAAATTCACTTGGATGAAATAGAGTTTGTTTCTTGTGTGAGGTATTATGTCAATAATCTGGTTTTTGTAGTTTTTAACTTATGGCTTTGTATATATAGACAACCTTATTAATTTAGTACCATAATAATTAGAATGAATTTTGTTTGGATATTTGTGATTTATTTTTGTTTGCAAAGATTTTATCCAACCTATGCTTAAGAAAGACCTGCTGTTATTTTTTTCTTTCCATATCATTAAGTAGTAAAAGTAAAGATGGAAAGAAGATCAAGAAGTAAAAGAATCCAAGAAGGAGAAGATGAAGAAAAAGAAGATCAAGAAGTAAAAAAATTCAAAAATAAGAAGATGAAGGATCAAAATAATGAAGGGAAAAAGAAGAAGTGATTTTATAAGTGTTTATTATTGTTAAGAGGTAAATGTAAAGAAATTACATGTTTGTGGCCAAAATAAAAAATCTTAAAAATAAGGGGTAAAACTAGAAAATACAAAAAAGTTAGTACCTAAAAGAATAAACAAAAAGTAAGTGGTAAAAACAAAAAAATGACTGTAGTTAAGTTTATTTTAATTGTTTTAGATACAATGTGTTTATCATCAACCAATTCAATCCTATACATTAGGACTCAATACATTCTAATACATGTTATTCATGAATAGAAAAATCCATAATTAATTTTTATTCATACATGGTTTAGTTTGTATCGTATCCATCTAAATCAAAGCCTACAAATAAGAAGACGATATTGTTTTTAAACACGATTTGATTGACTGTTACATACCAAATGGGAGAACACAACCCAAAGACTAGCCTAATGGGTGAGAGAGCCCATTTGGTATATAAACCCCACATTGGTTTCCCATACAACCGATGTGGGACAAGTCCCATACCTTGCAATGGTTTCGATCCGTAACAATCGTCCCCCCTTAGAGACCGACGTCCTCGTTGGTCACGGCTGGCTCTATCCAGGCCACCACTCCGAGTTGGCTCTAATACCATTGTTACATACCAAATGGGAGAACACAACCCAAAAGACTAGCCTAATGGGTGAGAGAGCCCATTTGGTATATAAACCCCACATTGGTTTCCCATACAACCGATGTGGGACAAGTCCCATACCTTGCAATGGTTTTGATCTGTAACATTGACCAAGAGAATAATCTGATCAGGAGTTGATTGACCATTCAGAAATATTAAAATCGTATATATTCTATTGTTACTTAGAAATATAAATATATAATAAAAACCTACTTTCTTTTTCCTGAAACAGCAAAATCATCTTCGTTTACTATTCATACAATGTACATGCTGTTGAAATTGTGTGAACTTTCGTAAACCCGACTAACCATATGTCTTCAGATCTTTGAACTCTTAGGGTCATACACAATAGAACATTTATAATGTTTAACCATAAAGCTGCGAAATGATATTTAAGCATCACATTTAATTAAATAGTTTTAATTAAATTATTCGTTTATAAAACATAACGCATATTATATAGCAATTAATAACCCAACTTGATGTCAATAACCCCTAGTCCAATTGGTAGTGAGGCATGAACTTTGTTTTTGGTGCTGGATCCCGGATTTAAATTTGAACACTAACGAGAAATATTCGGGGAATAGTGTAAAAGAAATAGAGTAACATCTAGCTGTTCAAAAAAAATAATTTAATAAATAAATAAACCCAACTTATTTAGTAAGAGTAAAAATATGACATATGAAAAAAAATATAAAAAAATAAAGTTATAGTTATAACTCTTGGGATATGGATGTAAACAAAGGGTTACTTATGCTTAGTTTATTGGGAAAACTACTAACTAAATATTCGTTTTAATTTAACAACAAATAAGAGGCATATTAAACCACCTTAAAGGTCTTTTTGACAAAATATCTGCCAACCTTGTTACATAATATCAACCAAGGTACAATGCCAATCTGCAATAAGGTTGTAATAAAAATTAGTCATAATCTTTTATAAACTAACATTTAGTTAACGTGTTAGGCTGAAACCAATGGTCTACATGGTTATGTATCTGGCTCCATTAAAAACCTTGGTGGGAGGGTATTAGAAGCCCATTACTTCAAATTTATAAGTGACTCAAAGTTATTATCTCACACCAATGCAGGATAGGTTTTGTAAAGTTTACTATTGATCAAGGTTGAAGCTCTGGTGGTTTAAGAATATACTAAACTTAATTTGTTCAAAATGTTCTACAATCCAAGGTATAATGCTTATTTGGCTTGGTCGAAAGGACCAAATTCTATTTCCAAAACTAATATCCATGACATTGATTTGATGTTCTGAAGAGTTCAAACTATCCTGATTGATTGCAGATTAGCTAAAAGGACTTATGTAAACACACTTTCATAGACAAGTTCATTTTGTACGCATACCACATCAGGAATCAACTTTTTCATTCTTCACAACTCCGTATCATCACCAATAAGTTTATGTAACTTCTTTCTTCCAGGTATTTGTATATTTATAATATTATTTCTCGGGTAGACTTTCTAGCCCTACCAAAACTGCCCTTCATCAGGATTTAGACAGATAATCTAGAAATGGTGTAGATGTGTACTACAATATTTGGTCCATTATATGGACGACTATCGATCTAAATATGGATGAGCTATGATGCCAAAGTAAGTTTACCATAAGATTGTCACCGAAAGACCCTTGAGTTTTCCAAGATAAAAACCAACCTGCAACGGAAATCGATTGAATTTAGTGGATATGTATAAAATTTTGCAACTACAGTTTTGTTTCGATTCATGTATGTTAACATATACTAGAACGTATATACCATGAAAGATGTCGATGACTATTCTAAAGGGTAAAGGTAAAAATGGTTTAATGGCTCATACAACCCATTTAGTTTAGCAAACACAAGAATGGAATACCAAAAGGCTGCACGAGTTCATTGGATAAAGTAGCCACAGGAACACTCCAAAGCCACATGGTAAGTGCAGTGTAAACCACAATCTGTAGAAGAATAGGCAAATAATACTTGCAAGTTCAGAATATGTAGTATATTCTTTGCAAACTCAATCTCGAAAAAACATAATCCATACTAATACCAAAGTATATTACGCTCACCTTTGAAATCATGAGAATTCTCTCATATAACCCAAACGACGTTTTCATCTCTTTGGTCAGTGACTCTTGACCTGCAATAAATAAATTGTTTAAATAATTCACATAGATGTGAAGAAAAAAAAATCAAATCATATTAATTATTGTACATAAGCAAAGTAAAACATATGAAGTCATTATTATTTTCAAGGATAAGATAATTATTTATCTACAAACACAAGTAGAAGATGAAACTTCAGCACATATACAAGTGAAAATGGAACACCTAGGTTAAGTTTTATTTTCCTGATAAAGAGATAAGTCAGTAACATTCATATGTTTAGGTTAAATAAAAGAGACTAAACTTTTCGTGTGGTATCATAATTGTTTACATTCTCTAAAATATCTCAAATACGATCATGAGCTTTCTAATGCTCAAATAGGGTAATTATTTTTCTAATGTAGCTAATGACCATATTTGAAACAATATTAGAAAGTTGATGGTCATGTTTAATCAATATCTGAAAGTTAATTAAAAAATAGTATGATATGCATATGTCAACAAAACTGCATGCAAAGTTCAATGGTTTGTCATGTTTAGTGCATTTGTGTACACTTCGGAAAATACGTTAGCATTTGATGATTTTAATCTTAATAATAAACTAGATATATAACATCTTTATTAAGCATTTAAGGAATGTTGGAAATACACGTCATACTTTTAGCAAGTTCTTTCTCCTTAGCTGCCGCTTTTCTCCTGAGTTTTGCTGCTTGTGCAAATGTTGAAGGCCTGGATTGAATGATGCGGAATAAGATTTACATATTATACTACTCCCTCCGTCCCACTAAATGTGTCCTATTTTGAATTTTCAAAGTATTTTTTAATAAACTTTGACCTTAATTATTTTGATTTGTGTTATATAATATTTGATGAAAATTATACCAATAAAAAATATATTTAAAACTCAATCAACTCATATAACTATCATCAAATATTATATAATACAAATCAAAATATTTAAGGTCAAAGTTTATAAATGAAGACTTTGAAAATTCAAAATAGGACACATTTAGTGGGACGGAGGGAGTATTAGAGATAAGTGCAAAACTAACCGTTTTGCAAAACTCATACTACTAAAGTTTATGGTTTTCTAAAAGATAACAATTAATGTAGAATACATTATGAACTGAAAAGAAAAAAAACAATGGACCATGGTTTGTGGTAATCAAACATTAGCACCAAGGGAAACCAATAGCCAAGAATAAAAAGTTTTTCTAATTGGCATTTGCTTGACGTGGAAAAGCCCTGGAGTTCAACAACTTTCTTCATGTTACATTAGCATAGACTAGCAAAGAACTCTTATTGTGGCTTTCAACAACATATTTAAACATTATTTATAATGAAAACCTTTTAGGAGTTAACTTAAGACATTTATGAAACATTTTATCAAAAGCACACAAACTTTACACAAGACGTTTTATCTAAGAGGAGTTATATAGCTTGTGACCAGTCCATACATAGTTCACAGTAGGCCGCTTGCATGGGACGGTTTTTCCAAGTCATAAGGCTAAATCGTCATAGTTTGCTCTCTTTGAAATTCCAACCCAATTTAGTTGCTTTGCAAAAAAGTCGAATACAATTCGCAATGTGAAAGAAAAAATGTTAATGGGTGAGAACCCTCTCGTTCAATGTACCACTTGGTACCTAGAGCGCACATCGTATAGAACTCATGCCCGGTGACTCACTATTCTCACATATAGATCACAAGATATGGAAAGATTTGAACCTGTGACCTGCGGTCTTTATCTATGGTGCCATGGTGGCGGTACCCGTTGATATAAGATCAATTGGTCCATTTCTCAGTGTAGAGACAACCTCCACCAATGTCAATTGTCTAGGTAAGGAAATTTAAAAATAACATTTTTAGCATCATGAAAATTATGTCAATCATGTAGAGAATTGCAACATTAATTCTATATAAAAAGTTCTATTAATGTGCCTAAAAATTATTCTTCACATTAACATCGTTAACGTTGGCCCTATACTTTTATCTATTTGTTGTGAAACATATCTAGCGTGCTTCAGTTCTGTCACTCCCTTTTAAATCCGACATACATGACAAGAACATAGCTAAATTGATCACGCTTTGTATTGTCAAATAGATTGAAGTAAGCAAAATTGCTTAGATTACTTACTGTGAAAAGGCAGCTGCCTCTTTCAAAAGTCTTTTAATCTCACAACGGAGCTGCATATCCTTATCACTCATGGATGCTTTCTGTCACCGGACATCAGTGTTATTTTTCATAAGCAAACAATTTGATCCTAACAAATAATGTTAAATAGGACAGATACTCTCACCATGATCAATGACATTTTTCCCTATATGCAAAAGCTAGAAAAGTCTATCTTGTTTTGACGGATAACGCCAACTAAGACATACACCGAAAGTAAGTATAAGTACATAACTTATATGACATATATAACATAAAAAATATATTAGGCATAAGACTTAATGAAAAACACATATAAACAAAAACTCATTTGATTATTAAAAATTATTATCATAAGTCTAGCTTTATTACATTTCATAACCAGCTACAGATGACAAATTGAACAGTTATGTAGCATTTACGCCATGAATAAAACATTTAGTGGGTTCAATGTGTGAGTTTACCACGTGTGCTTCTTATCAAGCAAGTTTGGGACGAGACCACCTATATACGACGTTACTAAATGATAATTCAAACTAAAATGCCCCTAACACTACGATGGCCACACTAAATAATAATTCCAGAATACTACGTAAGTGATCCAATGATTCCGCACTCCAACCCCAATTTCATTATGATATGAGAACAACCTTTTATACGATGTTTGCATGTGGTTTCTGAATCTAATGTTTAGAATGAATTACGGGTTGAATCCTAATAACATACGATGAATGTATGAGAATTAATGAGATACATTTTAATCATTCAAAGACCGAAATATAATTATTATGTTCGCACAAATCTGAAAACAAAAAACATTCATATGGCATTTTACCCTTTTCTTGAGTGCCAAGTACTTGTTCATGAATTGAAAAGCCGTGGATATGAAGAATACGTATATACATGTTAATGAATTAGTATTGCCATCATCTTTTAGGTTTTTATCCATAGCTCACATTTATACTTGGATTCCTATTTCATAAAATTTCTTTCCAATTCTTGTTTATACCATTCGCAAATTTCATTCCACCTCTATAATGTTGCCATTTGTTAAAATGGTACGTAAAGTTGACCCAATTATAAAGGTGGTATTATTTTTATTAATAAAAACTTAAATGTCCACATGAGTACAAAATTCATACATATTATAAATTTTATAAAATTTCAATTCATGACTTATTATAACAAGTAAATTTACAATCAAATATGGGGGTGCATAAGGCAAAGTGTGGCAAAACAAGTAAACTGCACAGTAAATGTGTGTTGATAAACACAAGAAAACGTAATGGGTTTAACGAGGATATAAGCTAGACGAGTTAAACATGTATCCAATGGGCTAAAATGAATGATTAACAAGCAAAGTAAAATATGGAAACGATAAACAAAGATAATTTGGGCTAAATTACTTAATGGGTTAAACCAGATCGGCCCAAATCTTTTTGGGCCAAAAGTTCAAAATTTAAAATCAAGCCCAAGGACTAATGGTCCCAGCCCTTGTAAAATAATAGTCGATTGATTCAAATGGCCAAAGCCCGTTTATATGTTAATCGAGTCGAACAATTGGGCCTAAACCCAAACCCGTGAGCATTCGGGTCAATTATGACACTGGGTCAAGAAGTGTACCCAGACCGAAGGTAATGGGCCATGCCCAATAATCAATAAAAAAGCCCATTTAGAAGTAATGTGACTCACTAATGAATGTGTAGGCCCGATAGGCCCGATCAAAGAGCAAAACGATACGACGAGTGAGATTCAAGAGAAGGGGCATCACTTTGATTAGAGAGATCAACGCCATACAAATGAATCTCAAACAAGCATACAAAGTAGTCTGTCTAACTACTTTTCAGCGCTTAAAGTTCAAGAACAAACTCTAAGAGAAGAGAGTATAATTGTGTAATTGTCAAGAGGACTCACATACATATTGTGATGCATAGGTGAAATATGTTGAGGACGATCAAGATCTTCAAGCTACTCGACAAGAACTGGAAGAGTTCTTAGGATTCGAGCTATGGTGAATAGTGAGTAACATTTCCCCCCACTCTTTTAAATGTTTTGGGCATGAGAAGCATGGCCATATAATCTACTTGCAGTATGTGCAATGTATATCGATGTATATTTATATTATGCTTGGTTGTGTAGTATACATATGTTATGTGTCTACATGTTACTTATTATAAATTCCATTATTAGATATTCTCTAGATTAAGGTTGGCTTTCGATAGTTGGGTAAAACTATGAGATAGGTCGGAATTCATATCAAGGATAGTGATTCCAAAGATAAGGACATCAGTAGATATGCAAACACCACATAAGATCATTGGGGGTAGATTCCAATGAGCTAGTCATGGCAGTGTAGGCCAAGGCAATAAAGGGATCAGAGGATTTAAGTAAGGAATAGACTGCCAATAAGACATGACTTCCAATAAGGTCTATTCGAAGATAAGAGTAACAAAAGGTGGAGCCTTTGTGGGTTAAAAAATGGGTTAAGGATTTCACGGAAGAGAAGGATTTTAGGAAAGACATTTCAGGAGACTTAGTGGTCTAGTGTGAATCACTAAGTCATCCATCAAATACTTTCAAAGGAATTCAATATCAAGGTTTGTGGTCCAATCAATACAGACGTATGGGCATACGCTCAATCAAGGCAAGGACTTCCCTGGAAGCAAGAGACTCAATAGTACTTCTGTTAGAAGGGAATCAATAGGGTCAGGGATCATAAGTTAGCTCGGTTATTATTGGCTGAGAATGTAACATCCCAAACTTTTCGTGTTTGACTTGTTGACTATTCCGTTAGTTAGCGTTAGCTTTCGTCAAGTTTATGTGCCTTAATTGGTTTATGTGTGATTAATGTGCTATATGTGTAAGGTTTTAATGCGTTAATGATTCATGTGTTAATGTATTTAAGATGATTAAATGTGCTTAAAGTGTCGGTAAGTATTCCCGCTAAGTCGTTTAAGCTTTAAGTGTGAAGTTGTAAAGTTAAAGGGCCTAAGTGTGAGGTTATGAAAGTTGCTCCAGCTGAATTAGGGGTAATTAGGAGTTAATCAAAACATAATTCAGTTCTAATTTCCTCCTCTTCAAGCCCTAGGCCGCCTCCTCCCTTCCCTTGATCAATTCTTGCGTGTTACGATCGTTTCTTGGTGATTTGAAGAGGTTTTGATCCATAGTTTGCATCCCTTTTCTAATCTTCAGGTATTTGAGGTATTATTACATTGATCTCATGTCATTTCAATCCCTTGATTCAATTCATATCTGGTCTAAGTCATTAGAGGGTTGTTTGATGTCGAAATCATGCGTTTCAATCGATTCGGTAACCTAAAATGTCTTTTATTGTGATGCTAATCAATTGGGGAATAACCAATGATTTCAATGCAGCATTATGGTCTTAAAATGTTGAATTTTGAGGTACAAAAGTCGTTCATAGGGTTTGGGGTCGTTTGGGGTGTGTTTGGTTAAGTTTTGGAGGTTAAACAAAGAGGTTTGTGCAGATCCGGGGCCAGATGCGACGCAGTCACTAGGCTGCGACGCACTCAATGTGTCGAGGGTTTGGATGCGACGCATCCAGCCCACTGCGACGCATCCAGCGACTGAATTTTTAAATGACCATAACTTTCAAACCGTAACTCCGTTTTTGACAAATAAGCTATCCACAGAATCGTGAGAGAGTCTACTTTCTAATGGTAATTCTTAAAAGATGATTTTGTTAATATATTTAACATGGCAAATGTTTTCAATACTATGTTACGTTACTTAGCTAATTTATTAGCTAACACTTGTTCTTTTGAAAATCCAGGTTTTTAAATGACGGGTGTTACATGGTGGAATCAGAGAAATGGTTTAAGTGAACCAAAGACCGAACAAAGCCATAGGATTTGGACTTAAACCGTATGAGAAATGATAGGCTTAAGTAGTAATGCTTTAGCTTTATGATGAAATGCTTTTAGGACGGGCTGGGTAGAGAGTGAGAGTAGGATTAAGGATTAATATGTATTTTCTATTGATATATATTATTTTGTTGGTTTGCCTTTTTCCTTGATTTCTCGCCTCCGCTGTCGATAAATGTACTTGTTGCTACGATAGACGATCTCCTAAGGTAATGTGCAAATTCCCCGGTCAGAATTTGATAAACTAGTACTATTGATTTGCGTACAAAGTATGGTGAATGAAATATATATACTACGTCTTATGGTGCGATATATGATAAGAGTTGCGATTGGAAGTGAAGTGTCTTGAAAGATAAAATTTGCCGAATTGAGTCCAACCCATTGGGTTAGAGCAAGGACCATAAAGGAAAAGAGATACGAGATGTCATGTATGTGATGGAAGTTGTAGCGATTCAAGCTGACAAAGTGTTTGTAAAAGTTAACAAAACGAAGTTCGAGTTCAAAAGAAAGAACGTGGAAGTTCAAGGGTGATAGAAAGCTTAATGGTCGGTGTTCTGGTTGCAAGTTGGGTCATATTGGTCCATATTCTGATAAGACTCGTAGGCGTGATACTTGTGGGGTACGGGTCATCCTACTTCAGAATGCAAGGACAAGCCTAAGTGTTACAGGTGTCACCAAAGCGGTCATTTCATCAAGGATTGCCCGCAAGGAAAAGATGATGGAAAGAAGACGGCTGCACCAAAGCCAAAAGTTCGAGCTCTTCAGATGACAGTTGATGCTGCCTAAGATAACGATGAGGTAGTAAGCGGTACATTTCTTGTTAATTCAAAACCTGCTTCTGTTCTTTTTGATTCGGGTACAAATAGGTCTTTTGTGTCTACATTGTTTGCCCGTAAGCTCGATAAAGTTACTACTGCCCTAGATTGTTCTATAGAAGTTGAAATTGGTAACGGTACTATTAGTGAAATTTAAGAGGGTTATGATGATTCTTCCATTGAGATAGAAGGTCGTTCCTTTCCGATCCAGCTATTGCCTATAACTCTTGCTGGGTTTGATGTGGTGATTGGCAGGGACTGGTTATCTCAACATGAGGCTAATATTTTATGTTCCCAAAAGATCGTGCGTTTCTCTACTCCGTATGGTAAAGTTATTTCAATTTATGGTGATAAGAAGAAATGGAGCTTAAAGATCATTAACATGATGAAGGCTCTTAAATGCATGCGACAGAATAAGAACCACTTCCTTGCTTATGTTATTGATACACGAAAAGAGAAACCTTCTGTTTCTAATGTTGATGTGGTATCTGAATTTCCCGATGTCTTTCCTGATGATCTTCCCGGTATTCCTCCTGACCGTGAGGTCACTTTTCAGATTGTTCTTATACTCGGTGCTACTCCTGTTGCAAAAGCACCATATCGTTTGGCTCCTACAGAAATGAAAGAGCTAATGTCTCAGCTCCAAGAGCTACTTGATAAAGGTTTCATACGTCCTAGTTCCTCGCCTTGGGGAGCTCCTGTTCTCTTTGTCAAAAAGAAAGATGGTTCTATGCGTATGTGCATAGACTACCGTGAGTTTAATAAGTGAATGGTTAAGAATAAGTATCCTCTCCCGCGAATTGATGATCTCTTTGATCAGCTCCATGGTGCTTCTTACTTCTCAAAGATCGATTTGCGGTCCGGCTATCATCAATTAAAAGTCAAAAAGGAACATGTGGCCAAGACAGCTTTTCGTACACGATATGGGCACTATGAGTTTCTTGTCATGCCGTTTCGGTTGACAAATGCTCCTGCTGCTTTTATGGATTTAATGAATCGGGTATGTCGCCCATTCTTAGATCATTTTGTGAATGTCTTCATTGACGATATTCTTATCTACTCTAAGTCTGAAGCTGAGCACCGTGAGCACTTAAGAGTCGTTCTTGAGGTTCTTAGGGAGAAAAGTTATATGCAAAGTTCTCAAAGTGTGAATTCTGACTTCGAGAAGTTCAATTTCTCGGGCATGTCATCTCTTCTGAAGGTATTAAAGTTGATCCCGCCAAGATTGAAGCTGTCTCCAAATGGGAACAGCCAAAGACGCCTACAAAAATCAAGAGTTTTCTTGGTTTAGCGGGTTATTACCGAAGGTTCATTCAAGATTTCTCTCGTATAGCTAAACCTATGACAGAGTTGACAAAGAAAAGAGTGAAGTTCGTGTGGACTGAAGCTCAAGAAAAGGCCTTCCAAACGTTAAAGAAAAAGTTGTGTGAAGCTCATATCATCGCCTTACCAGAAGGTACTGATGATTTAGTTGTCTATAGTGATGCTTCTATTTCAGGTTTGGGTTATGTTCTTATGCAAAGGGACAAAGTTATTGCCTATGCTTCACGCCAGTTGAAGCCTCATGAAAAGAACTACCCGACACATGATCTAGAGTTAGCTACTGTAGTGTTTGCTTTGAAGCTATGGAGACATTACTTATATGGCACTAAGTGTACATTATACACTGATCATAAAAGTTTGCAATACGTGTTCACTCAAAAGAATATGAATGTAAGACAACGAAGGTGGATGGAACTTCTGAAAGATTACGATTGTGAGATCAAGTATCATCCCGGTAAAGCTAATGTAGTGGCGGATGCATTGAGTCAAAAAGTGCAGAATTTTTCTTGTAGATTAATGAGTATGGTTGTCCAAGCCAAGTCTGGGTTACTTGAATGCATTAAGGAAGCCCAAGCTAAGGCTCTTTTGGAAGAAAATGTTGACAAAGAAGGTATCGGTAAGAAGAAGCGTCTTGATATGGATATGAATAGCCGTGGATTCCAGACCTATAAAGGCCGAATTTGGGTACCATTGCTTGATGGTTCTTGAAGAAGCTCATAGATCTAGATATTCAGTGCACCCCGGTGCTACAAAGATGTATGCAGATTTGGAGCCTATTTATTGGTGGCCGAATGTTAAAGGAGAAGTTGCACATTTCGTTGAAAGATGTTTGACTTGTGCTCGTGTCAAAGCTGATCACAAAAAGCCATATGGAAAGTTGCAGCAGTTGGAGATTCCGGAATGGAAATGGGACCATATAACTATGGATTTTGTGACTAAGCTACCTAGGACACCAAGTGGTAATGATATGGTATGGGTTATTGTGGATATATTGACGAAAAGTGCACATTTCATAGCGACACGTCAAGATGTACCGTTGACTAAGATGGCGCAGTTGTACATTAAAGAAATTGTTTCAAAGCATGGAGTTCCTTTGTCTATAGTGTCTGATCGAGACACGAGGTATGTATCTAGCTTTTGGAAGAGTCTTCAACGAGAGTTAGGTACTAGAGTAAACTTGAGCACTGCTTATCATCCCCAAACTGATGGGCAAAGTGAAAGAACGATTTAAACATTGGAAGATATGTTAAGGGCTTGTGTTTTGGAGTATGGTGGTGCTTGGGATGATCACTTGCGATTGATTGAGTTTACTTATAATAACAACTATTATTCAAGTATTGGCATGCCACCGTTTGAAATGCTATATGGAAGGAGATGCCAAACTCCAAGTTGTTGGTTGGAGCCCGGGGAAAAGCAGTTTACTGGACCTGAATTTATTCAAATCACAGCTGATAAAGTGAACATTGCTAAAGAAGCTCTTTGTGTAGCTAGGGAACGTCAGAAAGCTTATGCCGACAAGAAAAGAAGACCGGTTGAGTTTAAAGTTGGTGACATGGTGATGCTAAAAGTTTCTCCATGGAAAGGTGTCATACGTTTTGGAAAGAAAGGAAAGCTAAGCCCATGTTTCATCGGACCTTTCAAGATATTGAAGCATATCAAAGATCTAGCTTATCAATTGGAATTACCTCCAGAGTTGGATGGAATTCACAACACATTTCATGTTTCTTATTTGAGGAAATGCTTGGCGGAAGAGTCTAGTGTTATTCCTATTGAAGATGTGAGTATTGATCCTAAGAAGAGAATGGTTGATGAACCGGTAGCGATACTTGGAAGGAAGCAAAAGAAACTTCGCCGGAAGGTGATTGACATTGTGTTGATCAAATGGAAGCATAATGATGGTGAAAGTTTAACTTGGGAGACCGAGTCCATGATGAAAGAGAAGTATCCTCATTTGTTCGTTTCTGATGAGATTCCGGGGACGGAATCCTCTTAAGGGGGGGGGGGTAATTGTAACATCCCAAACTTTTCAAGTTTGACTATTTGATTATTCCGTTAGATAATGTGAGGTTCGTTAAGTTTATGTGCCCAAAATGAGATTATGTGATTAAATGCTTATGTGTTTAATATGAAATGATTAAAGTATATCTAATGGAACTAATTAAAGTAAAGTTAGGAAAATCAAGTGCTTGTTAGGTTGATAAGTGTCCCGGTAAGAAAGTTAAGCTTAGAAAGTAACGTTTAAAGAGTTGAGGGACTTAAGATGGAATTGATTAAGTGATGGCCAGGGGTTGTATGATAATTAGGCTTCCCTAATTGTCATTCTCCAGATCATACGTGTGTGAGAAAACCCCAAGCCGCCCTCTTCCCTCCCTCAAAGCAATTCTCCATCCAAATCTACTCGTTTCTTGGTGTTTGGTTAAAGTTTGATTAAGATCTTTCATCCTTGTGATCATCTACAGGTAATATAGGTGATGTTTCTCTAATTTCTAGTCTTAAGAGTCATATATGTGAATTCGATCCAGGCCATGGGGTTTGGGTTGGGTTAATTTGCAAACCGTTTACCGATTTCATGTTATTCGGGTGATCAATTAAGTGATTTATGGTTGTAAAGGTTTAAGGATTCAATTGGTGGATTAAAGTCATTAATTGTATCATAAAAGATGTTAATTTTATGTCTTCGGGTCGAATTAAGGTGTAAAGGTTGTATAGGGTTCGATTAGGAGTCCAAAAGGGTTGAAATCTGATCTGGTATGCGATACCGCCGATACACACCATGGTACCTTCGTGACCACTGTTTGGCTTTTGGGTCTGTACTGCGATATCACCGATATGCACCAAGGTACCTTCGTGACCACTGCATGGTCTTTTGGGTTGGTGTGTTCTAGAGCCCGATATCGACGAGACCACTAATGGTCTCGGCGATATCATACATCAGAGTGTTTAAAGTGTGTTTAAGTGTCTAGTTGACTTATGTTTCAATTATACTCGTTCTAGGTTGTCGGGAGCACTTAGCAAGCACTGTAAGACGTATATATCTCATTGATAAGCTGTACCGAGGTAAGATAACATCTTTTGTCACCTGATGGTACAACAAAACACGTTTTTATAAGTTAAACTTCCCAAATGATTATGAATGCATGTTTATATGTTTATGGGTGATTATGGGAGGTTGATAAGGGATACGATGCTTACCATTAACGATGTATGGTATGTATATGCAGGTTGCAAAGATAAGTTATGTATGTACACAGTTATGAAATGATTAAATGTTTATGAAATGTTTATGATATGTGATTAGCATTGCCATATCACGTGCACGTTTAAAGGCCCTAAAGTAAAAGATGATGTATGTGATTAGTTTAGGTGAAAGTGTAGCCTAAGCTAATATAATAAAGAAGTCTCGAGCATAAGTAAAGTTTGTGTTAAGCTTAACCCATGCTAGTTCCAAGGAGCTAGTGTGTACGTGGTCACGTGGTTTTGGAATTATGATACCTCCCATGGCATATTTATGTTTGAGTATTCCGGGTGGAGTAACTAACCACCATTGCGTAAAGGCATAAACGGTTTATTCAGTTGGATTGACATTGTCTATCCTTAACGATGCCGATGGACCACCTTATGGTTTACCCATCATGTCGGGTGTGAGGACTCCATGTATGGTCTACGACCGCCTGCATATAAACCCCACATCCCTATGTAAGTGGCATAAGTCACTTAGCCTATGTCTAGGCAAAGAAATAAAGTAAAGAAAGAAAGATAAGAAAGAAAAGTTAGGCACATTAGGTATAAGATGATTCCTATTGTGTTATGTTAAGTTATGTGTGCAATGATCTATATGTATGTGATATTAACAATAAAAGATGATTTGGTTAATGTATTTGAAATGGCAAATGTTTTCAATACTATGTTATCTTACTTAGCTAATTTATTAGCTAACACTTGTTCTTTTGAAAATGTTGTGCCTTCAGGATAAGCAAGCTTGAGCTAGGAAAGGATTAGCTCTGTGAGATGGGTAGAAGTAATAAAGAAGACTAGCATAGTTTGTTGAATGCTTAGACTTTACCCTTAGCCTTATGTTTTGGCTACTTTATTAATGATTTAAGACATTGTAATAATGTGGGCATTTATGTTGGTGTCAAGACTTGGATTTCATTTTTATTATTTTGATGATGCACATTAGTAACACCATCTTATGAAAGGTACCATCCGGCTACGGATGGGGAAGTTTTTAAAGTGAGCTTTTCCACTACGTCTTAAACGCCGTTTGACAAAGTTTTTGAAAATCCAGGTTTTTAAATGACGTGTGTTACACCCACAAGGGGATCAAAGGTTAGGCATAATGCCATACTAACATAAAAGAAAACATAAGATAATATAGCAGCAACAAGGAATCGTAGAGTCCAAAGTCTGCTATAAAGGCTCCATGCTACTCTCCTCAGCCACCTCTAACCTGTGCACCTGAAAGGATACTTAAAAAGGTCAACACAAAGGTTGGTGAGTTCGTAGGTTTGTTGTCTAGATTGTCAGGTTATTTTGATGCATTTCATGTTCACTCAATGTTGCCATTACAATGTTGTCATAATCACAATGTTGCCATATCACAATGTTGCCAAATCACAATGTTGCCATAGATTTCTCAATGTTGACAACACTTATGGTACCAGGCTAATGTTGACTATGAAGGAACTTACGGTTCAACAACTAGCTGTGCTCAAGAACATGTATCCAATGCATCCAAATGTATCCATAATGTAAATCATAGGTATCCAAAATTATGCAACCATATATGTATCCAAAACATGTTATCAAAAATGTATCCAAAATATGTTATCAAAAATGTAAACAAAATAGGTTGCCACGATATCATGTCAAGTAAATAAAGTTTACCAGAAAACAATTTGTACCCTTTCAGCCGCATGAAAACATGTAAAAAGGGGACTACGAAACTCACCTGAAAGCTAGCAACAAGATTAAGCTACGCAAGATATCAAAAAGCAAGTAATCGGCACGCAACAATCTGTTTCAAGTTATCACAATTAAGTATGTGTTCATTATAGGTAAACGTGCTCACAACGTGCCGACAAGTGTTGACTAAAGTTGTCCAAAAGCGTACTAGTTAGATTTTGACCCAAATTTACAAGTTTGACCAAAGTTGACCAAATTGAGGTTTAAATTGAAATTTGGGGTCTTAAATTGAAATTTGGGGTCTTAAATTGAAATTTGGGGTCTTAAATTGAATTTGGGGTCTTAAATTGAATTTGGGGTCTTAAATTGAATTTGGGGTCTTAAATTGAATTTGGGGTCTTAAATTGAATTTGGGGTCTTAAATTGAATTTGGGGTCTTAAATTGAATTTGGGGTCTTAAATTGAATTTGGGGTCTTAAATTGAATTTGGGGTCTTAAATTGAATTTGGGGTCTTAAATTGAATTTGGGGTCTTAAATTGAATTTGGGGTCTTAAATTGAATTTGGGGTCTTAAATTGAATTTGGGGTCTTAAATTGAATTTGGGGTCTTAAATTGAATTTGGGGTCTTAAATTGAATTTGGGGTCTTAAATTGAATTTGGGGTCTTAAATTGAATTTGGGGTCTTAAATTGAATTTGGGGTCTTAAATTGAATTTGGGGTCTTAAATTGAATTTGGGGTCTTAAATTGAATTTGGGGTCTTAAATTGAATTTGGGGTCTTAAATTGAATTTGGGGTCTTAAATTGAATTTGGGGTCTTAAATTGAATTTGGGGTCTTAAATTGAATTTGGGGTCTTAAATTGAATTTGGGGTCTTAAATTGAATTTGGGGTCTTAAATTGAATTTGGGGTCTTAAATTGAATTTGGGGTCTTAAATTGAATTTGGGGTCTTAAATTGAATTTGGGGTCTTAAATTGAATTTGGGGTCTTAAATTGAATTTGGGGTCTTAAATTGAATTTGGGGTCTTAAATTGAATTTGGGGTCTTAAATTGAATTTGGGGTCTTAAATTGAATTTGGGGTCTTAAATTGAATTTGGGGTCTTAAATTGAATTTGGGGTCTTAAATTGAATTTGGGGTCTTAAATTGAATTTGGGGTCTTAAATTGAATTTGGGGTCTTAAATTGAATTTGGGGTCTTAAATTGAATTTGGGGTCTTAAATTGAATTTGGGGTCTTAAATTGAATTTGGGGTCTTAAATTGAATTTGGGGTCTTAAATTGAATTTGGGGTCTTAAATTGAATTTGGGGTCTTAAATTGAATTTGGGGTCTTAAATTGAATTTGGGGTCTTAAATTGAATTTGGGGTCTTAAATTGAATTTGGGGTCTTAAATTGAATTTGGGGTCTTAAATTGAATTTGGGGTCTTAAATTGAATTTGGGGTCTTAAATTGAATTTGGGGTCTTAAATTGAATTTGGGGTCTTAAATTGAATTTGGGGTCTTAAATTGAATTTGGGGTCTTAAATTGAATTTGGGGTCTTAAATTGAATTTGGGGTCTTAAATTGAATTTGGGGTCTTAAATTGAATTTGGGGTCTTAAATTGAATTTGGGGTCTTAAATTGAATTTGGGGTCTTAAATTGAATTTGGGGTCTTAAATTGAATTTGGGGTCTTAAATTGAATTTGGGGTCTTAAATTGAATTTGGGGTCTTAAATTGAATTTGGGGTCTTAAATTGAATTTGGGGTCTTAAATTGAATTTGGGGTCTTAAATTGAATTTGGGGTCTTAAATTGAATTTGGGGTCTTAAATTGAATTTGGGGTCTTAAATTGAATTCGAGGTCTCAAATTGAAATTTGGGGTCTTAAATTGAATTTGGGGTCTTAAATTGAAATTTGGGGTCTTAATTGAGATCTGGGGTCTTAAATTGGAATCTAGGGTCTCAATTGGAAATGTGAGATCACAATTGAAAATGTGAGGTCCCAATTGAAAATACGAGGTCACAAATGAAATACGAAGTCACAAATGAAATACGAGGTCACAAACTGAAATCGGGTCAAAATGAAATACGAGGTCACAAATGAAATACGAGGTCACAAATTGAATTACGAGGTCACAAATGAAATACGAGGTCACAAATGAAATACGAGGTCACAAATGAAATACGAGGTCACAAATTGAATTACGAGGTCACAAATGAAATACGAGGTCACAAATGAAATACGAGGTCGCAAACTGAAATACGAGGTCACAAATCGACGGGGTCGCAAACTGGGCTGTTCTTCCCCAAAATTCATTCTAGAAAACCCTAATCGTTTCGTTCGATCTGAAAGGTGTTTTTAACATTAGATTGTACTTTTAGACCCACAAATATGATAGAAAACCAATACAAAAGTTGGAAACTCGGAAACAGACTTGAACCCGAAAACCCATTTGAACAAAATTTATAAAAAGTGTTTGATAGTAATCCTAGACACTCTAGTGATTCTGATGAACCACATCCTAGAGAAAGGCGTAGGAGGCATAAGGGTGATGATACTAGGGACATTAAGATAGATCCACCAGATTTTAATGGATCTTCTAACCCAGAAGAGTATTTCGAATGGGTCCAGGTGATGGACAGGATTATAGAGATAAAAGGGTATGATGATAGGAAAAGCTTCAAAGTTGCAATTATTAAACTGAAGAAATATGCTTCATCTTGGTATGATAACATGAAATCTGAAAGAGAATACAAGGGCAAAAGTAAAATCAAGACCTGGTCCAAACTGAAGGAGATTATGCAGAAGAGATTTGTTCCCCAGTCGTACAAGCAAGATCAGTATCTACTGATGAACAATCTAAAGCAAGGAGCCAAGGAAGTTGTGGAATACATTAGAGAATTTGAGCATCTAAAGACCAGAACTGGTGTGAATGAGACTGAAGAGCACACCATTGCCAGATTTCTTGGTGATCTGAACGCTGCCATTACTGAGAAGATTGAGTTGCAGCCTATCTGGACGTATGAAGGTGCATGCAAGATGGCTATCCAGATTGAGAGACAACTGAAGAAGAAGGTTCCGTACAAGTCATTCAGTAAGGTTCCTGCCAGTACAAGTCAACCAGTTCCCAGATTTACTGAAACTGTCCAGAAAGCCTTCAGAGGCAAAGAAAAGGAAACTGGAGGAACGAAAGAACCAGTTGGAAGAAAATGTTTCAAGTGCCATGGTTTTGGTCACTTCCAGGCCCAGTGTCCTAATCAAAGAGCATTGACTGCTAAAGAAATTGAATGTTTACCAGATGTCGACACTGAAGAAGGTGAGCCATTGTACAAAAATCCTTATATCTCAAGATTTTGTTAACAAAATCACACGAAACTTTGACAAAAGTTTTAGTATATGATTCTAAACGTTTTAAGTATGACACTTGGCGGGTGTAGTGTGTGTATTAAAAGAAAAACCGAAAATTCCAAAAAGAAGAGCATAAAAAGAGTTTTGATTCTTACATCAAATCTGACCAAAATAGATGTTTGTGATGATGTTTAGATGGTAGAAACTCAGTTTTTGACACTATCTAAACAAAGTAAGGTTGGATTTCAACAAAACTTGATGTAAAGTGAGGTAGTAAAAGTGAGGTAGTAAAAGTCAGGTAGTAAGGATGAGATAGCAAAGTGAGGTAGCAAAATGGGGTAGCAAGAGGGAGGTAGTAAGAGTTTGTGTGTGTTTTGCTTGGAGCTAAGTTGCGGCGCAACTCAATGTGTTGCGGCGCAACTAGGTTGCGGCGCAACTAATTGTTGCGGCGCAACTAATGTTGCGGCGCAACATAAGGTTGCGGCGCAACTAATGTGTTGCGGCGCAACTAATGTTGCGGCGCAACTAATGTTGCGGCGCAACATAATGTGTTGCGGCGCAACATAATGTGTTGCGGCGCAACATAATGTGTTGCGGCGCAACATAATGTGTTGCGGCGCAACATAATGTGTTGCGGCGCAACATAATGTGTTGCGGCGCAACATAATGTGTTGCGGCGCAACATAATGTGTTGCGGCGCAACATAATGTGTTGCGGCGCAACATAATGTGTTGCGGCGCAACATAATTGTTGCGGCGCAACATAATGTGTTGCGGCGCAACATAATGTGTTGCGGCGCAACATAATGTGTTGCGGCGCAACATAATGTGTCGGCGCAACATAAGGTTGCGGCGCAACATAATGTGTTGCGGCGCAACATAATGTGTCGGCGCAACATAAGGTTGCGGCGCAACATAATGTGTTGCGGCGCAACATAATGTGTCGGCGCAACATAAGGTTGCGGCGCAACATAATGTGTTGCGGCGCAACATAATGTGTCGGCGCAACATAAGGTTGCGGCGCAACTAAGTGTTGCGGCGCAACTAATGTGTTGCGGCGCAACTAAGTTGCGGCGCAACTAATGTTGCGGCGCAACATAATTGTTGCGGCGCAACATAATGTGTTGCGGCGCAACATAAGTGTTGCGGCGCAACTAATGTGTTGCGGCGCAACTAATGTTGCGGCGCAACTAATGTTGCGGCGCAACATAATGTGTTGCGGCGCAACATAATGTGTTGCGGCGCAACATAATGTGTTGCGGCGCAACATAATGTGTTGCGGCGCAACATAATGTGTTGCGGCGCAACATAATGTGTTGCGGCGCAACATAATGTGTTGCGGCGCAACATAATGTGTTGCGGCGCAACATAATGTGTTGCGGCGCAACATAATGTGTTGCGGCGCAACATAATGTGTTGCGGCGCAACATAATTGTTGCGGCGCAACATAATGTGTTGCGGCGCAACATAATGTGTTGCGGCGCAACATAATGTGTTGCGGCGCAACATAATGTTGCGGCGCAACATAATGTGTTGCGGCGCAACATAAGTGTTGCGGCGCAACATAATGTGTTGCGGCGCAACATAATGTGTCGGCGCAACATAAGGTTGCGGCGCAACATAATGTGTTGCGGCGCAACATAATGTGTCGGCGCAACATAAGGTTGCGGCGCAACTAAGTGTTGCGGCGCAACTAATTGTTGCGGCGCAACATAATTGTTGCGGCGCAACATAAGTGTTGCGGCGCAACATAATGTGTTGCGGCGCAACATAATGTGTCGGCGCAACATAAGGTTGCGGCGCAACATAATGTGTTGCGGCGCAACATAATGTGTCGGCGCAACATAAGGTTGCGGCGCAACATAATGTGTTGCGGCGCAACATAATGTGTCGGCGCAACATAAGGTTGCGGCGCAACTAAGTGTTGCGGCGCAACTAATTGTTGCGGCGCAACTAATGTTGCGGCGCAACATAAGGTTGCGGCGCAACATAATGTGTTGCGGCGCAACATAATTGTTGCGGCGCAACATAAGTGTTGCGGCGCAACATAATGTGTTGCGGCGCAACATAATGTGTCGGCGCAACATAAGGTTGCGGCGCAACATAATGTGTTGCGGCGCAACATAATGTGTCGGCGCAACATAAGGTTGCGGCGCAACATAATGTGTTGCGGCGCAACATAATGTGTCGGCGCAACATAAGGTTGCGGCGCAACATAATGTGTTGCGGCGCAACATAATGTGTCGGCGCAACATAAGGTTGCGGCGCAACATAATGTGTTGCGGCGCAACATAATGTGTCGGCGCAACATAAGGTTGCGGCGCAACATAATGTGTTGCGGCGCAACATAATGTGTCGGCGCAACATAAGGTTGCGGCGCAACATAATGTGTTGCGGCGCAACATAATGTGTCGGCGCAACATAAGGTTGCGGCGCAACTAAGTGTTGCGGCGCAACTAATTGTTGCGGCGCAACATAATTGTTGCGGCGCAACATAAGTGTTGCGGCGCAACATAATGTGTTGCGGCGCAACATAATGTGTCGGCGCAACATAAGGTTGCGGCGCAACATAATGTGTTGCGGCGCAACATAATGTGTCGGCGCAACATAAGGTTGCGGCGCAACATAATGTGTTGCGGCGCAACATAATGTGTCGGCGCAACATAAGGTTGCGGCGCAACTAAGTGTTGCGGCGCAACTAATTGTTGCGGCGCAACATAATTGTTGCGGCGCAACATAAGTGTTGCGGCGCAACATAATGTGTTGCGGCGCAACATAATGTGTCGGCGCAACATAAGGTTGCGGCGCAACATAATGTGTTGCGGCGCAACATAATGTGTCGGCGCAACATAAGGTTGCGGCGCAACATAATGTGTTGCGGCGCAACATAATGTGTCGGCGCAACATAAGGTTGCGGCGCAACTAAGTGTTGCGGCGCAACTAATTGTTGCGGCGCAACTAATGTTGCGGCGCAACATAATGTTGCGGCGCAACATAATGTGTTGCGGCGCAACATAATGTTGCGGCGCAACATAATGTGTTGCGGCGCAACATAAGTGTTGCGGCGCAACATAATGTGTTGCGGCGCAACATAATGTGTCGGCGCAACATAAGGTTGCGGCGCAACATAATGTGTTGCGGCGCAACATAATGTGTCGGCGCAACATAAGGTTGCGGCGCAACTAAGTGTTGCGGCGCAACTAATTGTTGCGGCGCAACATAATTGTTGCGGCGCAACATAAGTGTTGCGGCGCAACATAATGTGTTGCGGCGCAACATAATGTGTCGGCGCAACATAAGGTTGCGGCGCAACATAATGTGTTGCGGCGCAACATAATGTGTCGGCGCAACATAAGGTTGCGGCGCAACATAATGTGTTGCGGCGCAACATAATGTGTCGGCGCAACATAAGGTTGCGGCGCAACATAATGTGTTGCGGCGCAACTAATTGTCGGCGCAACATAATTGTTGCGGCGCAACATAATGTGTTGCGGCGCAACTAATGTGTTGCGGCGCAACTCATCAGTTTTCAGCTAAGTTGGTGGAAATGAGGATTTGTGAAAGAAAATGAGTATTTATATGTAGGGTAAAATACAAGGATTCTATACAAGGCCATATTACTAGGCCGACCCAAATACGTTGCGGACAATGAAATACGATGCCGACTCAATTACGATGCCAAAACTAATTTACGATGCCCAAATAAAATTACAATGTCGACTTAAAATACGTGTAACATCCCAAACTTTTTATTTAACGATTGACTAGTGTCGTTAAGTCAACATAGTGTGTCGTTAAGTCTATATTAGATTTAATGTTTATATGTAGTTATTGTGTGATATGTGTGAGGATTGAAAGCCTAAATGTTTAAAGTAGTATAAATGTGTGTAAAATGTAGATAAATGCCTATGTAGTGGTATTTAATGAAGTAATTATGTTGTATATGGTCCATAGAGTAGTTTGTGACTAATAATGAAGGATTAGAAAGCTTAGGGACTAGTTTTGACATAGAGGCAAAGTCAAAAACGGGTTAAGGAGTTTAGGGAGTGTCTTTAGGTCATTATTTGCAGATTTCATTCCTCCTAAACAAGCCCTAACCGCCTCACATAGTTCTTCCATTGATTTGCTAACCGAAAAGCTTCCTTACGAGTGATTTGAGAGTGTTTTGTCAAGAGTTTTGCATCCTATTTGTGATCTACAGGTAGAAAAGATATTGTAATGTAGATTTATTATCTTTTCAATTGTGTGGATTATTAAGAAGTGGTTTAGGTCATTGGAGGATCAATCGATGTCGTAATAACGTTTTTTTTATGAAGAAAATCATATGTTGTTTAATGGGGAAGTTTATTGCATTTGATTGGTCATAAAATGAAGGATTTTGATGTATAAAGGTCTGATATTTGATTTGGAATTGTTTGGTGTTGGTTTGGGGTTTAATCGTTCGATGTTGTGCAGAATCGCAACGGGTTGCGGCGCAACTCCTAGTTGCGGCGCAACTCAATTCCAGAAGAATAAGTTGCGGCGCAACATAATGTGTTGCGGCGCAACATAATGTGTTGCGGCGCAACTGGAGGCTTGAGCTGCGGCGCAACTCTATGTTGCGGCGCACCTCACCAGTTTTCAGCAAAATTTTAGTTTTGAACCGTAACATTGTTTTGACACGCAGATTAGACCTGAATCTTAAGTGAGTCTTTAAAGTGTGTGGGTCTAGTTATTGGCCTTAGTGACGTGAGTATGTAGCTTGTCTAATAATCGTTTACTAATTATAGGTAGACGAGCATAGTTGCTTTACACAGTGACTAGTTATTGTTTGTTGTGGACTACGCCGAGGTAAGATACACTACTTTTGACACGCTGAGGGTTCCACAAGCAATGGTTTCTTGTTATAACTTCCCTAACGGTAACTGATGTGCTAAATCGAGTTTAAAATTTATAAACTAGAAATACCTAAAAACTCACTACTACACACTAACGGGCAGTGGACCCGATCGTATGCAATATAGTTAAGAGATAAGTCCAGGTTCGTTCACGGGGATTGGTTCGAATTAATTGTTTAGTAAAGGGGTTTGGAAAAAGGGTGTTACTTAGATTCTCACTCTGACAATAACTTTAAAGGACAAATGCGTATAAAGTAAAGGTAAGTCTCAAACAATAATGGTAAATATCATCCACCTTGACTCCGCTAGACTTCAGACATGATTGCTTTCAGTTAAGACCAAATTCATTAAGAGTTGACACGATAAACGTGAGAGAATGAAATGCTCGCGTGGTACCACCAACCGCTCACAAGTCACCCAAACACCTAATTGCTAGTTAAATTACCCAAGCCGGTACCACCAACGCCTAGACAATCTTACCAACACTTAGCTTGTTTGTTTACCAAATTACCAATTGCGCCTATGTGAATTAAAACGTGGTACCACCAACCGTTTCTAGACACGTTGACAAAATGACTCCTTTTATTAATTTGACATTCACTATCATACCATGAACTAGTGATAATCGCTCATAGACAAGCGACCGTTAGAAAATCACATATGCACTCGACTAGTACCACTAACGACGAACACACATGCCACCAATATCAAATCAATACAAATTAAGGAATTAGATCATCAAGATCACGACACAACGATAATTGAAATCAACTCTTTGAATTAAAATATAAAGCAATCACATCATTCGTCTAGTTTCATCAAGGTGGACAATAGAAGAATTAGCCACACATGATTATATTGAAATTACAATAAGAATCAAGAAAGAACATAAAGTACCAATTGTTTGAAGAAACGAAATTGCAAGACAAATAAGTAGATACGATCTAGGTGGGTGCACGTGAATCTCCAATGAATCGACGACGATTAGATCTTGAATCGACCCTTGAAGAACTCCCTGAAGTGCAGCTCCTAGAAAGAGTATTTGATACCTAGAATAATAGGCTGTGAAAACTATATATACTTCTATAATTCTGATGCAGAAAACTCCTAAGACCCTTCAGCTCCGTGTACTCACTGCGGCGCAGTGGCCGTGTAAGGCCCCCACTGCGTCGCAGTCCCTCCACTGGTTGACCAACTGGTGCTGACTGGTGCTGACTGCGGCGCAGTGGTCCACGTACACCACCACTGCGTCGCAGTGGATTTCCACGTCCCATTTTTCCCAATATCTGACTGCGGCGCAGTCCCCATCACACCATCCCCACTGCGGCGCAGTGGGGGATTTGCACGAATAAGGCCGTGGATAATGGCTGCGGCGCAGTGGACCACGTACATCTCACCACTGCGTCGCAGTGCATTTCCACGTCCCATTTTTCCCAATATCTGACTGCGGCGCAGTCCCCATCACACCATCCCCACTGCGGCGCAGTGGGGGTTTGCACAACGTGGATAATGGCTGCGGCGCAGTGGACCACGTACATCTCCACTGCGTCGCAGTCAACTTCTTAGTGTACAACCTTCACTTTACGATCCCGACACTCGCTATCTCATCCACTCGAAACGACTCTCGACTTCACAAACGACTTCTGGCCAATAATCATCCGAATTTGCACAAAATGAACGCGTACTCGTTTAGAACCTGAAAACACTAACAAACACATAAACGCGCCAAATGCACACAAATTCGACAGAAAACATGTAATATAAAGGCCAAAAACAACGTGGGCAATGGGTATAAGTTAGTCACATCAGTAACTTATGATAAATGTAGGTATTTCGGGTTACACGGGAGGTATTGTGGGATATGAAGTTGACCATGAGACCTAATATGCAGTCCCAAATGTAGTGAAATGAAGTATGGAGTAATGTAGCGATTGTTATGCAAATTATGTAGTATATTGCAATGCTTGAAATGTAGACATGATGTAGATTCTTGATGTGTGCATGCCTATGTGACTCGTTCACCTAGTTCACTAGATTTACTAGGCTGCCATGTCACTTGCACGTTTAAGGGCCCAAACAAAATGAAGGAAATGTATGTATTTGTTTAGGTTGTGTGTTGCCTAAACTAATAATGTGTGAAACCGAGCTCGTAAATTTATAATGCAGGGAAGTGTTAAGCTTAACCCGTACTTTCCCTAGCCCGGCGAGTGCGTGAACGTAGGTTGCTTGGGTGGCTCCTTGCAACATGGTCATTTAATGCAGGGCGAGTAATACGAGGGGTCTGACCCGCCTCCATATACGGATTACTCCGGGATTGGCTTGCCATTCCTTAACGACGTTTGATGAGTAGCCTTTTGGCTGATCATCTAGTCGGGTGTGATGCAGGGCACACTTATATGCAGTTAACGAAGATACGTGTGATTATGTGTGATATAAAAGAAGGGTAGGCACAATTAGGGTGATTCATCCTAAGTTGGTATGCAGGTTGTACGTGTGTGTGTTATGTGGGTTGTGCCTTAATGTTTTGTCAACAAAGTAGAAATGTTTTAATTGGACAAAACTTTATAACTTTAGTGATATCTTACTTAGCTAATTCGTTAGCTAACACTTGTTTCTTGAAATGTGTGGTTCCCTCAGGTATAGCTTGAAGGATAGATGAGGCATGAAGGGCGAGGAGTGGGTAGATAGCCTGCTGATGGTTTTAGCTACCCTTAGATGCTACACCTCATTAGACATCATTTGCATTTTGATATTATGCAGAATTTATGTAGTACTATGTTGACGATTGTTTTGTGTTAGGCAACCGTTGGGTTTTCATTTAGACTTATTTTATGGTATGGCATGTAACACCAATAAATGCAGAAACCGAACAGTTTATATCGGTTTTGAATTTTTAAAGTTTTCTTCCGCATCTTTTAACACCGTTAGGTGAAAGATTTTTGAAAACCCATGTTTTTAAATGTCGGGTGTTACAAGTTGGTATCAGAGAAATGGTTTAAGTGAACCATAGTTCGACCATGACCGTAGGATTTTGGACTTAAACCGATGAAGGATAAGTTAGGACTACGTAGGTGTGCCTAGCTTTGAGAGGTAGTGCATTAGGACGGGTTGGATTGAGTAAGAGTTTAGGTTGAGGCTTGTTTGTGATTCTATATGCAGCTTATGTAGGTGTCGTGTAGCCTTAAACACCTTGTTCTCACTTTAATTCTTACTAACTACCGTCATTACATTGTAGACAACATGGTTAACACTCGTGCTAACAGTCAACGAGATGGAACTAACGCTAGTGGTGCTCCGCCTAATGGGAATGAGGCTGGGAATGGTGTTAACCAAAGGCCACCGCGAAGGCCACTTTCGGGAGCTCAGCCCACAAGGTCGGAAATTGATAGGGCAAATCCGGTGATTGAGCAGGTTCCCAATCAAGCAGAATTACATGAAGAATTGAGAGCTATTCGAACTCTTTTGATGAGAAATGAAGAAGAGTTAGCACAAATGAGGGCAGAAAGAGATGCTGAAAGGAATGGGAGTGAACAAAGGGGTGAGCGTTCGGATGGGAATTACTCTAATCCCTCCCAAAGTGCTGCACCATCAATGGCGAGATCACAACATGCTCAAGAGAATGTTGTTGCAGCAGTAGGTGTTAATGGGGTGAATGTTGGTGGACCTAGAGTTGTGAATGCACCACGCATTAGCAACTTTAAATATGAGAGCTTTAAGAAATGTGGTGCCAAGGAGTTTGATGGTACCCAAAATGCAGTGGGTGCTATGGAGTGGATTGAAGATATTGAGGTAGTATTTGCATCTTGTTACTGTCCGGATGATATGAAGGTTTTGTGTGCTAGTAGGATGTTGAAGAAGAATGCCCATAACTGGTGGAGGGCTACTACAGTTTCCATGGCCCCTGAGGTACTTGCTGTGATGCCTTGGGGTACATTTAAGGAGAAGTTTCTAGAAGAGTATGTGGGAACCCGAGAGCTGCGACTTATTGAGAAGGAGTTCAGATCTTTGGTCGCCAAACCTGGTGCAATTACGGAGTATGCACATTCTTTTATGAAGAAGCTTAAGTTTGTGGGGCATTTGGTTCGTAGGGCTGAAGATCAGGTTGAGGCTTATTGTGATGGTCTCCCAGCCAACTATCGAGGTTTGTGTAGGCAACCGTTGGGTTTTCATTTAGACTTATTTTATGGTATGGCATGTAACACCAATAAATGCAGAAACCGAACAGTTTATATCGGTTTTGAATTTTAAAGTTTTCTTCCGCATCTTTTAACACCGTTAGGTGAAAGATTTTTGAAAACCCATGTTTTTAAATGTCGGGTGTTACAAGTTGGTATCAGAGAAATGGTTTAAGTGAACCATAGTTCGACCATGACCGTAGGATTTTGGACTTAAACCGATGAAGGATAAGTTAGGACTACGTAGGTGTGCCTAGCTTTGAGAGGTAGTGCATTAGGACAGGTTAGGATTGAGTAAGAGTTTAGGTTGAGGCTTGTTTGTGATTCTATATGCAGCTTATGTAGGTGTCGTGTAGCCTTAAACACCTTGTTCTCACTTTAATTCTTACTAACTACCGTCATTACATTGTAGACAACATGGTTAACACTCGTGCTAACAGTCAACGAGATGGAACTAACGCTAGTGGTGCTCCGCCTAATGGGAATGAGGCTGGGAATGGTGTTAACCAAAGGCCACCGCGAAGGCCACTTCCGGGAGCTCAGCCCACAAGGTCGGAAATTGATAGGGCAAATCCGGTGATTGAGCAGGTTCCCAATCAAGCAGAATTACATGAAGAATTGAGAGCTATTCGAACTCTTTTGATGAGAAATGAAGAAGAGTTAGCACAATTGAGGGCAGAAAGAGATGCTGAAAGGAATGGGAGTGAACAAAGGGGTGAGCGTTCGGATGGGAATTACTCTAATCCCTCCCAAAGTGCTGCACCATCAATGGCGAGATCACAACATGCTCAAGAGAATGTTGTTGCAGCAGTAGGTGTTAATGGGGTGAATGTTGGTGGACCTAGAGTTGTGAATGCACCACGCATTAGCAACTTTAAATATGAGAGCTTTAAGAAATGTGGTGCCAAGGAGTTTGATGGTACCCAAAATGCAGTGGGTGCTATGGAGTGGATTGAAGATATTGAGGTAGTATTTGCATCTTGTTACTGTCCGGATGATATGAAGGTTTTGTGTGCTAGTAGGATGTTGAAGAAGAATGCCCATAACTGGTGGAGGGCTACTACAGTTTCCATGGCCCCTGAGGTACTTGCTGTGATGCCTTGGGGTACATTTAAGGAGAAGTTTCTAGAAGAGTATGTGGGAACCCGAGAGCTGCGACTTATTGAGAAGGAGTTCAGATCTTTGGTCGCCAAACCTGGTGCAATTACGGAGTATGCACATTCTTTTATGAAGAAGCTTAAGTTTGTGGGGCATTTGGTTCGTAGGGCTGAAGATCAGGTTGAGGCTTATTGTGATGGTCTCCCAGCCAACTATCGAGGTTTGTGTAGGCAACATGTGACGTTGTCGGTGGCGATAAAGGAGTCCAAGAGGTTGGACGACGACTTCAAAACTGAAAAAGTAGTTGAGAAAGTTGATGACAAGAAGTCGGGTTTCAAAAGAAGATCTAATTGGTCTTCGAATGCAAACAATCATAATAAGAAGTTCCGGGGAAGTTCTAATTCAAGTGGGGACAAGGATAAGAAGAAGAGTGGTACGTGGTGTGCCTTTTGCAAGACTTCTCATGACGGTCAATGTACGGATAAGACAAGGAGGTGTCACAAGTGTGGTATGTTGGGACATCTTGCAACTGAATGTAAGGACAAGGCTCGTTGCTACAAGTGTAAAGAAATGGGCCATCTTATTGCCGATTGCCCACAAATGAAGAATGACGGGAAGAAGGCAGCCACTTCAGCAACTAAGGTTCGAGCCCTACAGATGACAGTGGATGATGCAAAGAGCAACGATGAGGTAGTAAGTGGTACTTTTCTTGTTAATTCAAAACCTGCCTCTGTTCTATTTGATTCTGGTGCAAATACGTCATTTGTGTCTACTTTACTTGTTCCTAAGCTAGGAAGAGTCATTACCCCTTTAGATTGCTCAATAGAATGAGATTGAAGGTCGTTCATTTCCAGTCTAACTATTGCCTACTACTTTAGCCGGTTTTGATGTAGTGATAGGAATGGATTGGTTGTCTCAGAATGAAGCTAACATTTTGTGTTTACAAAAGATTATTCAGTTTTCTACGCCCGATGGTAAAGTTGTCACGGTTTATGGAGATAAGAAGAGAGGAGGAATAAAGATTATCAGTATGATGAAGGCTCTTAAGTGTATACGAAAGAACAAAAGCCATTTCCTTGCTTATGTTATTGATGCAAGAAAGGAGAAGCCTTCTATTGCTAGTGTGGATGTAGTTTCTGATTTTCCTGACGTGTTTCTCGATGATCTTCCCGGTATTCCTCCAGATCGGGAAGTTACTTTTCAGATTGATCTTATACCCGGTGCTACACCTGTTGCAAAAGCACCATACCGATTAGCTCCTACAGAAATGAAAGAGTTAATGTCCCAACTTCAGGAGTTACTTGACAAAGGGTTCATACAACCTAGTTCCTCGCCTTGGGGAGCTCCGGTTCTTTTTGTTAAGAAGAAGGATGGTTCGATGTGCATGTGTATAGACTATCGTGAGTTGAATAAGAGAACAGTGAAGAACAAGTATCCTCTTCCGCGTATTGATGATCTTTTCGATCAACTTCATGGTGCCTCCTATTTTTCTAAGATAGATTTGCGGTCCGGTTATCATCAACTGAAGGTTAAGAAGGAAGATGTAGCAAAGACAGCTTTCCGGACTCGATATGGACATTATGAGTTCCTTGTCATGCCATTTGGATTGACTAATGCTCCAGCCGCGTTTATGGACTTAATGAATCGGGTATGCCGTCCCTTTCTAGATCACTTTGTGATTGTTTTTATTGACGATATTTTGATTTACTCTAAGTCTGAAGCCAAGCACCGTGAGCACTTAAAGGCCGTCCTTGAAGTGTTGAGGGAGAAGAAGTTGTATGCTAAGTTCTCCAAATGTGAGTTTTGGCTGCGAGAAGTTCAATTTCTTGGTCATGTCATTTCTTCGGAAGGTATAAAAGTAGATCCTACAAAGATTGAAGCTGTTTCAAAGTGGGAGCAGCTAAAGACTCCCACCGAGATCAAAAGTTTCCTTGGTTTGGCTGGTTACTATTGAAGATTTATTCAAGATTTCTACAGAATAGCTAAGCCAATGACAGAATTAACGAAGAAAGGAGTGAAGTTTGAGTGGACAGAAAAGCAGGAGAAAGCTTTCCAAACATTGAAGACGAAGTTGTGTGAAGCTCCTATACTTGCCTTGCCTGAAGGTACTGATGATTTGGTTGTGTATAGTGATGCATCGATTACGGGTTTGGGTTGTGTCTTGATGCATCGATTACGGGTTTGGGTTGTGTCCTTATGCAGAGGGACAAGGTGATTGCTTATGCTTCACGCTAGTTGAAGCCACATGAGAAGAATTACCCGACCCATGATCTTGAATTAGCGGCGGTAGTATTTGCTTTGAAGTTGTGGAGACATTATCTTTATGGCACTAAGTGTACCTTGTATACCGACCATAAGAGTCTACAGTATGTGTTCAATCAGAAGGAGATGAATGTGAGACAAAGGAGATGGATGGAACTACTTAAGGATTATGATTGTGAGATCAAATACCATTCGGGTAAGCCAATGTAGTGGCAGATGCACTAAGTAGGAAGGTGCAGAATTCTTCTTGCAAAATGATGAGTATGCAAGTTCAAGCAAAGTCGGGACTGTTGGACCGTATTAAAGAAGCTCAAGTCAAGGCGTTAATGAAGGATAATATTGATAAAGAGAGTATTGGAAAGAAGAAACGCCTTGTGATGGAGACAAATAGCCGGGGGTTTAAGACATACAAGGGTCGAATTTGGGTGCCATTGCTTGGTGGTAATCGAGAATTGATCCTTGAAGAAGCTCATAGAAGTAGATACTCAGTTCATCCCGGTGTTACCAAGATGTATGCAGATTTGAAACTGATTTATTGGTGGTCGGATATCAAAGGAGAAGTAGCTCATTTTGTAGCAAAATGTTTGACTTGTGCACGTGTGAAAACCGACCATAAAAAGCCGTATGGATTGCTACATCAATTAGAGATCCCGGAGTGGAAATGGGATGATATCACCATGGATTTTGTAACAAAGCTACCAAAGACGCCAAAAGGGAATGATATGATATGGGTTATTGTGGATCGATTGACGAAGAGTGCACATTTTCTAGCAACTCGACAAGATGTACCCTTAACGAAGATGGCAAAGTTATACATTGATGAAGTAGTCTCAAAACATGGAGTTTCTTTATCTATTGTTTCGGACCGAGACTCGAGATTTGTGTCAAACTTTTGGAAGGGTCTTCAACGGGAGTTGGGTAGTAGAATAAATTTGAGTACCGCCTATCATCCTCAAACCGACGGGCAAAGTGAGAGAACTATTCAAACATTGGAGGATATGTTGAGGACGTGTGTACTAGAGTATGGTGGAGCATGGATGATCATTTGAGGTTGATTGAGTTTGCTTACAACAATAGTCACCATGCAAGTATTGGAATGCCACCATTTGAGATGCTATATGGAAGAAGATGTAGGACTCCAAGTTGTTGGATGGAGCCTGGTGAGAAGCAATTAACAGGTCCCGAAATCATTGAAATCACCTCTGAAAAAGTTAATGTGGCTAAAGAAGCTTTACGTGTGGCTAGAGAAAGACAGAAAACATATGCAGATAAGAAAAGGAGGCCGATTGAGTTCAATGTTGGTGATTTAGTGATGCTGAAAGTCTCACCATGGAAAGGAGTCATTCGATTTGGAAAGAAGGGAAAGTTGAGTCCACGTTTCATTGGACCTTTTAAAATCTTGAAGCGCATTAAGGATTTAGCATATCAGTTGGAATTACCTCCAGAATTGGATGAGATTCACAACACCTTTCATGTATCCTACTTGAGGAAATGCTTAGCCGAGGAGTCAAGTGTGATTCCTATTGAAGATGTTAGTATTGACCCAATGAAGAGAATGGTAGATGAACTAGTGGCGATACTTGGAAGGAAGCAAAACAAGCTACGCTGGAAAGTGATTGATTTAGTGTTGATAAAGTGGAAGCATAATCATGGAGAAAGCTTAACGTGGGAAACTGAAGCAGTAATGAAGGAGAAGTATCATGAGTTATTCCTTTCTGATGAGATTCCGGGGACGAAATCCTCTTAAGGGGGAGGTAATTGTAACATCCCAAACTTTTTATTTAACGGTTGACTAGTGTCGTTAAGTCTATATTAGATTTAATGTTTATATGTAGTTATTGTGTGATATGTGTGAGGCTTGAAAGCCTAAATGTTTAAATTAGTATAAACGTGTGTAAAATGTAGATAAATGCCTATGTAGTGGTATTTAATGAAGTAATTATGTTGTATATGGTCCATAGAGTAGTTTGTGACTAATAATGAAGGATTAGGAAGCTTAGGGACTAGTTTTGACATAGAGGCAAAGTCAAAAACGGGTTAAGGAGTTTAGGGAGTGTGTTTAGGTCATTATTTGCAGATTTCATTACTCCTAAACAAGCCCTAACCGCCCCACATAGTTCTTCCATTGATTTGCTAACCGAAAAGCTTCCTTACGAGTGATTTGAGAGTGTTTTGTCAAGAGTTTTGCATCCTATTTGTGATCTACAGGTAGAAAAGGTATTGTAATGTAGATTTATTATCTTTTCAGTTATGTGGATTATTAAGAAGTGGTTTAGGTCATTGGAGGATCAATCGATGTCGTAATAACGTTTGTTTTTATGAAGAAAATCATATGTTGTTTAATGGGGAAGTTTATTGCATTTGATTGGTCATAAAATGAAGGATTTTGATGTATAAAGGTCTGATATTTGACTTGGAATCGTTTGGTGTTGGTTTGGGGTTTAATCGTTCGATGTTGTGCAGAATCGCAACGGGTTGCGGCGCAACTCACCAGTTTTCAGCAAAATTATAGTTTTGAACCGTAACATCGTTTTGACACGCAGATTAGACCTGAATCTTAAGTGAGTCTTTAAAGTGTGCGGGTCTAGTTATTGGCCTTAATGACGTGAGTATGTAGCTTGTCTAATAATCGTTTACTAATTATAGGTAGACGAGCATAGTTGCTTTACACAGTGACTAGTTGTTGATTGTTGTGGACTACGCCGAGGTAAGATACACTACTTTTGACACGCTGAGGGTTCCACAAGCAATGGTTTCTTGTTATAACTTCCCTAACGGTAACTTAAGATAAATGTGGGTATTTCAGGTTACACGGGAGGTATTGTGGGATATGAAGTTGACCATGAGACCTAATATGCAGTCCCAAATGTAGTGAAATGAAGTATGGAGTAATGTAGCGATTGTTATGCAAATTATGTAGTACTATGTTGACGGTTGTTTTGTGTTGGGCAACCGTTGGGTTTTCATTTAGACTTATTTTATGGTATGGCATGTAACACCAATAAATGCAGAAACCGAACAGTTTATATCGGTTTTGAATTTTTAAAGTTTTCTTCCGCATCTTTTAACACCGTTAGGTGAAAGATTTTTGAAAATCCATGTTTTTAAATGTCGGGTGTTACAATACGAGGCTGAAACCAAATTACGAGGTCGTATTCTGTTTACGATGTCGACTGCCAATAAAAAATGTTTATTTGACTCGAAAGCTTAAATGGTCAACTCACGGGTGTTACAGTCTACCCTACTTTAGGGAATTTCGTCCCGAAATTCAGATTAGACAATACGTTTCATATCCAGGTTACACGTCAAGTTTTAAAGTATTAAATTACACACTAAGTCTCAAGTATCAAGTTTCCACATTAAGTTGTCAAACATCAAGTCACACATGAAGTTGTCAAACATCAAGTCACACATTAATTTCAAATCATGTAGTCACACATTAAGTTCAAATCATGTAGGCACACAATAAGTTCAAATCAAGTCACACATTAATTTCAAATCATGTAGTCACACATTAAGTTCAAATCATGTAGGCACACAATAAGTTTCCAAGTTTGCTTACTAAGTTTCGTGTACCGTGTTATGTGAACAAGTGTGGATACTTAATCTTCATTTGATCCTCTCGCTCCCAAGTAAACTCAGGGCCTCTACGTGAGTTCCAACGAACTTTCACAATGGTATACTTATGTCTATTGAGTTTTTTGACTTATCGATCCATAATTTCAACGTGTTCTTCTTTGAAACTTAGGTTGCTGTCTACTCGTATTTCGTTCAAAGGAATGTATGTCGTCTCATCAGCTAAACACTTCTTAAGGTTTGACACATGGAATACATTGTGTACATTACTAAGCTCCTGGGGAAGTTTCAAACGGTAAGCAACAATACCAACTCTCTCTGTAATCTTAAACGGTCCAATACACCTTGGAGCTAGTTTCCCTCTCTTTATGAATCAGACTACGCCCTTCCAAGGTGACACTTTAAGCATTACTTGATCACCAACTTGAAACTCTAAAGGTTTCCTTCGGTTGTCAACATATTTCTTTTGTCTATCTCTAGCCTTCATGAGGTTTTCCTTGATCTGTGTAATCCTTTTAGTAGTTTCAAGAATGATTTATGTTCCTATTAACTGGGTATCTCCCACTTCTTGCTATGCAAGTGGAGATCGACACTTCCTTCCATAAAAAGCTTTGAAAGGGACATCCAATACTCGAATGATAACTATTGTTATACGAAAACTCTACGAGTGGTAGGTGAGTGTCCCAACTACCACCAAAGTCGATGGCACATGCTTTTAGCATGTCCTCTAACATCTGAATCGTTCTTTCACTCTGTCCGTCTGTCTACGGGTGATAGGCTGTGCTCATATCTATTTGCGTTCCCAATGCTCTTTGCATTGATTTCCAAAATCGTGACGTGAATCGGTTGTCTCTGTCACATATGATTGACACTGGGACGCCGTGCTTGGCTACAATCTATTTTAGGTATAATCGTGCATATTGTTCCATCTTGTAGTCTTCACGAATGGGTATAAAATGGGTTGACTTGGTTAGTCGGTCTACAACGACCCATATCGCATCCTTCCCACTGCTAATCCTTGGTAACTTGGTGACGAAGTCCATGGTAATACTTTCCCACTTCCGTTCAGGAATCTATGGTTGCTTCAGCAGACCTCCTAGTTTCTTGTGTTCTGCTTTAACCTTCAGACAGGTTAGGGACTTGCTCACATAAACCGCCACATCATTTTTCATTCCTGGCCACCAAAATAAGTCTCGCAAGTCTTGATAAATCTTGTTTATCCCTGGATGAATAGAATATCTTGTTTGTTGCGCTTCATCCATTATTAGCTTTCTTAATCCACCATACATTGGTATCCAGAATCGATCGCAAAAATACAGCCCTCCATCTTCTCTTTGATCAAATTGTTCTGCCATACCTGTTTTAACTTTAGTCAGCTTGACCCCAACAATCTCTTCTTGAACAGCCCTAGTCAGCTTGAACCTCTCCAGTTTTTCTTTTTCAGACAATGATGACCTTTTGGAGATGACTATTGGCTTCTTCTTTACTTGAGCTGACTTCTTCTTCTTTGGAGAGTCATCAAGGTGTTCTTCTTCAAGTTCTTGGAATGCCTTTTGAGTTTTCTCTTATTCTTCTCTTATCATTTGCCTCTTTTCTTCTTTATTAAGCTGATCCTGGAGTCTTGTGTATCTTTCTCTTTCTTTTTCATCCAGAATCAGTTTCCTTGCTAGTCTGGCATCCTTTGCCACTTGTCTTTTCCTCCTTTCAAATTCATTCTTTCTGACAACCTCTTCTTCAATCTCAAGCTGACTTCTTTGTCTTGAAGTACCTTCAGTCTGAGTGCCTTCAGTCTGTATGTTTTGGTCAACTTGTTCTTCAATAGGCTGAATGGAAGCTGGGTCTTATCCAGATCCTCTCCTCTCAGTATAGTAAGGCCCAATGGGCAATCTATCACTATCATCTGAGGAGGTTTCATCTTCAAATTCTATAAGACAACCTTCACATCTGCTCCTTCTTCCTCTTCATCATCAACATCCACCATAACTACTTCTTCTTCTTCTTGTGTTGAAGCTGGCTCAGTCTGAATTTGAATTTCAACTTGAGGTTCAGACTGATCAGCTCCAATATTCATTATTGCCACAATAGCTTCAACATCTTCTGCATTCACCTCAGTATCTTCTTCCATAGTAGCAGCAACATCTTCTTCAACTAGTTTCTCCCCTTCTTCTTCCTTCTCCCCCATTTTGTCATCATCAATGGGGGCAGAGGAGGTGGAGCTGATTGACTTGAAGAGCTGAGTGAGATCATTTTTCAAGTAATTATCAAGCTCAGTCAACTTAGTAGTGTTTGATAAGCTGGAAGCCTTTAGTTCATCAACTTTTGAGCTGATTGTTGCAACCTTGTTCTTCAGCTCAGCTCCAGGCTTCTCCACTTTGGAAGGCACATTCACAACTTCTTGTAGCTTGGTTTGGATGCTTTGGATGTCATTTAGGACCTTCTTGTTTTGCTTCTTTATTCTCAGCCTGTTAGCTTTGAATCTGGTCCTCATTGACTTCTTTAGCTTGTTTTGGGAAGTGGCAAGTGCAGCTAAGTAATTTCTGTTTTGTTTATTTAATTTTGCCATCCCTTGACTCCAACCCTTTATTGTGCCACTCATCCTGGCATTCATCTTGGCCATTTCTGCCAATTCCCCCCATGATTTCTTCTTGATGGGTGGTCAAGATCCACTGAATGCTCACAATATCTTGAAGCTGATCCTGCAAAGATACCTGTTTACCTTGTAACACATCCATACGTTCACCAAGCTTTGTGATGTCAGCCTTGTGGGCGTCGTTCATCTAAGTGAGCTTGGCTACCACATCCCTTAATATGGATCTGGCCGTAATGGGAAGACCATCAGTTGGCTTTGCAGCCTGAACCCTTCTAAAGGGCTCACTGGTGACCATAATGATCGGTATATTAGGCGAATTTATAGATTGTGGAGCTGTAAGAGTTGTTAGCCGATTTGCCTCATGAGAGTGAGTCTCAAGAGGTGGAGCAGAAGTTGTCAGTCTGGCATCAGCTTGAGGAGAATTAACTTGTAATTCAAGCTGTACATTGCCTGCTTCATGAAGCTGAATAGATTGATCAGCTTCAGCATTGGCAGTAACCAAAACATCCCTTGAGGATGGGTAAGCAGCAGACTGACCAAGTGACTGATCACCCCTTGTGGTGATGATAAGTCTTTGACTACCAACATCGTGAGGACCATCGGTAGCTGTCTCACCTGCAAGAGACGGATTGAGGTCTTGACGAATCAAGCCCTCTTGACCAAAGGCAGTCCCTTGTGTTTCCACAAGTGCAGAGATGACTGCAGTTGGTGTATTGTTAAGGGTAGAATTGGAAGGTCCCTCTTCTGTGATGTTTTGTTTCACCACAGCCTCCTCGAGACAGAATGTTGAGGCTTGTACTCCACCTTGTGATCTAGGTGAAGCATTGGCAGCCTGTGCAGACCCAGAGTGTAAAAGATAAGAATCAGCTTGAGTACCTTTTCTTGGAGATCTTTGGTACACATGCTCAAGATTTTGCAACCGTGATAGACTCGACTCTTTATGGACTTGGGTTGAGTCCAGGGGTGTCCCTTTAATGATTTCACTACTCTGTTTGGGGAGTGATGAAGGCGATACAATTATGGACTCAGTCTGACCTTGGGCGGAGGTCTGTCTTTCAATGCGTACATCCTTTTGGGAGGATGCAGCAGTAACAGTTTTCCCTTTTATCTTACCTGCACACTTTTTAGAGGATGCAGATGGCGAATCGGATTAGCAGCAAGTGAAGCTGAGTCAGCTTGGGAACGTTCCCTTGCAGATTCAACCTCAAGGGGTAGTCTCCTTTGAGATGAAGAGACTTTAGCAGCTTTTGCAACATGCTCCCCCTCAACTGATGCTTTCTTTCTCTTCAGAGATCTTTTCTTTTTGGGGATTTGGAAGTTTGGCTCAGTTTGCAAAATTGGAGATTTTTGTGAGGGATCGTGATGCGGAAATGACTCCGAGTCATTTCCTCAAAAAAGGTTAGCTTGTATATTTCTTAATCAAAGATCAATAGCTGACTCAGTTTCCAGTTATGACCCTTTTTGAAGCATCAAACGCCTATTCTAAGAACTTGATAGTTTATCGGCACATGTCCTCAATCAGTAGCTACTTCTCTTTGTTGTTGCAAGTGCCGACTTCAAAAGCTTATCCATATATGTCTACTGATCCAGAAATACATGCTGATCTAATAAAGCATGCCGATGAGAAAACCTATATCATTCTAACAGAAGCTACTAAGCTGGATACTAAGTCGAGTACTGACTTGCTGATCTTGTTGCCCGCCAGTGACAAAATAAGTCTTGATCAGAAACAACTCTCGCTGAAACAACTTCAGTTGATCACGATCAGTGAACTGGACAACACCAGATGTGATCAGCGAGTGTCCAGAACAGCTAGTAACACTTCAGTGAGAAGGTTACATCAACAAGTCGTTCCTCAGCAAGTATCCATGAGTGACACTGGCCAGAGATGGGTGATCAGTGCTTTATTTAAGTTATACTTCAGCAAGCGTTCACTAGTGATGGAGTTTATCAGATCCATTTCAGTTGCACTTCAGTGGCCCATTTCAATGACTAGTTCTCAGCCACTAGTGAAGGTAACCACTGGACGGTTTCAGTGAATAACTCCAGTGAGTCGTTTCAGTCAACATGCTACTCCAGTGAACCATTTCAGTGGACAGCTTCAGTGACAAGCTCCAGTCATAATACTCCAGCCATAAGGACTCCAGTGAAGATCCTCCAGATCCATGCTCAGTGAAGATCCTCCAGTCCAGGCTCCAGTCAAGACCCTTCAGTGAAGCGACTCCAGATCGAGGATCCAGTAAAGACACTCCAGTTTAAACTCCAGTTGAGCTTACCAGTGAGCGACTCCAGTCAAGTTTCCAGTAGTAAGCCACCAGATCCACTTCAGTATTTTGTCACCTAGTTACTTTCATCCAATAAGAAGCGGACACATCAGAATGTTCTAGAAGCTTATGGATAAGAATGGACATGTGGATGTGACACCTTTTCTAACAGTTTGCGTGTGCCAATTATGGGGACCATTTCTAAGGGAATAATTCTAGAAGTTGCACATGCCTTTTTTCTATTGGTTGTCTAAAGTAGTGGTGGTCCTTGTTGTTTGTGACAGCCTATTATTTCTTTTATTATTGTATTTCTTTAAATCTAGAAAATAGCATTAGTGGCTATAAATAGGGGTTCATTTCTCATTGTAATTTAGACTTGATTGATTGAATGAAATTAATAGAGCAGCCTCTATTTCTTATCCAAAAATCTTCATTTACCTTTATGGATCTTTGATCTTGGTGGTTTGAAGTGATCCCTTTGTAAAGTCCCTCACTTGATGGTTTAACCCAATAGTGTAAAATACAACAAGTCTAATATGCACTTTGATTTGGACTAGTATTACTTGAATATAAATGCAAGTATATAAACAAAGTAATACAAGACTTAAAGCAATTAATAAAGTAAAGGTAGAACACAATGTAATTTTTCAAGTGTATTTTATTTATGATGTCAAATAAAATACAAGGTTGTGCGGAATCAAGATAATACAAATATGTAAGTATCCTAACAACCTATGAATTACAAATGATCTATATTTGCTAAATAAACTCTTTAGATCGAAATACTTAAAGTTGTGAAGTATCCCTGTTACGATCGAGAGTATTTAGACAAATTCACCTAATTGCTAAAAAAGTAATTTTAACAAGGAAATGACTTTGTATTTATAGGAAAACAAATTCACCAGTGAATTTGTGTTGTACAAATACGGTTGCATGTATTTAATGAACCGACAAAGTCATTAAATGCATTGGTTAAGGTACAAGGATAAAGTCACATCAATATGACTTATTATCCTTTTAACCAACCACCTTTACACACGTAAGTACTTTTGTAAAGACAAGTGGAATGTTTTTTGAAAAGTGTGTAAAGGCAAAGTTCCAGTCGTAGATCTGGTAAGACTTCCAGTGGACTCCGCCATTTGTCAGTCTTCTTTATTCTAACTTCAGTCTTTGACTTCAGTAAGAATGTCTTCAGTAGAATAGATCTGGACTGGGGTGAAGTCCAGTGAGCTGAAATCTGGAAGACTCCAGATTTCCTATACAAGTATTTTGCTTACTGGTCTTCCATTATTTCTGAATAAATCTTCAGTGTCGCTCCAGTCGTTAAGTCTGGAGCGAGTCCTGTAAATCTGGACCTAACAAATTCCCCCTTTTTGTTTAGAAATAATGAAAGGTTTTTCAAGCTTCTATCTATACAATTTTGTATGCTTGAAAAACACTTGTTTATGATTTAGTCTAAAAATTTTAAGTTACTGGAAAACACTTTATAGATCATCAGTGTTCCAGTTTCATCTTTTAATTCTAACTTAGACTAAATCTGATCACTTACTTTGTGAATCAAAAATTGCAACAATATTTACATACATCAACTGATAAACAGTTACAATTTTGATAGATAAATACAAGTACAAGTAAATGATAAAAGAGTCAGGCCCTTCTGTTTGACGTCTGTCCTTGAGCATCTTCAGTGGCCTTCCTCTTGGGAGATGGTGAGGATGGTACAGAAACTGGTGGTCGCATACCCAGAACAGCTTCCATCTGTTCTATTCTCTTCCAGACCTTCTCAATCCTCTTCATAAATGCTTTGACATCAGGAGTTAAATCAGTTTTCCCCGTGAAAGTCAAGCCTATCTCCTTCAGTTCAGTCCATCCAAACGACTGGACTGAAGCATTCTTCCTTTCATCAGTAAAGTTACCCTCTCTGGTCAACTTTACTTCAAACCTGGTCATCCCTTCATGGTTTTCAGCTAATTTAATCTCTGCACCTATGATCCTTCTGGCATCAGCCCTGAACGTCATTAGTTCATTATACTTATCTTTCAATTTGGCAGCCTGGATCAATGCTTCAGTTTCCCTGGATACCTTCTCTTGTTCTAAGGCAGACTGGAATTCTTCACGATTTATTCTTTGTGAAGTATCAAAGGGAATGAAAGTGCTCAGATCTGCATCCCTGATTGCTTTTAACTGTTTGGCAGTGAGTTTTGGCAAGCCTTTTATCTTCTTTCTATACTGTATCTCCAGAGCACCAGCATTCTTTTTGATCTTCTTCTGGAGGTTCACCAGTTCCTCCGTCCTTTGTCTGATCAGTTCAACTACACTGACACCATAAGTTACTGTATCATAAGTTTGTTCTTCTAAAGAGTACCTGGAGCGAATATAGACGTCATCCAATGCATCCAGACATTGATGAACTCTGGGGTCTTCCTTCATCTTTTTGTTTAGAAATAATGAAAGGTTTTTCAAGCTTCTATCTATACAATTTTGTATGCTTGAAAAACACTTGTTTATGATTTAGTCTAAAAATTTTAAGTTACTGGAAAACACTTTATAGATCATCAGTGTTCCAGTTTCATCTTTTAATTCTAACTTAGACTAAATCTGATCACTTACTTTGTGAATCAAAAATTGCAACAATATTTACATACATCAACTGATAAACAGTTACAATTTTGATAGATAAATACAAGTACAAGTAAATGATAAAAGAGTCAGGCCCTTCTGTTTGACGTCTGTCCTTGAGCATCTTCAGTGGCCTTCCTCTTGGGAGATGGTGAGGATGGTACAGAAACTGGTGGTCGCATACCCAGAACAGCTTCCATCTGTTCTATTCTCTTCCAGACCTTCTCAATCCTCTTCATAAATGCTTTGACATCAGGAGTTAAATCAGTTTTCCCCGTGAAAGTCAAGCCTATCTCCTTCAGTTCAGTCCATCCAAACGACTGGACTGAAGCATTCTTCCTTTCATCAGTAAAGTTACCCTCTCTGGTCAACTTTACTTCAAACCTGGTCATCCCTTCATGGTTTTCAGCTAATTTAATCTCTGCACCTATGATCCTTCTGGCATCAGCCCTGAACGTCATTAGTTCATTATACTTATCTTTCAATTTGGCAGCCTGGATCAATGCTTCAGTTTCCCTGGATACCTTCTCTTGTTCTAAGGCAGACTGGAATTCTTCACGATTTATTCTTTGTGAAGTATCAAAGGGAATGAAAGTGCTCAGATCTGCATCCCTGATTGCTTTTAACTGTTTGGCAGTGAGTTTTGGCAAGCCTTTTATCTTCTTTCTATACTGTATCTCCAGAGCACCAGCATTCTTTTTGATCTTCTTCTGGAGGTTCACCAGTTCCTCCGTCCTTTGTCTGATCAGTTCAACTACACTGACACCATAAGTTACTGTATCATAAGTTTGTTCTTCTAAAGAGTACCTGGAGCGAATATAGACGTCATCCAATGCATCCAGACATTGATGAACTCTGGGGTCTTCCTTCATCTTTTTGTATACATCGATATGAATGCCCAACCTGCCAGCATTATAAGAATCAAGAGTCCCCATCTTTGCCATTTCCATCTTGTGAGCTTGTAGTTCATCCTTTTGCCTTTTCTTAAAAATTTCTATCATTATGCACTCCTGCTCCAGTCTCTTTGAAGTGTCATCATCAGCAGTAGGAAATTTTGATGAACTTCCAGCAATTTCAATTTCTTCTCCAGATACCACATGTTGCTTTCTTTTT
>CM067168.1:135081569-135179069 GCA_034093135.1 Erigeron breviscapus | reverse complement strand
TTGCTCAACAATAAGCGACCCATCTTCATTCATGATATCACCTGGATGACTCGATTTGGCTCTATTAGGATTGACCTGAACTCCATCCTTCCTAAGACGTATGGAAGTTCTAGGTCGAGTGGGGTGTTCTTGAGGAGCCACTTGAGTTACTGGTTGCACTATTTCAGCATTGAGGACTCTAGAGGGTCCTTCACCAATCTGGTTCCCACCTGGAGCCTCTTCCTGCTCATGTGATGAAGTGCATCATTTCTAAAATGGTTCAACATATTTACAGGAATTTCAACCTCACCAGCTCTTGATTTTAATGAACTTAACTCCCTCAGATAGTCACACACAGAAAAATGGTTTGTATCGTAATCATACTCATCACCTAGAGCTCTTAGAAAAACAAGTGACAGAAAACGAATATATGGAATATGAGGTTTTCTACCTTTCACCTTTAGACGCTCAACAAGGTCATCGAAGAAAATCTGAGCAAAGTCGACCCTGTATCCAAACCAAAGACAGTAAGCAATCTGGAGTTGCATTTGATTTATCTGGTCCAACCCTCCAGAACTGCCACCCAAACACTCAACAAGATGAGTGAAGAAGTATCTCCATGAGTAGATGGTGCCTTTTCTTGATATATGGCCATGCTCATCCAGTATATTAGTATGTCCCATCAGTCTACACACATCCCTGTAATTTAGACCAGTAGGGAGAGTAATGGCCATCTCATTTTCAGCCAAATAATTCAACTGAAGAATATCTCTAAGAGAGTCAGCAATGAGAGTAAAGGCCCTGGTGCCTTGTTGCAATGTGTAGTTGATGGATTGAGTGTTTTCAACATACACAGCAGTGTACCAAAATTCACATAAGTAATCGTGATACATTTTTCCGTGATTAAGAGTAAGAGCACCGTAGAGTGGACAACTGAGGAAAAAGGCATTCAGTCGTCCAATGAGATAAGTTGGAGCATGAGTGATGCTAGTGAGTCTAGCCATCCAATTATTCATGTTTATTCTGATCGCCTTTGCCTCTAAAGTAATATGAGGTGCCTTTACTACATTGGCAACGGGAGCATATTCAGCAGCGAGCAGATTTTTGACAGAAGTTGCTTGTCGAGGGGCCATTTTATTTGGTAGATAGATGATATGAAACTGAAAAATTAGGGTTTATGAAGATTTTATGAAGTAAATATGAGAGAGATTGATGATTAGAAATTGAAAGAAAAATGGAGTAAATGAAGGAATTTGAAGAATTGGGAGTAAATGATTTTCGAAGTAAATGAAAATAAAAGTGAATGTGGGTATTTATATAGGAGAGAGTGTGTGGAACTCAAACGGTTATTTTTGAAATTATCAAATGTAATTTTGATCGGATTTTGAAATCCGCATTAAATACATCACATCACATATTAATGTATGATGGTTTACAGCCCACAAACAGTACCCACTAGTTCCTTTTGTCTTCCCAAGGTAAAAATTTCATCATTAGGTTTGAAAAATTACATGCCACGTAGGATAATAAGATAAATATCTTTTCAAAGAGTTTGCATACGTGGCACGCACAAAGACCAAGTATTAAAAAAAATTATGACTGACATACCATGACTCATTTCAGTGTATCTGGAGGTTGACTGGACACTCCAATATCACTGGTGGATTAGGCCAGTGATGCATGCACTGATGGTACACTGGAGGGACACTCCAGTAAAGTACCAATGAAAATCATTTGAAAGAGACTGGTAACCTCAAACATGCACATTAACTAATACAGACAAGTGAGAGGGACACATTTACAAGGAGACAAAAGTTACCTCAAACATGCACTTCAACCTATCTAATTACCAGTGAGAGGGACACATTTACATGGTACCAGTGATATTTTCCAGAAAATTTTTTTGTCCAGTGAGAAAATAAGTTAATAAATTCCCCCTGAAATTAAAACAAATTTTAAGGACAAAAATATATCTTTCAGTCTTCCCCCTGGAATATTGATCCAGAAATCTATTAATGCAGAGATAGTACACAAGGGCGTTCAATATCTAAGCAGTTATAGAGTTATAAATCTTTTAAATCAAGGATCCCTGATAGTACACAAAGGCGTTCAATACCAAGGTTCCAGATTTAAGGGTTTAACATTCCCAACTCACCAACAAGATATTCAAAAGTTTTAACATCCAGAGGTTTGGTAAAAATGTCAGCGAGTTGTTTGTCAGTGGGAATAAAATGGAGTTCAATATTATTTTTCATAATATGATCACGAATAAAATGATACCTGAGATCAATGTGCTTCGTCTTTGAGTGCATGACTGGATTGTTCGAGATAGCAATGGCACTGGTATTATCACAAAAGATTGGGGTCTTTGATTACTTAATACCATAATCAAGCAACTGGTTCTTCATCCAGAGTATCTGAGCACAACAACTGGCTGCAGACACGTATTCAGCTTCAGCAGTGGACAATGAAACTGAAGTTTGCTTCTTACTGGTCCAGCTGACCAGTTTGCAACCAAGGAAATGACATCCACCAGTAGTGGATTTCCTGTCTATCTTACAACCTGCATGATCTGAATCTGAATAACCCATTAGATCCATGCTGAGCCTTTGGGATACCAAAGACCCAAACTGGGGACACCCTTAAGGTATTTCAGTATGCGCTTTACAGTAAGCATATGAGATTCTTTTGGGTTAGACTGATATCTGGCACATAAACATGTTGAAAACATAATATCTGGTCTACTGGCAGTTAAATACATCAGTGAACCAACCATGCCTCAATAGACAGTGGTGTTCACTGGTTTACCATCTTGATCTGAGTCCAGTGTCAGTGGTGCAGAAATTGGAGTGGCTATTGATGGTGAATAGTTCATATCATATTTCTTTAAAAGATCTCTAACATATTTTTCCTGATTAATAAAAATACCATCTTTGTTTTGTTTAATCTGGGGTCCTAGAAAATATGTTAATTCACCTATCAAACTCATTTCATATTCAGAGGATATGATTTTAGAAAATTTCTTGCACACGTTTTCATCAGTAGACCCAAAAATAATATCATCAACATAAATTTGTACCATCAGAAGATTACCTTTTTCATGAAGAATAAATAAGGTATTGTCAATTGCACCTCTTTTAAAACCATTTTTCAATAAATGTTTAGTCAGAGTATCATACCAGGCACGTGGAGCTTGTCTGAGACGATAAAGTGCTTTATCCAGACGATATACCCAGTGGGGATGTTTTTCATCAATGAAACCTGGTGGTTGTCTGACATAAACTTCTTCTTTAAGTTTTCCATTCAAAAATGCACTTTTAACGTCCATCTGGTAGACCTTGAATTGATGATGAGCAGCAAATTCTAAGAATATTCTGATCGCTTCAAGTCTAGCCACTAGAGCAAATGATTCATCAAAATCGATATCTGACTGGCAATACTCTTGTGCTACCAGTCTGGCCTTGTTTCTGATGACATGGCCATCTTCATCTACCTTATTCCTGAAGACCCATCTGGTTCCAATTGGTTCTTTCTTTCCAACTGGGAAAGAAACCAGGTACCAAACCTTGTTCCTTTCAAACTGGTGAAGCTCTTCTTGCATAGCTATCACCCATCTTGGATCTTCCATAGCCTCGTCAATCTTCTTTGGTTCTATTAGTGATAAGAAACTAACATATAAGCGTTGATTACTGGAGGCTCTTCTGGTCTGAATCTCTCTACTGGAGTCACCTATGATCTAATCGATAGGATGAGCTTTTGTCCACCTAGAGTATTGACCAGGATTGTTACAAACAACAATATCAGTGCAAGAGTTCAGTTGAGTCTCCTCTGGTATTGCTTCAGGAGGAGGATCTTGCCAGACTACTTCAACATCTTCATCTGAATCATTTAAATCACGATTTGCATCATGAAATTCTTCATTTGAAGGCATTTCTTGAAGTATTGGTTCAGTTTGGAATTCTTCATTTGAAGATATTTCTGGTATAATTTCAACTGATACTGATACTGGGGGAGTAGTACGAACATCTGATCCAATAACAAGTTCAGATGGTGGTTTGAAACTTATTGAAGGATAGAAAGATGTACTACTGGGGGTTTTCTTCTTTTGAGCTGGTTCCAAGTCAGAATGACTGGAAACTTCTTCAGGTGAATCTTTGCAGTTGATGGGATCAGATTCACAGAAGATAATTGGATTTTCTGGGGGAGAGACAAGGACTGGCTTTCTATTAATTGCATTATTCGATTCATCAAATGTTACATGTATTGACTCATGGACCTTCTCCAGTCTCTTGTTGTAGACTCTGAAGGCCTTGCGAATGGCTGAATAGCCTAAGAAATACCCTTCATCAGCTTTAGCATCGAATTTGCCTAACTGACTGGAGCCGTTCAGAATGTACACTGGACATCCAAAACCGTGAAAATAACCAATATTTGGTTTTCTATTTCTTAAGACTTCATAGGCTGTCTTTTTGTGTCTTTTGATGTACACAGACCGGTTCTGGGTGTGACAAGCAGTAGCAATTGCTTCAGCCCAGAATCTGGTAGAAAGACCAGATTCAACAAGCATACTCCTGGCAGCTTCTATCAGCGTTCGATTCCTTTCCACCACTCCATTCTGTTCTGGAGAGCGGGCTGATGAGAAATTCTGGGAGATGCCAGTGTCAGTACAGAATGACTCCAGAGTTGCATTCTGGAATTCTGTTCCATTGTCACTTCTTAACTGACACACTTTCGACTATACTTGAGCTCAATTTGTTTGATAAGACTGATGATTTCAGCAGCAACTTCATTTTTAGACCTGAGAAAGATAACCCAGCAATATCTGGAGAATTCATCGACTATTACCAGAGTGTATCTTTTACCAGCACGAGTCTGAACATTCACTGGACCGAAGAGGTCCATATGAAGCATATGAAGTGGTTCAGATATGCTAAAATTCTGCTTTGTCTTGAAACTGGTACGTTTCTGCTTACCCATCTCACATTCTGGACATGGCCTTTCCTTTTTGAAGGAAACTAAAGGTATCCCATCTGCCAGTTGTTTTCTGGACAACTTATTTATATTTTTGAAATTTAAATGGGATAACCTTTTATGCCATAACCAGTTTGTGTCTTCATCAACTTTCTATATCCATCACATACACATTCCCTCTTCTGGGAGCAATCAATACTACCTTCCAGTCCTTGTTAAATACAATGCCCTGAGCAATATTGAACAATACTTGATAGCCATCATCACACAGTTGACTGACACTGATCAGGTTATATTTCAAACCATTCACAAATGCAACTCGTTTGAATTTGACTTGTCCATTGTTCAGAACACCATACCCCTCAGTTTTTCCACAACCATCATTTCCAAAAGTAATGGAGGGTCCATCAGAAATTATGAACTCCTCCAGCAGGGTCTTACATCCGTTCATTGTCCTGCCAGCTGCACTGTCAAGATACCAGATAAACTTCTTTCAATCGCCCTGCACATCCACCAGATATATCAGTTAGATTTGGGAACCCATCGACTGATGGGTTTACTGGACCCTCCCTTATAGGTCCCTGGAGGTATCTGGTTGAGTTCACTTTCTTCCAAAACAGATTTTTCTGCAAATGTAATTGGAATAGATAATTTTGAAACCTTTTTTTTTCTCAACTGGAGAAATATATTTATCTTTCTTTGAAAAAGGTTTGGTATTTTGTCTAGGGCCAGATGAAGTACCCTCAAAATTGTTTAATCTTGCATTACAACTTTGAAATTGACGAGCCAGTAATTGAAACTGGCTCTCTAACCTTAACAAAATATTTTCATCAGATGACACCTGAGCCTTTCCAGTTGACTGGACTCTAGGCTTAGGTAGGGAGACATTCTTCTTCTTTGGAACTGAAGGTTCCTTGGAGGAGGACTGAGGCAAAGGTTTCTTCAGATTGACCTTTTTAACTAGAGCAGTCACCTGAGGTGCTCTAGTTTTTACCTCTGGGGATTGAACTGGGAAAATATTGGCCTTAGGAGTTACAGGCTCATCATAAATGGTAATGGGCCTGAATCCCTCTGGTAAACGATCAATTACTGGTATTAATGATGCAACATGAGTATTTCCATCTAAATAAGCACGTTTTTGAGTGGGAAATTGATTTACTCCAGCATCATATGGCTTTCTGGTTTCAAGCCATGATTTAATAACCAGTTTTTCCTTTTCTAAAATGATTTCAAGATCTTGCTTTTCTTGAATCAGTTGTTCAGTTACCAGAACTTGGGCTTGAAATGCCAGTTCAATGTCTTGAAGTTCCTTTAATTTTAATTTTAAAACTGTAATTTCAGAAAAATCAGTTTCTAGACCATTTACACAGTCAGATCTAACAGTTTCAACAAAGATTAAATCAGAATTAAGAGTTTCAGCAATGTCCAATTTTAGTTCAGTGTCAGTTTCCACATCATAATCACTGACCTTTTTGATAACAATGTCCACCCATCTTCCAGATGTGACATCTTCCTTCACCATATGCTCTTCGTCTGCCAGAGCCATGTAACAACAATCTCTTTCCTCTTCTTCATCAACAGATGAATCATCAGAAGGAACCCATTTCTCTTCAGTTGTTGCAATCATGCATTTATTATTTTCCATTTGTTATGCCATGAGAGCAATTTTAGCCTTAAGCTTTTTATATTTAGATTTATAGCTATCATCAGGCTTTTTATTAGAAGTAAATGGACCAGGCTAGGATACAAACTGACTGGACTTGCAATCTTTCATGAAATGACCTTTTCTGCCACACTTAAAGCATGTCAGATTGGTCTTATCAGTAGAAGAACTGGATGCAAATTGTCCAGATGACCTATTTGCTCTTGCTTTGAAACGGTTAAATGTTTTAGCAATCATTGCAACCAGGTCATCATTTTCAGATTCATCACAGTCTGGAGAGATAAGACTAGATTCTCCAGATTCCATGAATTCAGACACCATCTTCTTCATAGAAAATACATTCTCAGAAGATATTAGTTTTGTAACTTGTGGTTCAGTATGACTAACCACACTAGAACTACTGGAGGCATGGTTATAAGCATCTTGTTATGCCACAACTCTCTGAGCCTGATTTTCTTCAGTGTATCTGAAAGCTCCATATAAAGTTGAAAGAGTGTGAAAGTGCAGAGTTTTACCTTGTCTTAAGACCAGGATCATGTGAGACCATTTGGTTGGTAGTATATCACAAAATTTCTCCACAAGTATATCCTTGTCTTTCTCAACCCCCAGTCCTCTCAACTGGTTAATAATGCTCATAAATCTGGTGTAAGTACCAGTGAGAGATTCATTGGGCTGAGCAAAAAATGTCTCATACCTCTTGTTTAAGGAGACCTTTCTGGTGACAATGGTGTCATCTCCTCCTTCATACTGGTTCACTAGTTCCTCCCACATGGTTTTACCACTGGGAAAAATAACTAGTATGGGAATTAGGGTTTCTGGAACAGCCCCGAGGATCATGTTTTTGAGAAGGGTATCTAAATTTACCAATCTCCTCTCCACTTCAGACCAATGCTCCTCCCTCTTTTCCCTGCTTCTTCTAGATCCAGTTGGATCAAGAAGAGCATTGAGAGGTGATGTGGGGACGTAAGGTCCTTCATTTAAAATTTTCATCATATTTCTCTCAATTCCAGTGATATGCAATATCATCCTAGCTTTCCACGTACCAAATTCATCACTATTCCCACTGAATTTAGGAACAGGATTGTTTGAGTAGTGCACATGCACATGTGGAGAAGCAGGAGTAGGAGGAGGAGGGGGTGGATTAGTGTTAATGATAGGTGGTGGTTCATTATTTTGATCATTAATATTAGGATCAGGACCATGACTTGTGTATTTTCTGGGTTGGCCATCAAAGAAGCAGATCTAGGCAAGTTTGTTTAGCCTTCTGCTCTGATACCAATTGTAAAGTCCCTCACTTGATGGTTTAACCCAATAGTGTAAAATACAACAAGTCTAATATGCACTAGATTTGGACTAGTATTACTTGAATATAAATGCAAGTATATAAACAAAATAATACAAGACTTAAAGCAATTAATAAAGTAAAGGTGGAACACAAAGTAATTTTTCAAGTGTATTTTATTTATGATGTTAAATAAAATACAAGGTTGTGCGGAATCAAGATAATACAAATATGCAAGTATCCTAACAACCTATGAATTACAAATGATCTATATTTGCTAAATAAACTCTTTAGATCGAAATACTTAAAGTTGTGAAGTATCCCTGTTATGATCGAGAGTATTTAGACAAATTCACCTAATTGCTAAAAAAGTAATTTTAACAAGGAAATGACTTTGTATTTATAGGAAAACAAATTCACCAGTGAATTTGTGCCGTACAAATATGGTTGCATGTATTTAATGAACCGACAAGGTCATTAAATGCATTGGTTAAGGTACAAGGATAAAGTCACATCAATATGACTTATTATCCTTTTAACCAACCACCTTTACACACGTAAGTACTTTTGTAAAGACAAGTGGAATGTTCTTTGAAAAGTGTGTAAAGGCAAAGCTCCAGTCGTAGATCTGGTAAGACTTCCAGTGGACTCCGCCATTTGTCAGTCTTCTTTATTCTAACTTCAGTCTTTGACTTCAGTGAGAATGTCTTCAGTAGAATAGATCTGGACTGGGGTGAAGTCCAGTGAGCTGAAATCTAGAAGACTCCAGATTTCCTATACAAGTATTTTGCTCACTGGTCTTCCATTATTTCTGAACAAATCTTTAGTGTCGCTCCAGTCGTCAAGTCTGGAGCGAGTCCAGTAAATCTGGACCTAACACCCTTTATCTATATTTGTGGTGGTTCGTCCTTTATCAAATATAGTGGTGAGATCTTAAATCTTCGATTCCTTTATCTGTGTTTGTGGTGGCTAGACCTTTATCAGATATAGTGGTGGGTTGGAGTGTTTCCTTTATCTTTGATTCCGGTGGCCAGTCCTTTACGAATCTTGGTGGTAGATTCTTTTTATCTATTATTTATTTTATTGTCTTGTTTTGTTGGTTTTGTTTCATAAAATCAAAAAATCCTCACAAAAATAGTAATTCCGCTGTGCTAGTTCTTTGTTTATGTTGTTACATTCCGTTGTGCTTAAAGTGTCGCGTGAGTTTTACGCATCAAATTGGTATCAGAGCCAGGTTCTTTTAAAGGGTTTCTTAATCTTTTAATCCTTGGGTTTTTGTTATTTTGATTGTCGGGTCAGGTTCAAAAGGGTTGTTTTAATCTTTTTATCCTGTTGGTGTTTGTTTGTTTGTCAAAAATCTGTTTGGATAAGTTGTCTCAAATCTTCATAGATCTGACCGTTATTTGAATATTATTGTTTAGATCTGAATGTATTTATTCATGAAATTGTGGTTTCCAATCTCAGATCTAATCTCTCTTGTTTAGATCTATTTTTGATTATCTTTTTATTTCGATAGTAAGAATGGGTTATAATCGAAATCTTGCTTTAGAGAATTTTTGAAGAGATAGACAGCTTAAATCTCTTGAAAGACAAATGGGGGAAATTCTAGATGTGTTAGAAAAGCATGTGAGAGAAACAAAAAAGAAAAATTCTCGTAAGAAACTCACTGATTGCAAACAACTAGAAGTTGTTAATTCGATCAGCAGTCCCATTTTCATGAAGGTTAAATCAGTCCCTAATTCTTTAATAGAGTTAAAAGTTGAAGCCGATGTTGAGCAAGAGCCTATTTATGATGAAGAAGAAATGTTTGATGTTACTGATGACTTTTTGCTCTTCAAGAAAGTCATTCACTTGAAATGAATGAAGTTCAGCAAGAAGATGATATTTTTCAACCATGTGTTTATGATGACGATGGTGAGGAAGTAACTGAAGCTGACCTTGATGATTTCTTGCTGAATCGGAATACTAATCATTCTCATGAAGTTAGTGTTGATGAATCCCAGCAAGGAAGTGTTAACCAGACTTGTTTTTGTTATGTTACTGGCGAAAAGGAGTCTACAGGAGCTGCTGATGATGAATCATCGCTGATCAAAGAAGTCCAGCGAGCAATACATTCAACTGAAGATCCAACTGGAGATCCAACTGAAGATCCAACTGAAGATCCAACTGGAGATCCAACTGAAGATCCAACTGAAGATCCAACTGAAGATCCAACTGAAGATCCAACTGAAGATCCAACTGGAGATCCAACTGAAGATCCAACTGAAGATCCAACTGAAGATCCAACTGGAGATCCAACTGAAGATCCAACTGAAGTTCCAACTGAAGATCCATCAGTTGAAGTTAAACAAAAAAAGTCTATGTACCTGATGAGGAACTCTATAGTGTCACTACCAGTCACAACTCGATGGCTTAAAGAAGGCATAGGGGTAACAACTACTAACCGAGCACTTGTGTTTAATTTCAGATTCGATTATTATTCTATGAGGTTAAATCAGTCCCTAATTCTTTAATAGAGTTAAAAGTTGAAGCCGATGTTGAGCAAGAGCCTATTTATGATGAAGAAGAAATGTTTGATGTTACTGATGACTTTTTGCTCTTCAAGAAAGTCATTCACTTGAAATGAATGAAGTTCAGCAAGAAGATGATATTTTTCAACCATGTGTTTATGATGACGATGGTGAGGAAGTAACTGAAGCTGACCTTGATGATTTCTTGCTGAATCGGAATACTAATCATTCTCATGAAGTTAGTGTTGATGAATCCCAGCAAGGAAGTGTTAACCAGACTTGTTTTTGTTATGTTACTGGCGAAAAGGAGTCTACAGGAGCTGCTGATGATGAATCATCGCTGATCAAAGAAGTCCAGCGAGCAATACATTCAACTGAGAGCTAATTTGTTTGCTGATTTTAAAACCACTCAGCAACACTTTTCATTCGATCTTGAAGCCAGTGGGAAGGTTAAATGTAAAATGAAGACTAAGGTCAAAAATGAATTATTTGTTAGTCTAGCTGGGTATAGAAAAGGTTTAGAAGATGATACTTTTGTTTGTTTTCATTTTATGGGAAGAAAGATAGCTGAAATGTTATGCTCATTAAAGCATCTGAAATCTGATCCCTCGGATGACTTTAAAATCAATCAGCAACATGTAAGGTATGATCGTAAGGTTGATTGGGCAGTTAGATGTAAAATGAAGATGGAGGTTTGTGTGGTTAGTCCTAAGGGTGCGAAACAACATGCTATGATTAAGATTAGAGCTAATTGTAAGATCATTCATAAGAAAAAAGGAATCATAATGTGGTGTCTCCAGAAGTGTTTTCTGGTCACTCGAGACAAATTTTTGTCACTTTAGAGAATCATGAGTTGCTCACTACAATAGAATTTAAAGTGAAATGCAATCTGATTGTAGTGTGTACTGGAAGTTATTTGAACTTTCCAATTCTGGTCTTTGATAGTTTGAGAAGGCGGAATTTGTATGTGTGGTTAGAAAAATGTAATCTAATGATAAACGAGCTTATAATTCTTGAGAGAGTTGGAGGAGAGAATCTGATGTTCATTGCTGACTCGAGGGTTGATCAAGTTTATTTCTTGCTGAATCGGAATACTAATCATTCTCATGAAGTTAGTGTTGATGAATCCCAGCAAGGAAGTGTTAACCAGACTTGTTTTTGTTATGTTACTGGCGAAAAGGAGTCTACAGGAGCTGCTGATGATGAATCATCGCTGATCAAAGAAGTCCAGCGAGCAATACATTCAACTGAAGATCCAACTGGAGATCCAACTGAAGATCCAACTAAAGATCCAACTGGAGATCCAACTGAAGATCCAACTGAAGATCCAACTGAAGATCCAACTGAAGATCCAACTGAAGATCCAACTGGAGATCCAACTGAAGATCCAACTGAAGATCCAACTGGAGATCCAACTGAAGATCCAACTGAAGATCCAACTGAAGATCCAACTGAAGATCCAACTGAAGATCCAACTGGAAATCCAACTGAAGATCCAACTGAAGATCCAACTGAAGATCCAACTGGAGATCCAACTGAAGATCCAACTGAAAATCCAACTGAGATCCAACTGAAGATCCAACTGGAGATCCAACTGAAGATCCAACTGGAGATCCAACTGAAGATCCAACTGAAGATCCAACTGGAGATCCAACTGAAGATCCAACTGAAGATCCAACTGAAGATCCAACTGAAGATCCAACTGAAGATCCAACTGAAGATCCAACTGAAGATCCAACTGAAGATCCAACTGGAGATCCAACTGAAGATCCAACTGGAGATCCAACTGAAGATCCAACTGAAGATCCAACTGAAGATCCAACTGGAGATCCAACTGAAGATCCAACTGAAGATCCAACTGAAGATCCAACTGAAGATCCAACTGAAGATCCAACTGAAGATCCAACTGAAGATCCAACTGGAGATCCAACTGAAGATCCAACTGAAGATCCAACTGAAGATCCAACTGAAAATCCAACTGAAGATCCAACTGAAGATCCAACTGAAGATCCAACTGAAGATCCAACTGGAGATCCAACTGAAGATCCAACTGAAGATCCAACTGGAGATCCAACTGAAGATCCAACTGAAGATCCAACTGGAGATCCAACTGAAGATCCAACTGAAAATCCAACTGAAGATCCAACTGAAGATCCAACTGAAGATCCAACTGAAGATCCAACTGGAAATCCAACTGAAGATCCAACTGAATCCAACTGAAGATCCAACTGGAGATCCAACTGAAAATCCAACTGAAGATCCAACTGAAGATCCAACTGAAGATCCAACTGAAGATCCAACTGGAGATCCAACTGAAGATCCAACTGAAGATCCAACTGGAGATCCAACTGAAGATCCAACTGAAAATCCAACTGAAGATCCAACTGAAGATCCAACTGGAGATCCAACTGAAGATCCAACTGGAGATCCAACTGAAGATCCAACTAAAGATACAACTGGAGATCCAACTGAAGATCCAACTGAAAATCCAACTGAAGATCCAACTGACATTCAACTGAAGATCCAACTGGAGATCCAACTGAAGATCCAACTGAAGATCCAACTGGAGATCCAACTGAAGATCCAACTGAAGATCCAACTGGAGATCCAACTGAAGATCCAACTGAAGATCCAACTGGAGATCCAACTGAAGATCCAACTGAAAATCCAACTGAAGATCCAACTGAAATCCAACTGAAGATCCAACTGAAGATCCAACTGGAGATCCAACTGAAGATCCAACTGAAGTTCCAACTGAAGATCCATCAGTTGAAGTTAAACAAAAAAAGTCTATGTACCTGATGAGGAACTCTATAGTGTCACTACCAGTCACAACTCGATGGCTTAAAGAAGGCATAGGGGTAACAACTACTAACCGAGCACTTGTGTTTAATTTCAGATTCGATTATTATTCTATGAGTTCTTGTGTTATTCCTATGAATACTCGTCTTTCGGTACTTGATAATGATTATCATGATAGCCACTTGAACACTAGTTCATTTTGTGTGCGAGAGAAGCAAGTCACTCTTAAATCTTTACTACTTGATGAGGTGATTAAAGCTGAAGTGACTTCATTATTTGTTCCTGCTGATATGTTTAAGTATGATAAGGCCATAGTATGGGCTGAAGCGTCCAGTGTGTTAACACTTCAGAAAACTGGTCTATATACTCTAACTGGTGAAACCCATGATAACTATTCACCGATAAAAACTGATCTTGTTAAGTCCCGAAATGAATTGAAATGTGAGTTTAGAGAAGGGTTACAAACAGTTTCTTATGTGTTTGATCTTTGTGAATTGAGGAAGTATGTTGAAATGCCCAGTTTTGTTACACTAACTGATAAGTTGCATGATATCGATGCATTCTTCAAGGCTGATTTTTAGCAACAGTTCAGATTGGAATTAAGAGCTGAACCGATGCATATAGTTAGAGAAGCTGTTAAAAGAGATGCTTATGTGTTCATTCATTTTGAGGGTAGAAAGAATGTTGAAAGTTCCTACTTGAGAGCTAATTTGTTTGCTGATTTTAAAACCACTCAGCAACACTTTTCATTCGATCTTGAAGCCAGTGGGAAGGTTAAATGTAAAATGAAGATGGAGGTTTGTGTGGTTAGTCCTAAGGGTGCGAAACAACATGCTATGATTAAGATTAGAGCTAATTGTAAGATCATTCATAAGAAAAAAGGAATCATAATGTGGTGTCTCCAGAAGTGTTTTCTGGTCACTCGAGACAAATTTTTGTCACTTTAGAGAATCATGAGTTGCTCACTACAATAGAATTTAAAGTGAAATGCAATCTGATTGTAGTGTGTACTGGAAGTTATTTGAACTTTCCAATTCTGGTCTTTGATAGTTTGAGAAGGCGGAATTTGTATGTGTGGTTAGAAAAATGTAATCTAATGATAAACGAGCTTATAATTCTTGAGAGAGTTGGAGGAGAGAATCTGATGTTTATTGCTGACTCGAGGGTTGATCAAGTTTATTTCTTGCTGAATCTTAAGGCCATAACGTTCTCAAAGAAAGTTTACTTCGTGTTACCCATATTGGACAGTAATGTGCTGAAGCTTCTTTTAATGGAGCCATCTGAAATATCAAGTTTTGTTACGAGATGGCGGAAATGTGTTTATGTGCAGAAATTGTTCAGTGATGGGAACCCGAGACCTTACTTTAAGGACTTGAGGACAAGTCCCAAAAAAGAGGGAGAGAATGATGCGGAAATGACCCCGAGTCATTTCCTCAAAAAGGGTTGGCTTGTATATTTCTTAATCAAAGATCAACAGCTGACTCAGTTTCCAGTTATGACCCTTTATGAAGCATCAAACGCCTATTCTAAGAACTTGATAGTTTATCGGCACATGTCCTCAATCAGTAGCTACTTCTCTTTGTTGTTGCAAGTGCCGACTTCAAAAGCTTATCCATATATGTCTACTGATCCAAAAATACATGCTGATCTAATAAAGCATGCAGATGAGAAAACCTATATCATTCTAACAGAAGCTACTAAGCTTGATACTAAGTCGAGTACTGACTTGCTGATCTAGGTTTTCTCCAGTGATTCGTTTCAAACAACATGCTACTCCAGTGAACCATTTCAGTGGACAGCTTCAGTGACAAGCTCCAGTCATAATACTCCAGCCATAAGGACTCCAGTGAAGATCCTCCAGATCCATGCTCCAGTGAAGATCCTCCAGTCCAGGCTCCAGTCAAGACCCTTCAGTGAAGCGACTCCAGATCGAGGCTCCAGTAAAGACACTCCAGTTAAGACTCCAGTGGAGCTTACCAGTGAGCGAATCCAGTCAAGTTTCCAGTAGTAAGCCACTAGATCCACTTCAGTATTTTGTCACCTAGTTACTTTCATCCAATAAGAAGCGGACACATCAGAATTTTCTAGAAGCTTATGGATAAGAATGGACATGTGGATGTGACACCTTTTCTAACGGTTTGCGTGTGCCAAATTATAACACCCCAACTAAGGCGGAACGATGAGATGTACAGAAAGTCGAGTATTCAAAACAAAGGATAATAGATAACATTCACCATAGCTTTATTGATAAAAATAATTTTACAATGTACAAGCATGTGAACCAATTCCCAAGTACAATACGTCTACCATACTTGGATATTGAGTCCACGAAACAATAACAAATACATGAGATGATATACTACAATGATCAAGGCGGATTCCATTGCCTATCACAAGGTTTGATCTTTGACTCCCAAGTGCAATGCAAATAATCATGATGCATATAATTCCTCAAAGCTTACGCTAATTCCTGAAAAGCATGAAGAAAAAGTGTCAACTACGAAAACGTAGTTGGTGAGTGCATAGGTTTTTAAGTAAATCTCGTTACCTAACCATTTTAAACACTTAGAAAACATGTTATTAGATATCAACATACCCAAACCGTATGATCGGCAAAAATTCCCATATCCAACCATCAAGTTTTCAAAATACCATAACGTCATTTCAAAGAGTTGAGAATCCATGGTAAATTATAAAGTTCTCATTTGTCAAATTTATCGTGAGAGAAAAAGTATATAAATCGATTAATCATACAACAAAACCATTCGGTCATCAACATTTCACTATCGCCAACTTCAACAACTTTCAAGATTCCATATGAGGTCCAATACCCAAACCGTATGTTCAATCCATAATATCCAACCATAAATAATATCAATAATATTTAGCCCAAGGCATAATTTGATGAGTTTGTGCTTGAGCCACTACTAAGACCATTTCCTGTCCCAACCAACATAATATTTCATTTCATAGCACAAGCTGTCAATCAAGTGCAATTAATAAAGAATGGGATCGTGCCATGGAGACGACCGCCTAATATAAAGTAGATTAGAGCACCGCTCGGGTAGGACTGGCAATGAAAGTGGCCACAAAGGCAACCAACATTCCACCGTTACCTATTTTAGTGGGTGAGTGGACGACTCCTAGTTGCGCAACCCTCTAACTACAGGCCTCCCCTTTCGGAGTTAATAGTAGTGTACCGAAGTGATACAGTTTGACAGAACTCAAGCTCATCATATAACTTGTAACACATTGAACATACAATATATCCCATTTCATAATCATTCTTTCAAGAATCATTCATATATATAAAGCAATTTTATTTATCATGCTTTTCACCCCGAAAGTAAAACACATAAAAGAGTTTAAAAGGGGGCTATGACTCACCTTGATATGCCGAGCATTATATACACTTATCCAAAATGGGTACTTCCCATCTATCGCTTCCTTGATCATGTATTCCTTATGGTCCTCAATCACCTTTCAATGCCAAGACTATCCCTACGATAGGACTAATATACGTAAGTTCCTATCTTAAGCCATCACTTAGAATGCCACTTTCATTATGTTGTTATAAATTTTGGGATCCAAGTGTATTGTTAATATTTTCGCATCTTTTTGGTTGTAGAGAGTGTTGGTGTAAAAGGGTCACTTTCATTATACATGTAGTTATAAGTTGTTAGAATTTCGGTAACTTGCCTTCATTTGTGGTTTCGTTTGGCATCTTAGGTTATCATATGGAAATGCCATATTAAGTTATGTTCTTTTAAACATCATTGGATGTGTAACCAATTTTAATACTAAATAGCATTTGTGATATCAATCTATATTTTGGTTAACGTAATTACTTATGTCCATTCTACTTAATCATCCTTTTTGTGTTACTTTGATTACGCTTATCTTTTACTCACATATTCCTCAATATGTCTTATGATTATTCGGGTTTATGAAATTCGCTTAGGTGTTATGGGCCATTACCAAATTGGGCCTAAGTGTTATGGGTTTTTAAGTGACTTGGGCTTAATTTAGTTATTGGGCTTAACCTTATTTGGGTTATGTGCTTAATGGGTCATATTGGTTATTGGGATACATGGTTTATTAGGCCCAGTGGGCCTACTGATTTATGGTTCAAATGGGTTTATTATTTGGGCCGGGTTAGCCCATTATGGTCCTTAGTGTATCTTTTAGCCCATTACACAAATTATTGGTTTACTTCAGAATTTTCTGTTTTTACTTCACATTTTTGTGAAATGTTGGCTACTGTTTTGGGGTTAAACCGAATTATTTGGACCCTCCTGATTTTTATACAATAACCTATATGTGTCCACTTATTTTTTGAATTTTGGCTTAATTTATAAAGAATGTTTACTACCTATAAATATTTTTCCAAGTGGAAGTGGTCAAAACAATCACTGTTTTGCATACTCGAAAGTTTTATAAAAGTTCTTTGGGTTTTACTCTTAATAAAAATTCCATGATTTTATTTTAAGCTTAGGACACATTGGACTTACTTTCCACCAAGTATGGCCTCCTGGAACCTTATGGATTAGGAGATAAAAATTGTTAAAGTTGATAAAATATTCAGACAAAAATGCAGTTTTGACCAGTTTTAGTACAAAAATCATATCTTTTGTTTGGTTCAGTATTTTTGAGTGATTCCAGTTGGTGGTTAGATTTAACTCGTTTATCTACAACCTTTATTTTGAAAGTTTTGCTTGAAACGGCCCTCACATGCTCAGTTTATCCGTTCCAAGACAGAAGATTATTTCTGTCAGAATGTTCTTGATTATATCAACTCACCAATTACCATTTTTGCTTAATTAGCACTTGAGTTTATCGTTTACAAGGTTAATACTTTATTTTGTAGCTCTTAACATTTGATTTACAGATTATTATCAATTTCAAAATGTAACAACCCTCAATTTCCGACTAGGACAATTTACTTAGACTTATCTAGGTACCTATCCCTAGAGGTTTATTAAGAGAATTGACCTTCTAGACATTTCGGCATGGTGATAATTGCCCTCTAGTTCAATGAAGTATTGTAGGTGACTAGCTATCTTATAAATGCCATGAATAATAGCTATAATCATTCAACACAATCTCAAGCTATAAACTAGTTCTAATTGAACTTGACAAAAGATCAACGAACCAAAAACTTTATTTCGAGAAGTTAAGTTATATAAATAATAATGTGAGTCTCACAAGTTGAGATAACAATCAAAATTCTTAAAAATGTCCAACAAATTGAATCCTCAAGCCAACTAAATTACATTTGGTCATGAAAATAACATGAGCATCTTAAAAATAATTAAAACTCCTTAAGTACATGAAAATGCTTGAACAATAATAAGTATATATATACGAGTCTAATATAAATACAAGATTATGAATAAATGGATTAAGTAACAACTTTTAAAATACAAATACATACATATACATATACACGACATATATACATATACACATACTAGAATAAAAATGTACTTACACTACAAACTAATACAAATAACCTTACAAAATACATATACAAACACCTAACTCATACATACATTCATACACCCTTATACACTTATAAAAATAAAAAAAAAAAAAAGTGAGAAACCCTACCCTTAACTCCTTGGCCGTCCCCCCCCCCCCCTCACATACACTCTTCACCAAAAACAACACACACACATCTTAAAGCTTTCTCTCAACTTTTCTTCACACTTTCTTCACCATTTTCGGATTTTGCAAGGAAAAATGGAACTTAAATCTAATCTAAACTATTGTAATAATAACTTTTCTTGTTAATTCATCATCTAAGGTCAAGTATGAAGTCATTTGGTGGTCTTAAATGTCACGAAAATTCTGCCCCTTTTCATCATCAAAACCGAATCCAAGAGGGTATAAATCTTCATCCTTTTTACTAGATTTAATCTTGTTCTTGTTTATATTCAAAGGTTTTATCAAAAGTTTATGTTTTCTTCTTGATTTCTTTGTTATATACACTTGATGAAGGCAAAGTTGATAGGATCTTTCTCCTCATGCATATGCATGTCGAAATCTATGGGAAAGATCCAAGGATTCAACAAGTTTAAGACCCAAAAGTGTTGTTATAGATTAGTAGCTTTTAAAGTGATTTTCCTTTTCATAGATCTATATGTTTTTGTATATTTTGAAGAATATATTTCTGAGATTTTTCATTAAAAAGATGTTTTTATGTTGTTGAAAGTTAGATCTATAAAGATTTGTATTGAAAAGTGTTGATTTGGATGAATACATGTTAGATCTAAGAAAGTTAAATCTTGTTGTTGGATTATGAGATGGGTGGACTTGTATTAAGTGAAAAATATGTTAAAAGAGGTATAATAATCTGGAAATTTGATGTTAAGAGGTATAGAAATAAAGTATTAATCTTGTAAATGATGAACTCAAGTGTTAATAAAGCAAGAATGGTCATTGGTGTGTTGTTTGGACCCAAATGCTTCTGACAGAATTATTCTTCTGTCTTTGGACGGATAAACTGGACATGTGAGGGCCGTTTCAAGAAAAACTTTCAAAATAAAAGTTGTAGATAAAAGAGTTAAGTTTAACCTCCAACTGGAATCACTCAAAATACTAAACCAAACCAAAGATATGATTTTTCTACCAAAAGTGGTCAAAACTGGATTTTTGTCTTAATGTTGAGTCAAATTTGACGATTTTTAATTTCTTAACTAATAGGTTTCAGAAGTTTAAACTTGGTGTGAACTGAGTTCAAAGTGTCCCTAACTTAAAATAAAATTGGGAGATTTTTCTTAATTGTTCATCATAGAAATCTTTTATAAAATATTTTGAGTCGCACAGCAGCTCTTATTCTGACCAGTTTTGGTTTGGTAATTTTTAGAGGTAGTAAACAATATCTAAAAATTTAGCAAAAATTCACATAAATATAGGACACATATATGTCTCTGTATAAAAATCACCAATGTCCAAATAGTTCAACTTAACCAAGAATGACTACTCAACATTTCATGAAAATAAGTGTTAAAAACAGAAAATTCCAAGTAAAAGTTCTTCACAACAAAATAAGCTAAAAGTCACTAGATTGCAACTTTAATCAACTCCAACAATCTCGTAACAAAAAGTATTATAAACCTACTGAGAATATGTCAAATAAAAGTTATAAAACTTAACTTGGTTATTAAATGGCAAAGACAAGCCTACAAGTGACTAATTCGGTTCATATAAGCACTAACCGAAAGCTTTAATTTGCAAATATCACACCACCACCACCACTATCACGACTTAAGACACCAAAATATAATGAACATTCTGGAAATAAGGAAATAAGGATGGAAATCCATATTGACGCATTTGAATTGCTTGGAAAATGAGGCTAAAATTACCATTTCGGTAAACGATTTTTAATCATAAAACCCTCAAAATAAGCAAGACACAAGAGTGGTTGAATTGATATGATTTTGTATGGATAAAAGTTGCCTAAAAGGCCTGAGATTTTTGACCAAAATGTTTAGTGATGATTTCTAAGAATTTCCATGAATTATTGAATTTAAATAGTAATTAAAAGACATAAAAACCCATAAATAAATTATGTAAATCAAGAATGAAGTTAAATCATCTTAACCATTGATAAAAATAACTAAAACCTACTGGAGAAAAATAGTTAAAAGGCAAGAGACATGTGTTACATAATTTAAAGATAAATAATTGAGTAAAAATAATTAATTAAAAATTTTCATTAAAATAAATGGAAAATACACAATGTAGGAATCCGTCTGCCCAAGACACATATTAAATTGACGTGGCTAGTACGTGATGATCCAAGTCGGGTCATACCCAATAACAAGCTAGACAAACACCTATGATATTTATTTATATGATATGATCTTTAAATAAATATCAATACTTGAAGTATTTAGAAAGTGAGTTTCTAAATAATTGCACTTGAGATATATAAATAAATTATATGGATGATTTATTTTGAGAGAAATGTGAATATGTTTATTTGGTATAATAAACACTTATGTGTGTTGTGTATAATATGTAATATGTTACATAAGATATGTAATAAGTTATGTTGCAATTTTATCCATAAAATGTACAAGTAAATACTAAATAAAATTTTAAAGGAAAATTGGTTGCAACATCCCCATGTGGCCGTCCCCCCCCATGTGGTTTTGAAGTAGATTTGATCTACTTATAACACTTGTACTTCATATACTTTATACAACACAACACATAGTTTGTATCAATTTTCTTACATGCATTTGTAAGACTTTTTCTCTCATTCTCAAGTAGAAAAACTTCCTCTTTTCTTCTCATTATTTTAAGCCCAAAAGAAGTGAGAAAGGAAAAGTTTTTACAAGTTTAAATCCTAGCATATTATGGGTGTTTGTTGGAAGCTTGGGGTATACTAGCTTGAGGTTCTTCTACATTGAAGACTTGTTTCTTGAAGAACATCATCCTTTTCATCTCTACTTCATTACTAGCTTGGAAGAAAGGTAGTCTTCTAAAACACCCTATGGTTGTTGTTTTGTATGTATGTCATTCATATACATGGATCCTTATTGTTTGGGTTTTCTTTTATAAGTTAAACTTTGATTTTTAACTACATACCACATCTTGAAAGGTTCAATTTTTCCGCTGCGTTTTAATATTATAAGGATAATATTGCTTTGATAAAACCCAACAAAACCCAACAATGGTATCAGAGCCGGTTATATGGATGCATACATCAAAAGTTGATATTTTGTTTGGACAAAATCCAATGTTTTGGCCATTTTTTCTTGGCCGAAATCTATACACAAAAAGAGGGTTCTTTTTTTTCTTGTGTATTTTAGTGTCACAACTTAGCCAAAAGACCTTGTGATTGTTTGTGATGTGTGGATATGTTTGTATCTTATTTAATTATTAAATGGTTGTAATAGTTAAATAGGATATTCTTCATTCTTTTGGTTATGTAATTTATTTATTCCATTTGGTATGTAATAAATAGATTAGTTGCATTTTTTTTGTAAAATGTAATCTCCATGAAAGCATCAAGAAGGTTTGGGGCTGAAGTTGGAGGCCAAAAGAAAGGATGAAGAAAGGTGTTCAAAACACATCACAAAAGATTACTTGAAGCATTTGGATGCAAGATCAAGTGGGAGTTCACCGACACAAATTTTGTGTCACTTTGTCCCTTAGGTTGAGACCTTTTGACACACTTGTTTCGGCTAACAAGTGTGGTCAAATTAGTTGGCTAATGTTGTGCACTTATTATGATGTTTGTCATGTTTGTGTGGTTGTTTGTTATTTTTGTCATGTGGATGCTCAAAACTTACAACTAGATGACATACATAAAGATTAAAAATTGGTTCTAAAATTGACATTAACTTGGTAAATTAAAATGGGTTTTATTAAAAGTTAATGGTTATAATTATAAAAATGGATTTTATAAAGAACCTTGAAATATGGATTTCAAAATTCATTATGGTACCATGCACTTGAATACTTACAACATTGTATGGTACATAGTTTTTGACTAGAATATAAAAACTCAAACGACCTTTTAAAAACAAGTTAAAACGCCATCTTTTATACAACACTTAATTATTTGGGAACTCTTTGTAGGATAAAGGTCACCTAACTACCTTGAGGGAACTTATAAGTTAAGGTAAATTTAATATACTTATGGGATAAAGGTCACCTAACCACTTGTGTATATAAATTTACATGTGTGTGTAAGTAGGACAACTTGATTTGGAAGCCATGTGATTAGGGTCACCGAAGCATGGTAACCAAAGGCGTTGATGGGATCAAACATGCGACTTAATATAAGATATTAAACCAGTCCCATACCACTAGAAATTGTAAAGTGTTGCAATTGTCAAACGTTGACTACCTTGTTAATTTAGATCATGGGATAAAGATCACCTAACCATCATTTAAATGTAACGTTGGATTCTAGATTTTAATTATTAATTGTCCATGAGACATAAAAGGGTATTAACAATTAAAATTTATATTTGATATCGAAAATACTAATAAAGGACTTTGTTAATCTTGTAGATGGCCGCTAACAATGCAATTAACCCCCACCAAAACGTCCATAATTTTTCACTAAGATCCATTCTCGAAAAGGATCGTCTCAACCAAAACAACTTTGTGGATTGGTTTCGTAACTTGAGAATTGTTCTCAAGCATGAAAAGAAATCCTATGTGTTAGACGATCCTATTCCCGATGAGCCCGAAGAGGGAGATGTTGAAGCCTTTAATGATTGGGTTAAATATACTGAGGACTCCGTGCAAGTTAGTTGCCTCATGTTAGCGAGTATGACTCCTGAACTCCAAAAGGAGTTCGAACACCATGGGGCATACGACATGATTACCCAACTTAAGGAAATGTTCCAACAAAAGGCAAGGGTAGAACGCTTCGAAACGGTTCGAGCGCTTCATGCATGTCGCATGGATGATTCACAATCCGTCTCAACTTATGTTCTTAAAATGAAAAGTTACATTGATCGCCTCGAAAGGCTAAATTGTCCCATTTCAACAGAGTTGGCTACGGATTTGATCCTCAACTCTTTATCCAAAAGTTTTGAAACTTTTGTATTAAATTATAACATGAACGGATGGGACAAAACCGTTTCCGAGCTCCATGGGATGCTCAAAACGGCCGAGGCTAGCATGGGAAGAAAAGTTCAACCCGTTCTCATGATCAATGAAGGCGGAAAGAAAAGGCCCAACCCTGGACCAAAGGCAAATGTTGCTAAGGGAAAAGGATTCAACAAAAAGAACTACAAAGGAAAGGGAAAGGCAAAAATGGAAACTCAAAAACCGAAGAAGCAAAAGGTTGCTATTAATGACCCATGCTTTGAGTGTGGGGAGATAGGACATTGGAAAAGAAATTGTCCAACCTATCTCAAAGAGTTGAAAGCTAAGAGGGATGCAGGGCATACCTCAGGTATAATATTTATGATATATATTGAGCTTAATAATGTTTTTTCTTTCACATGGGTATTGGATACCGGATGTGGAACTCATATTTGTAATATGTTACAGGGGTTCAAAAGAAGGAGGTACATCAAGAAGGGAGACATTAGTCTCTTTATGGGCAATGGTGCAATAGTACAAGTTGAAGCCCAAGGAGACTATCTTTTGAAGCTTCCAAGTGGTTTGGAAATTATATTAAAAGATGTTTTGTATGCCCCTAGTTTGACTAGGAGTATTATTTCTGTTTCCCGTTTAAGACACGTTGGATATGATTTTAAGTTTGTTAACAATGATATCCATATTTCTATGAATGATGTATTTTATGTTAAAGCCATGCCTTTAAATGGTATTTATGAATTGGTTCATGAAAACACAACATATGATAACTCAATGTACCAAGCTACCACCAAGAAACTTAAATTAGATTTAAGTGAAACCTATATTTGGCATTGTCGTCTTGGCCATATAAATAAAAATCGCATACTAACACTTCAAAAGAATGGTCTTTTGAAAACAAAAACGGATGATTCATTCGATGTATGTGAATCTTGTTTACAAGGCAAGATGACTAAAGCACCTTTCGATGGCACTAATGAAAGGGCAAAAGATTTATTAGGTATCATACATTCGGATGTATGTGGTCCTTTTAAGCCAATGACTAGGAATGGTGAAAGATACTTCATTACATTCACCGATGACTATAGTCGTTACGGTTTTGTATACTTATTAAAACACAAGTATGAAGCTTTTGAAATGTTCAAAACTTTCAAGAATGAAGTAGAAAACCAACTCAGCAAGTCAATAAAAATTCTTCGTTCTGATAGAGGAGGTGAATACCTAAGTGGTGCTTTTCAAGATCATCTTAGAAGTTGTGGGATTATCTCACAACTAACTCCACCTGGAACACCACAACATAATGGTGTGTCTGAAAGGAGAAATCGAACCCTATTAGATATGGTTCGTTCCATGATGAGCAAAAGCTCACTACCTCTATCATTTTGGGGTTATGCCATAATCTTTGCTGCCCGAATTTTAAATATGGCTCCCACCAAGAAAGTGGAGAAAACACCTTTTGAAATATGGCATGGAAGAGTTCCATCTTTGTCATACTTAAAGGTATGGGGTTGTGAGGCTTATGTAAGACATGATGCCTCAAACAAATTAGAGCCCCGATCCACTAAATGTATCTTTGTAGGATATCCTAAAGATAATTTGGGATATTATTTCTACAATCCTAATGAGCAAAATGTATTTGTTGCTCGAAAGGCTGAGTTCTTGGAAACTAAATTCCTTATGGAAGGAACTAGTTCTAGAACAGTGGAACTTGAAGAAGATCAAGAACCACAAACAGATACACGCTTGGTTGACACTAGCATTCAACAAAAGGATGTTGAAGATGATCAAAGGTTTGATCAAAACACACAAAACGTTCGTAGATCTGGTAGAGCTACTTATCAACCTGAGAGATATGGATTTCTCATAGATGAATGCTATATGGTGGTTTCTGATGAACCTACCACCTACCATGATGCAATGTCCAAATCAGATTCGGACAAATGGCTAGAAGCCATGAACTCTGAGATGCAATCCATGTATGACAACCAAGTTTGGGAATTGGTTGTTGCACCTCCTAATTCCAAAGTAGTTGGAAGTAAATGGGTGTTCAAATTGAAACACGACATGCATGGAAACTTGGTTACTTACAAAGCTAGACTTGTAGCAAAAGGTTTCACTCAAACTCGAGGGGTCGACTATGATGAAACTTTTTCGCCTGTGGCAATGCTAAAGTCTATTAGGATATTATTTGCCATAGCCGCACATTATGACTATGAGATATGGCAAATGGATGTCAAAACCGCTTTTCTAAATGGATATCTTGAGGAAGATGTCTATATGGATCAGCCTGAAGGTTTTATCGATCCTAAACATCCTAATAAAGTATGCAAGTTAAAGAAATCGATCTATGGATTGAAACAAGCATCAAGAAGTTGGAATCGTCGTTTTGATGAAGAAGTCAAGAAATTTGGCTTCATCAAAAACGCTGATGAAGCTTGTGTATATAAGAAGGCTAGTGGGAGCATAATTACTTTTCTAGTATTATATGTCGATGACATTCTACTGTTTGGAAATGATATTCCAACCTTGGAAGGTGTAAAAGCCTGGCTTGGAAGTTGCTTTTCCATTAAGGATCTTGGTGAAGCCGCCTATATTTTGGGAATAAGGATCTATAGGGATAGATCAAGGCGTTTAATAGGTTTGAATCAGAGTGCATACATAGACAAAATCTTGAAAACTAAGATAAATGACAAGACCGGACGTGTCATGCGCTTTAAGCATGACAAGTAGATACCAGCAAAATCCAGGAGATAGTCATTGGATGGCTGTCAAGAATATATTGAAATATCTTAGAAACACTAAAGATATGTTTTTAATATATGGATCTGGTGAGGAGGAACTCGTTGTAAAAGGTTACACGGATGCGAGTTTCCAAACTGATCGAGATGATTCTCGATCACAATCGGGGTACATCTTCATTCTAAACGGAGGAGTTGTTTCTTGGAAAAGCTCGAAGCAAGATGTGGTTGCGTTGTCCACTACAGAATCGGAATACATCGCCGCTTCTTTGGCAGCACAAGAAGCTGCATGGTTGAAGAAATTCATTGCCGATCTAGGGGTTGTTCCTTCCATTCAAGAACCCCTAGAAATTGTTTGTGATAACGAGGGTGCGATTGCTCAAATCAAGGAACCTCGTGCACATCAGAAGACTAGACACATTGAGCGGAGATTCAACTACATAAGGGATGAAGTTGAAAAGGGAAAGATATGTATTTGCAAAGTTCACACCGATCAAAATGTTGCGGATCCACTCACGAAGCTCCTTGAAAGACCCAAGCATGAGAGTCATACTTGTGCCATGGGACTTCGACATTCTAGTGATTGGATTTGATCTATTTTATGTATTTGGATATCGGAACACTTGTTTTTGTTAACACTTTATATGAATATTGATATTCTACTTTAAATTGTGTTATGTTCCAATTTTGCATGTTTGAATCCATGAATAAGTTAATTATTCTAAATATCCGTAGTCGATCAAATTTGTGGGAACAAATATGAATGTAAGATTATTATGAACTTGGATTGGTAGATATTCAAAAGGTTTTTGAATATAGAGCAAAATGTTGCTACCAAGGTTCATAGATATTTGTGGGATACAAATATTGGACTGACCTGCTCTCAAGTATTACTACATGGAATCTTTATGATTGATCATAAGTAATCTTGAGTTAAAAGGCGAATATCATTGTATCCTCAGACCTGAGATACATATTGGGTCTTGAAATTCACTGAATATTAAACTTTGACTTAGTTCTTCGCTGTTCTGAAACATGGCAGTACATAAGACTAAGCTCAGGTATGATATAAGGTGATTGTGAAAGACATATGTAGTCGAGATGGAATTTGTCCCTCTTATTCGTTGAGAGTTAGATGTCTAAGGCCTGTTACAAAGTTAAATCAATAGAGAATGATCACTCTGTGTCTCTAGGATTTAACATGACATCTGTGACAAAAGGATAAATGATCGATTCACCTAAATCATTTCAAGAAAGGGACTTGAAGAGGATGATGTTATTGAATGGCACTTCGTCATACGTATTAGGGGTAGCAAACCGTTGTTAGGCAGTATTTGCTGCTTGCGTCAATCTTCTATGAATCTTGTGCAAGTGGGAGATTGTAGGAATCCGTCTGCCCAAGACACATATTAAATTGACGTGGCTAGTACGTGATGATCCAAGTCGGGTCATACCCAATAACAAGCTAGACAAACACCTATGATATTTATTTATATGATATGATCTTTAAATAAATATCAATACTTGAAGTATTTAGAAAGTGAGTTTCTAAATAATTGCACTTGAGATATATAAATAAATTATATGGATGATTTATTTTGAGAGAAATGTGAATATGTTTATTTGGTATAATAAACACTTATGTGTGTTGTGTATAATATGTAATATGTTACATAAGATATGTAATAAGTTATGTTGCAATTTTATCCATAAAATGTACAAGTAAATACTAAATAAAATTTTAAAGGAAAATTGGTTGCAACATCCCCATGTGGCCGTCCCCCCCCATGTGGTTTTGAAGTAGATTTGATCTACTTATAACACTTGTACTTCATATACTTTATACAACACAACACATAGTTTGCATCAATTTTCTTACATGCATTTGTAAGACTTTTTCTCTCATTCTCAAGTAGAAAAACTTCCTCTTTTCTTCTCATTATTTTAAGCCCAAAAGAAGTGAGAAAGGAAAAGTTTTTACAAGTTTAAATCCTAGCATATTATGGGTGTTTGTTGGAAGCTTGGGGTATACTAGCTTGAGGTTCTTCTACATTGAAGACTTGTTTCTTGAAGAACATCATCCTTTTCATCTCTACTTCATTACTAGCTTGGAAGAAAGGTAGTCTTCTAAAACACCCTATGGTTGTTGTTTTGTATGTATGTCATTCATATACATGGATCCTTATTGTTTGGGTTTTCTTTTATAAGTTAAACTTTGATTTTTAACTACATACCACATCTTGAAAGGTTCAATTTTTCCGCTGCGTTTTAATATTATAAGGATAATATTGCTTTGATAAAACCCAACAAAACCCAACACACAAATAAAAGTATAAATCATGAAATTATAAATTAAGGAGCATATATATCAGAAAATAATTCAAATGAAATTATCCATAATTTATAAAGGCAATTATGACACTTAAAATATTTTTAAGGAATTATTTAATTAATAAATCAATAAAATGAATAAATAATTATTAAATAATATTAAATTAAATATATAATTACAAATCAGAAAATATACATAAAATATTAATATTATAAGACCACTAATGTCAAATATTATTACTAAGCAAAGTATACAATGGAAATCATATAAACCAAATCCAAATTACCGAAATTCCAATAAACGTACAAAAATGTATAATGAAAGTGACCCTTTTACACCAACACTCTCTACAACCAAAAAGATGCAAATATTAACAATATACTTGGATCCCAAAATTTATGACAACATAATGAAAATGGCATTTCTTAGTGATGGCTTAAGATAGGAACTTACGTATATTAGTCCTATCGTAGGGATAGTCTTGGCTCGAAATGTGATTGAGGAATATGACGGATATATGATCAAGGAAGCGATAGATGGGAAGTACCCATTTTGGATAAGTGAATATAATATGCGGCATATCAAGGTGAGTCATAGCCCCCTTTCAAACTCTTTTATATGTTTTACTTGCGGGGTGAAAAGCATGATTAATTAAAATGACTTTCTCTTATGAAATGATTCTTTGAAATAATGATAATGATATGGGAATTATATTGTATGTTCAACGTGTTATGTGTTATATGATGAGCTTGAGTACTGTCAAACGGTGGTCCCCTGTACACTACTATTAACTCATTTGAGGCCTGTAGTTAGAGGGTTGCGCAACTAGGACTTGTCCCCTCATCCACTATTATAGGTAATGGTGGGATGTTTGGTCTGCCTTGGTGGCCACCTTCATCGCCAGTCTGGCCTCGCGGTGCTCTAACTACTATATATTTATGGGCGTCTCCATGGCACGACCCTTGGTTATCTTTATGCACGTGATTGGCAGCATGTGCTTATCATTATCTTATCATTTGGGACATTATATATTGATTATTGGGACATAACCGGTCTTAGTAGTGGCTCAAGAACAATCTCATCAAATTATGTCATGGTAGTCTTACCATTGACCAAGTTGTATTGATATTATTTATGGTTGGATATTATGGATTGAACATACGGTTTGGGTATTGGACCTTATATGGAATCTTGGAAGTTATTGAATTTGGCAATATTGAAGTATTGACGATCAAATGGTTTTGGTATGATGAATGATTAATCAATTGATATATTTTTCTCTCACGATAAATGTGACGAATGAGAACTTTATAATTTACCATGGATTTCTCAACTATTTTGATATGGATATGTAACAAGATTTACTTGTAAACCTATGCACTCACCAACTACGTTTTCGTAGTTGACACTTTTTCTTCATGCTTTTCAGGAATTAGCGTAAGCTTTGAGGAATTATATGCATCATGATTGTTTGCATTGCACTTGGGAGTCAAAGATCAAACCTTGTGACGGGCAATGGAATCTGCCCTGATCATTGTAGTATACCATCTCATGTACTTGTTATTTGTTTCGTGGACTCAATATCCAAGTATAGTAGACGTATTGTACTTGGGAATTGGTTCACATGCTTGTGCATTGTAAAATTATTTCTATCCAATAAAGCTATGGTGAATGTTATCTGTCATCCTTTGTTTTGAATACTCGACTTTCTGTACATCTCGACGTTCCGCCTTAGTTGGGGTGTTACAGAAAATGGTATCAGAGCCTAAGGTTATAGAGAACATTGGGTTCCTCCGGGAATTCCAAGACTATAGCCTATTTTCAAAACGAATTTTATAGTCGAGTCGAGCATAAGGTTGAGCGGACTAGTTTGAGCTTTACATGGTAGGACCATAATTAAACGTAAAGTCATGAATCTACGTTTAATTATGAGAGGACCATGTAAAACTCAAACGACCACTTAGACTTATGTTCAAAAGGATTCCTTTTCAAAAAAAAAAAAAAAAAAAATAAAAATAAAAAAAAATAAAATATATATATATATATATCTTTATTAAACTCGTTTTAATGAGAATACGTGTTGCATTTAGACATTCACCTAAGCATATATAGTGATTCGAGACTTGCCTTACTTGGGGATTATGCTAGTTTAGTAGGATTCCCCTCTGCACATTAGAAGTGAAATGAATAAGATTGAAAGATATTCGTCGATACATGCTACTCTATGCTATAACATGTGAATTTGGGCATGATTTGATTGCAATGTGAAAGCTTATAGTGTGCAATGTGAAAGTTGTAATGTGCAATGTGAAAGTTGTAATGTGCAATGTGAAAGTTGTAATGTGCAATGTGAAAGCTTATAATGTGCAATGTGAAAGTTGTAATATGCAATGTGAAAGCTTATAGTGTGCAATGTGAAAGTTGTAATGTGCAATGTGAAAGTTGTAATGTGCAATGTGAAAGTTATAATGTGCAATGTGAAAGTTGTAATATTGCAATGTGAAAGCTTATAGTGTGCAATGTGAAAGTTGTAATGTGCAATGTGAAAGTTGTAATGTGCAATGTGAAAGTTGTAATGTGCAATGTGAAAGTTGTAATGTGCAATGTGAAAGTTGTAATGTGCAATGTGAAAGCTTATAGTGTGCAATGTGAAAGTTGTAATGTGCAATGTGAAAGTTGTAATGTGCAATGTGAAAGTTGTAATGTGCAATGTGAAAGCTTATAGTGTGCAATGTGAAAGCTTATAGTGTGCAATGTGAAAGTTGTAATATGCAATGTGAAAGTTTAATGTGCAATGTGGAAATTATGTGAGAAATGCATGCGTAAAAGCCTTACGATTCATGATGTTGAACTTTAAGTTGCATATGCACTTTAAAATAATGAGATTATTATAAGGCACGAAATCATTTTGGGGTATGACTTGTTCAATTTATTTAGTAATGACGTTGGCTATTTCTGATCAATTTAGAAAGAAATACAGGCCTGACGAGTTGATATGAAATTTCATGGATGATATGGATGTAAGAGCCTTTACTCTCTAAGTTTGAGCTATTTGAAACTAGCACATGAATATTGCGACGATTATGTAGTCATGCCTCACTACTAAGATAGTCATTGCACCCTAAGATTAAGCTAATTAAGGGCTAGTGCATGAACGATTTAATGATGATATAGTTGTGCCTTATTATTGAGATAGTTATTATGCTCTAAGATTTGACTATTGAGGACTGGCACCTGCTAGATATGATTATAATGTGGTTAGTCTTTACTACTGAGATATACATTGCGTGATGAGATTTGACCGCTTGGGAACTAGTGATTGTCCCTGAGAAATGCAAAATGAATTAGAAATTTCTTAAGTATGGAAGTGTCATTAAGTACCCCCCCAATCCAATATTCATTCACTCGTGCTCTTTTGAAATTATCCCACATCCTATTTCTTACGACATCACTATTCATTATGGACATATGACAACGGCGATATCATCGGTGGAGCATCTTTCCACGTACGTTGGACGATATACTCTGAGAATGGCAGACCCAAGATATGATGCGACTCTATCCCCTTAGAAACTACGCATAACCTTGGTATTCGATCTGAGATGGTGCGAAACATATGGAAACGCCGAATGAAGTTGGAGACTTATGAAAGACGAGCGGTATTAAAGCCATATGACGATACAACGACACTGATAGGACGCATCCCCATATATATTCTAGACGACACGTCCTGAGAATGGTAACCCTGAAATTTGGTGCGATATTTCTATTCTAACGCGTGTACGCAAACAACTATCTATATTCTAAGCCGGCGCGACATATATTGACATCATCAAAAGTTGGAGTCCATTGGGCAACGAAAGACATAAAAGTGATTTCTTTAAACCGCGCATGGAGTCTGATTCGAGCCCTAATGATCCTTTTGTTTTTATATTCCTATTTCATTCATTCGAAACCGAACTCTATATTTTTGATTATTCAAAGTAATGATCATCACCGTTTCTCTTCAAAGGTCAGTCACCTAACAACACACGACTCACTTACGCGGCTCTCCGCAACGGCGAAATCGAGTAACTAGAACCCTGCCCTTGCTGCGACATCAAAGGATACGAAAGACGTGAGACATCGGTCGTCCATAAGTGAAATACTTGGGATAACTATGTAGCATAGAAGATGTTATTGAATCATGTACATAAAGTAGGGCGGAGAAGATTTGTGGTGTATAAGTCAAAGTACATGGAAGCACAATCGAAGAGTATACTAAGCCTTAACTTGGAGAAAGAATTGAAGGTCTTCCCTATCTATGTTCATCGACCAAAGAGAAAGATTGAGTGGTCAATGAAAAGAAGGTCGTGTGACATGAAGGTCACCTTCGGTTAAGTATAAGGATTCCCCTAGAACTTGGGATATCACTAGCAATGTTGGAAGACGAAAGTGGTTAGTAGAAGAAAACCAAGGACAATAAGATAATTAGGATGTGTCGAGTAACCCTCAAGATGGAAGAGTAACAAGAAGGGATTCTGAGCTATCCTTTTCTTTTTCAAAACACCAAAGCAAACGGATATTTGCTACATGAAGGAATCAGGAATTTGGCGAAATGAAGATCGTCAAGGATGGTGAGATAAAGTGAAAAGTAGGAAATCCCTTACATTTTTCTAGAGGAAAAATGTTAAGGGGGTAATCACAGCAAAGGTAGATGCTCGAACAAGGAGTATGAAGTGCAAGATTATACTTTATCTTTCAAGAAGAGTTATTCACTAGCATCATTGAAGATGATTTGCAGTAGAAGATAGAGTAGAGAAACATCATTTGACACAAACAGTAAAGTGAAGGCATTGACGCCGTCTACAAGATGTAGTTCTGGTGGCGTTTATCTTTATGGCGGTTCACGCGTTATTCTTTGGATACGAATTAGAAAACCTCTATCGAAAGACAAGCTATTAGTGGAGAGTATCAACTAAGCTAAAAGAAATCGATATACGCCCAACACCCGATGGAAGCTAGCTTTACTAAAGAGAAGTATGGTCGATAAGTAGAGGAAGCACGATGACTTGTGATGGTTATCCCCTCAAGGTCGACGGTCGTAGGGAGGTAAGCTAAGACAAGATGAATTTGAGTGAAGAAAGATAATTTGCAACACATGGTTAATCGTCAAGGACCATCGACCCGCGAAGTAGTGCGTCCAAGAAAAGTGAAGAAGGAAAACAACAAGAAATCGCTAAGTTAGTAGTAAAGGCAAATAAGGAGTGCGGCGCTAGAATTCAAGGCACATACTACCGCGATGATCAAGGAAGTTGATCGCTGAACTAAGTTCCAAACAACTAACAAACTCCGTGAAGAGCTGGTTATGGAATGTTTGAACGGAAGGGTGATAAGGATAACTCGCATCTGTGATGAGTTAGGATCAAAGGATCCGTATCACCATGATCTGACAAGTACCCTTGAGATAACTGCAAGGACTAGCGACTGCTTGTGTGCTGATCAAGACGACGATTACTCTAGTTAGAGACGGATCCGAGTGGCGAAACAGTAAGGAGTATAGTTACCCATAAGAAAACGAAGGGAAAATGAAGGGAACCAAATGGTTGAGAAAAAGGGATAAAGTAACCGATGTTTCCCCTAAATTATATTATATCACAATTTCTAAGGACATTAGGTTATTGTACTTGAAAAGAAGCTTAGCTTAGAAAGCTGAGAATGGATATGAGGCTCCGGAGAGCAAAGTAATTGAGAGTTTTGTAGAGGTCAGGAGGACCTAAGAAGGATTATTTTAAAGGAGGAGTTCATACGAATAAGGACATCGAAGTGTTTACCTTGAAATGATGGTGGTGATATGATTACTTAAGAGCATAAGGATTGTGTAAATCCTATCATGAGGAACGCGTAGGTATAGCAAGGAAACCGAATAGATTATATGTGCGATGTTAAAAGAGATTTGTCAGTGATGAGCCATAGATAATGGTCCTTCTAGCGTAAAAGGAAGTAATTAAAGGTACCTTAAAACGATTTGAAAGCCAATATCGGCAAAAGCAAGAGAAATTGGTAACGATATGACTTAGCGAATAACGAAAGAGGTGACTTTGGAAAAATAAGGGCGAAATTGGAGAACAAAGTGAGTGTGAGGAACAAGATGGAACTATCATCATACAATTTATGATTCCCTCGAACGCTATAAAATAACAAAGACAACACTATAAAACCCTAAAATGAGATACTACGAAGATGTACCTTTGCAATTTTAGTGCAACTTGGCACCCCAGTTAGTATCACTTTTGTTAAAGGGGTAATCCCTTAACAAGTGATTAGCCACAAACGAAGCCAATATTTTCAAGAAGCGGCAAGCGTGCCCAACGTCAAACCAAAGAAGGATGAAAGTGAGCGAGAAGCTATTGGAGCGATTCTTTAGTTGGGGTAGAAGACGATAAAGGAAAATATGCAAGGTAACAATGGAAATGAATAGCCACCAACGATCGATATTCCAACGTCTCTCACTATTATATTGTAACTCACGTTACGAGCCGTTTGTTCGTTTCACACCTCCGTATTGCCATTCTTATTATCATCCCATTATTTAGTATTGATCTAGACAAGATTGACAGCCCGCAACGATTACATGCGATTAATCTCCAGTCGTCTCAAGAAGTGAGCGACATTCGTAACCTTTCTCTTTTTCGAAGTTCCTAATCAAGAGAAATTTTAGGGAACCGAGGAATGGATGACCCCAACCCTAGAGTTAAAAGCTCGCAAGAAACCAAGAATTGTGATAAAATCTTGTTTGACTTTCCCACATTATATGACTCCGTGTAGACACTCCTACTGTTGGTCTATCCATTTTTTTACTACCGTATGAATGATCGAACTTCGAGGACGAAGTTTCAGTTAAGGGGGTAATGATGTAACAACCCTCAATTTCCGACTAGGACAATTTACTTAGACTTATCTAGGTACCTATCCCTAGAGGTTTATTAAGAGAATTGGCCTTCTAGACATTTCGGCATGGTGATAATTGCCCTCTAGTTCAATGAAGTATTGTAGGTGACTAGCTATCTTATAAATGTCATGAATAATAGCTATAATCATTCAACACAATCTCAAGCTATAAACTAGTTCTAATTGAACTTGACAAAAGATCAACGAACCAAAAACTTTATTTCGAGAAGTTTTCGAAAAAGGCCGTTACCCCTGGTTATAAATTTTATAAATGAAAGAACAGGCAACATGGCTGAATGCCAGTTGACTTGAACATTTACATAGTAAATGCCCTCACGGGCCCCCCATATATAAAAAAGGAGGACCCATGATGCAGGAACTGAATCAATTGAGTGGCTGGACAGACCCAGAACACCCAAAGACAATCAAACTAGCAATATAAACAAAAAATGGGAACAAAGCTAGCAATCAATCTTCATCAACTAAATAACTTCATGAACTTAGTATTTTCACCTTCATCGAAAAGCACTTCATCACTATCAGACTCAAAATCATTATCAGTAGGACCAATAGGCGCCTGACAGTCATACTGACTCCTAGACTCAACCCTTGCTATGCCTGCTGGAACTGAAGATGCTGCAGCAACTGGGTCTGGATCCTGCAGGGACATACTAGGGGCTGAAGGTATGCCAGTATCATCATTATTTAAGGCACATAGTGCCTCAAACGAGTTACCAGTAGTAATAACTGGTGCAGAATTAGAAGGAAAATCCTTCGGAGAAGCAGCACGTGAACCGGTATGTGTATCTGGCGTGACCCTCATAGCCTGTGATGGATCTGTAGATGCTGAGGTATCTGGAGCAATCATCGGAGCCTTGCCATTTGAGTTGGCAGGCCTCTCTGGTCTCTTAGGGACATACTGAAACTTGGGCTTAGGAATCTGAAAGCCCGATACACCTTGAGCCTTCTTGGCCCTTCTACGTCTCTTCTTAGGCTGCTGAAAGCCCTGCTTATCCTGTGAACCCTGAATATCTTGTGATTTAGTACCTGAAGGACCTGCCTCATTAGCTGGAACAATATTGGTTGCCCCAGCTTCCATCTCCTCAGAAGACTTAGGCCTATCAACACAATCAAGAAACTTATGCCCAAAGACATCACAATGAGAACATCTATCCGGCTTCCAGAAGTACTGAAGCCTAAATTTCTGCATTTTGCCCAAAGCACAAGTGCCTCAAACGAGTTACCAGTAGTAATAACTGGTGCAGAATTAGAAGGAAAATCCTTCGGAGAAGCAGCACGTGAACCGGTATGTGTATCTGGCGTGACCCTCATAGCCTGTGATGGATCTGTAGATGCTGAGGTATCTGGAGCAATCATCGGAGCCTTGCCATTTGAGTTGGCAGGCCTCTCTGGTCTCTTAGGGACATACTGAAACTTGGGCTTAGGAATCTGAAAGCCCGATACACCTTGAGCCTTCTTGGCCCTTCTACGTCTCTTCTTAGGCTGCTGAAAGCCCTGCTTATCCTGTGAACCCTGAATATCTTGTGATTTAGTACCTGAAGGACCTGCCTCATTAGCTGGAACAATATTGGTTGCCCCAGCTTCCATCTCCTCAGAAGACTTAGGCCTATCAACACAATCAAGAAACTTATGCCCAAAGACATCACAATGAGAACATCTATCCGGCTTCCAGAAGTACTGAAGCCTAAATTTCTGCATTTTGCCCAACACAAGTGCCTCAACAAAAGCAGGAATATCATGATCAACACTAACTTTAATCAACACCCTAGCAAACATAGCCCTACCCGACTTCTTTTCAATCATCTCCTCAGTAAATCTATCCAAAGCAACGGGTACACCAATAACACTAGTGATGTGACTCAAAATATCATAACCCCACATGGTAGAATCCAAATCATAAATATTCACCCACATATGGACTGATTTAGGCCTAATCTTATCAGACTCAAAATCATTATCAGTAGGACCAATAGGCGCCTGACAGTCATACTGACTCCTAGACTCAACCCTTGCTATGCCTGCTGGAACTGAAGATGCTGCAGCAACTGGGTCTGGATCCTGCAGGGACATACTAGGGGCTGAAGGTATGCCAGTATCATCATTATTTAAGGCACATAGTGCCTCAAACGAGTTACCAGTAGTAATAACTGGTGCAGAATTAGAAGGAAAATCCTTCGGAGAAGCAGCACGTGAACCGGTATGTGTATCTGGCGTGACCCTCATAGCCTGTGATGGATCTGTAGATGCTGAGGTATCTGGAGCAATCATCGGAGCCTTGCCATTTGAGTTGGCAGGCCTCTCTGGTCTCTTAGGGACATACTGAAACTTGGGCTTAGGAATCTGAAAGCCCGATACACCTTGAGCCTTCTTGGCCCTTCTACGTCTCTTCTTAGGCTGCTGAAAGCCCTGCTTATCCTGTGAACCCTGAATATCTTGTGATTTAGTACCTGAAGGACCTGCCTCATTAGCTGGAACAATATTGGTTGCCCCAGCTTCCATCTCCTCAGAAGACTTAGGCCTATCAACACAATCAAGAAACTTATGCCCAAAGACATCACAATGAGAACATCTATCCGGCTTCCAGAAGTACTGAAGCCTAAATTTCTGCATTTTGCCCAACACAAGTGCCTCAACAAAAGCAGGAATATCATGATCAACACTAACTTTAATCAACACCCTAGCAAACATAGCCCTACCCGACTTCTTTTCAATCATCTCCTCAGTAAATCTATCCAAAGCAACGGGTACACCAATAACACTAGTGATGTGACTCAAAATATCATAACCCCACATGGTAGAATCCAAATCATAAATATTCACCCACATATGGACTGATTTAGGCCTAATCTTATCAGACTCAATGCCAACCTCCCATTTCTTCAACAAAACAGGCACATCATTAAATAACCAAGGGCGATTATTAATAACAAAATCCAAACCCTCAACATTATCAAACTTAAAGTAAAATCTACCTTGGCTGTTCAAAACTACATCAACCAAACCATACTTTTTCCACATTCGAAATGCATGAAAATGAACAAATGGAAAAGCAGGTCTCTTTCCAACAAAACAACCAACCAAAGTCAATAACCATTGCTCACTTTGTTTCACTATGAGATCATCTGGGATAACCGCATGTCTAGTGCCTATCTCAGTGAACACAGGAGGGATGAATCTAAGCTTACCAGTCCTTCGGATGTTTGCCGCCTCTTTAAAGAGATTGGCAAAAGAAGTAGGAATTTGATTACCTTTCGGACTAGTATTAGCAAAATGCTCATCAGTGATAGGTGGAACACCATTTTCATCTAAGGTCGTCGTCGTTTCATTGACACCGATTGTAGTGCCATTGATTCCATGAGGAGCATTATGTGAATGCTCAAGTGGTTTATTGAGTAGATCAGCAGCGTGAGTTAATTTATCCAAGAATGATGCAACATTAGCAGTATCATTCTTAGGAATAGAATTTGGGACAAAATGAATATCAGGGTCTTGAACAGGAGCTGGCTTAAAATAAGAAGTGCCAGGAGGAAACTTTGGAGGATCCGGCATAGGAGGCATGTGAGAAACAGGCGTGGCATTCGACAAACCATCACCATGCAAATCATTCAAAGTGCTACCCTCATCAACTTGAGAAACAACTTTTTTATCCCACGAATCAGCCACATTCTCAATGGTAGTCGTATCATCCAACTTGTTACAAGGTGAAGTTGAAACAAGATCAGCAATTGTATGATCTCTAGTAGAAGAAGAAACAGGTGGATGCACCTTAGGCCGCGTAGATAAAGACGCTATCAAATCATTAACCGCTCGAATAGCAGAAACATATGAACACTGCTTAACACCTGAATCCTTCTCATCATGCGATTTGACACTATAATTAATCAATTCAGCCGCCGGAGAAGAGGTGGGATATGGCTGAACAAAAGCGCCCGAAATAGGGTTTTCATTAATTTTATCATTGAGATTTTCGACCACCAAAGGAGCCGTGGTATGCTTCTGGGATTCATCACATAATCCCAGCCCTTCACAGTTCAGAGATGCACTAGCCACATCAGTCCACAATAGCTGCCCCAGGAATGTTCGCGGTGGGGTTACATTGGCTGCCATAAAACTAGGGTTATCTTGAGAAGAAATCCTTGCCTCCATCGAATCCATCGGCTGCATCAAAGAACCAGAATCATGAACCACCCCGATCGTTCCTCCACACTCAAAAACATGATCAGAAATTGATCCTGGTGGTATACTAACAGCAGCAGCAGCGGCTCCCTCAAACGCCGGATTTTCGAATAACGAAATAGAACCAGAATCATTCCGATCAGGTTCCTTCTGCCCCGGATCAACAGTCGAAGCAGAAGACTCCACATTGGCATTACAAATGACAGGATCATTGTGAATCAAAGCAATAGAAGAAGATCTGAGATTATAGCTGGAATTGAATTCGTTTTTCTTCTTTTTTCCCTTCTTTTTTCGTGAATTAGTCATCTTATGTTACATGGATTTGAAGAGCCAATGGGAACACAAAACCCTAACCCTAATGGAATCAATTCGTGAATTAAACAATCATGTAGCGCAAAAATTATATCAATTCGTAAATGAGAATTTTATTTCGAGAAGTTAAGTTATATAAATAATAATGTGAGTCTCACAAGTTGAGATAACAATCAAAATTCTTAAAAATGTCCAACAAATTGAATCCTCAAGCCAACTAAATTACATTTGGTCATGAAAATACCATGAGCATCTTAAAAATAATTAAAACTCCTTAAGTACATGAAAATGCTTGAACAATAATAAGTATATATATACGAGTCTAATATAAATACAAGATTATGAATAAATGGATTAAGTAACAACTTTTAAAATACAAATACATACATATACATATACACGACATATATACATATACACATACTAGAATAAAAATGTACTTACACTACAAACTAATACAAATAACCTTACAAAATACATATACAAACACCTAACTCATACATACATTCATACACCCTTATACACTTATAAAAATAAAAAAAATAAAAAAAAAAAAGGTGAGAAACCCTACCCTTAACTCCTTGGCCATCCCCCCTCCCCCCCTCACACACACTCTTCACCAAAAACAACACACACACATCTTAAAGCTTTCTCTCAACTTTTCTTCACACTTTCTTCACCATTTTCGGATTTTGCAAGGAAAAATGGAACTTAAATCTAATCTAAACTATTGTAATAATAACTTTTCTTGTTAATTCATCATCTAAGGTCAAGTATGGAGTCATTTGGTGGTCTTAAATGTCATGAAAATTCTGCCCCTTTTCATCATCAAAACCGAATCCAAGAGGGTATAAATCTTCATCCTTTTTACTAGATTTAATCTTGTTCTTGTTTATATTCAAAGGTTTTATCAAAAGTTTATGTTTTCTTCTTGATTTCTTTGTTATATACACTTGATGAAGGCAAAGTTGATAGGATCTTTCTCCTCATGCATATGCATGTCGAAATCTATGGGAAAGATCCAAGGATTCAACAAGTTTAAGACCCAAAAGTGTTGTTATAGATTAGTAGCTTTTAAAGTGATTTTCCTTTTCATAGATCTATATGTTTTTTTATATTTTGAAGAATATATTTCTGAGATTTTTCATTAAAAAGATGTTTTTATGTTGTTGAAAGTTAGATCTATAAAGATTTGTATTGAAAAGTGTTGATTTGGATGAATACATGTTAGATCTAAGAAAGTTGAATCTTGTTGTTGGATTATGAGATGGGTGGACTTGTATTAAGTGAAAAATATGTTAAAAGAGGTATAATAATCTGGAAATTTGATGTTAAGAGGTATAGAAATAAAGTATTAATCTTGTAAATGATGAACTCAAGTGTTAATAAAGCAAGAATGGTCATTGGTGTGTTGTTTGGACCCAAATGCTTCTGACAGAATTATTCTTCTGTCTTTGGACGGATAAACTGGGCATGTGAGGGCCGTTTCAAGAAACACTTTCAAAATAAAAGTTGTAGATAAAAGAGTTAAGTTTAACCTCCAACTGGAATAACTCAAAAATACTAAACCAAACCAAAGATATGATTTTTCTACCAAAAGTGGTCAAAAATGGATTTTTGTCTTAATGTTGAGTCAACTTTGACGATTTTTAATTTCTTAACTAATAGGTTTCAGAAGTTTAAACTTGGTGTGAACTGAGTTCAAAGTGTCCTAACTTAAAATAAAATTGGGAGATTTTTCTTAAATGTTCATCATAGAAATATTTTATAAAATATTTTGAGTCGCACAGCAGCTCTTATTCTGACCAGTTTTGGGTTGGTAATTTTTAGAGGTAGTAAACAATATCTAAAAATTTAGCAAAAATTCACATAAATATAGGACACATATATGTCTCTGTATAAAAATCACCAATGTCCAAATAGTTCAACTTAACCAAGAATGACTACTCAACATTTCATGAAAATAAGTGTTAAAAACAGAAAATTCCAAGTAAAAGTTCTTCACAACAAAATAAGCTAAAAGTCACTAGATTGCAACTTTAATCAACTCCAACAATCTCGTAACAAAAAGTATTATAAACCTACTGAGAATATGTCAAATAAAAGTTATAAAACTTAACTTGGTTATTAAATGGCAAAGACAAGCCTACAAGTGACTAATTCGGTTCATATAAGCACTAACCGAAAGCTTTAATTTGCAAATATCACACCACCACCACTATCACGACTTAAGACACCAAAATATAATGAACATTCTGGAAATAAGGAAATAAGGATGGAAATCCATATTGACGCATTTGAATTGCTTGGAAAATGAGGCTAAAATTACCATTTCGGTAAACGATTTTTAATCATAAAACCCTCAAAATAAGCAAGACACAAGAGTGGTTGAATTGATATGATTTTGTATGGATAAAAGTTGCCTAAAAGGCCTGAGATTTTTGACCAAAATGTTTAGTGATGATTTCTAAGAATTTCCATGAATTATTGAATTTAAATAGTAATTAAAAGACATAAAAATCCATAAATAAATTATGTAAATCAAGAATGAAGTTAAATCATCTTAACCATTGATAAAAATAACTAAAACCTACTGGAGAAAAATAGTTAAAAGGCAAGAGACATGTGTTACATAATTTAAAGATAAATAATTGAGTAAAAATAATTAATTAAAAATTTTCATTAAAATAAATGGAAAATACACAAATAAAAGTATAAATCATGAAATTATAAATTAAGGAGCATATATATCAGAAAATAATTCAAATGAAATTATCCATAATTTATAAAGGCAATTATGACACTTAAAAGTATTTTTAAGGAATTATTTAATTAATAAATCAATAAAATGAATAAATAATTAATTAAATAATATTAAATTAAATATATAATTACAAATCAGAAAATATACATAAAATATTAATATTATAAGACCACTAATGTCAAATATTATTACTAAGCAAAGTATACAATGGAAATCATATAAACCAAATCCAAATTACCGAAATTCCAATAAACGTACAAAAATGTATAATGAAAGTGACCCTTTTACACCAACACTCTCTACAACCAAAAAGATGCAAATATTAACAATATACTTGGATCCCAAAATTTATGACAACATAATGAAAGTGGCATTTCTTAGTGATGGCTTAAGATAGGAACTTACGTATATTAGTCCTATCGTAGGGATAGTCTTGGCTCGAAATGTGATTGAGGAATATGACGGATATATGATCAAGGAAGCGATAGATGGGAAGTACCCATTTTGGATAAGTGAATATAATATGCGGCATATCAAGGTGAGTCATAGCCCCCTTTCAAACTCTTTGATATGTTTTAGGGTTAAGTGCACGGAAATGTAATCAACTAAGGCCGAAAAGTTATTGTGTGCATGAACTTACAAAAGGTTTATTGTATACATGAACCCTGCTATTTTTCTATTGTATAACGAAACCGGCTAAAGTCTTGATGTGGGCCGGTTAAGTGCATGAAAATGTAATAAACTATGCCCAAAAAGTTATTGTGTGCATGAACTTACAAAACCTCTATTATATGTAAGGAACTATGATAAATATTTATTGTATCAAGATTTTTACAATTTCCACTTTTTTCTTTTTTTCATCTCCCACATATAGATAAAATAAATAAAATCAAAGAGAAGAAGAAAAAGCAAAAGACAGTAACAGTGGATGACCAACATCTCCCACAACATCTCTCAGCGGCGGGGTGTAAAAGGAATTACTTGTTTGTCGGTTTCATGATGAAATACAGAAAAAGGTATATGTGCGGTGGTTTGACATCGTTTTTCATCAATGATTGTGTTTGTTATTCATTTATTTGACATCATCAAGATATGGAGATCCGATTTTTTTTTTTAAATTCTTATGGTTCTAAATTCTGATGAATGTATGTAGTTAGAACTAGTTTTTTGACCCCAGGGGGACGTTGTCCGGGATCGACACTGCGTCATGCAAGCATTTATACATACAACGGTACCTAAAAGTTTGGACACTTAAAATTTACTATAGTTTAGTTAGAAACCTTAAAATAAGAGATAGAGAGTAAAGAAAAAAAAAGATTTGATGATTAAAGTTAGAAACACAAAGTTAATTGATAAAAATTAAAAACTTTAAAACTAAACTATAATTAAGTTTGTATACAAAAAGTTAGACTAAAGTTAAAAAAACCAATAAGTTAAGTGGTACAAATAAGTTAAAAGCGTTAAAATAAGAGATAAAAAGTAGGAAAAAAAAATAAAAATTGATGATTAAAGTTAAAATCCAAAGTTAATTGATAAAAATTAAAAAATTTAAAAGTAAGTTAAGTGATAAAAATAAGAAACTATAAAAATATACAATCGAAAAAAAGAAAAAAAAAAACAAATAAATAAAATCAAAGAGAAGAAGAAAAAGCAAAAGACAGTAACAGTGGATGACCAACATCTCCCACAACATCTCTCAGCGGCGGGGTGTAAAAGGAATTACTTGTTTGTCGGTTTCATGATGAAATACAGAAAAAGGTATATGTGCGGTGGTTTGACATCGTTTTTCATCAATGATTGTGTTTGTTATTCATTTATTTGACATCATCAAGATATGGAGATCCGATTTTTTTTTTTAAGGGTTCATGTATGCAATAAACCTTTTGTAAGTTCATGTATACAATAACTTTTCGGCCTTAGTTGATTACATTTCCGTGCACTTAACCCTATGTTTTACTTGCGGGGTGAAAAGCATGATTAATTAAAATGACTTTCTCTTATGAAATGATTCTTTGAAATAATGATAATGATATGGGAATTATATTGTATGTTCAACGTGTTATGTGTTATATGATGAGCTTGAGTACTGTCAAACGGTGGTCCCCTGTACACTACTATTAACTCATTTGAGGCCTGTAGTTAGAGGGTTGCGCAACTAGGACTTGTCCCCTCATCCACTATTATAGGTAACGGTGGGATGTTTGGTCTGCCTTGGTGGCCACCTTCATCGCCAGTCTGGCCTCGCGGTGCTCTAACTACTATATATTTATGGGCGTCTCCATGGCACGACCCTTGGTTATCTTTATGCACGTGATTGACAGCATGTGCTTATCATTATCTTATCATTTGGGACATTATATATTGATTATTGGGACATAACCGGTCTTAGTAGTGGCTCAAGAACAATCTCATCAAATTATGTCATGGTAGTCTTACCATTGACCAAGTGGTATTGATATTATTTATGGTTGGATATTATGGATTGAACATACGGTTTGGGTATTGGACCTTATATGGAATCTTGGAAATTATTGAATTTGGCAATATTGAAGTATTGACGACCAAATGGTTTTGGTATGATGAATGATTAATCAATTGATATATTTTTCTCTCACGATAAATGTGACGAATGAGAACTTTATAATTTACCATGGATTTCTCAACTATTTTGATATGGATATGTAACAAGATTTACTTGTAAACCTATGCACTCACCAACTACGTTTTCGTAGTTGACACTTTTTCTTCATGCTTTTCAGGAATTAGCGTAAGCTTTGAGGAATTATATGCATCATGATTGTTTGCATTGCACTTGGGAGTCAAAGATCAAACCTTGTGACGGGCAATGGAATCTGCCCTGATCATTGTAGTATACCATCTCATGTACTTGTTATTTGTTTCGTGGACTCAATATCCAAGTATAGTAGACGTATTGTACTTGGGAATTGGTTCACATGCTTGTGCATTGTAAAATTATTTCTATCCAATAAAGCTATGGTGAATGTTATCTGTCATCCTTTGTTTTGAATACTCGACTTTCTGTACATCTCGACGTTCCGCCTTAGTTGGGGTGTTACACAAAATCATCAATCATCATCCAAAGATCCTTCTCACATCCTAATTTAAAATCAACATAAACTAGTATAAATCTAAGCATGCATATTAGATCTAACCATTACACATACAAACAAGCTATAATCTTTTATATCCTTTTTGAAAACTCCTTTTTATTGAAAAAACACAGATTATAATCTCATAATATTCATTAAAAAATCAGATTTAATCAAATCCTTAAACCCATTTAGCAACAAATCTTACAACTACTAACTCTTAGGTCTTGTTCTTGTTGAATCATTGAATCCTTTCTCTAGATCTTTACATGCATGAACATGTGAGATAAGGATCTATCAACCTTGCCCTCATTGAGTTTAAATCAAGAACAAAATCAAAGAAAAACATGATTTTTGATAAAGATCTTTTAATATATACAAAAACAAGATAGATTAAACAAAGAGATGGAGATTTATACCCTTCTTGAACTCGGTTTTGAAGATGGTTTTTGGCAGAAATTTCGTGACTTTTAGGGCCTCAAATAACCCTTAATCTTGTCTTGAAACAACCCTTAAATGTATCTTGAATCAACCCTTGTTTAATCCTATATAAACCCTTATTATTGATTTTGTTTAGATTTGATTTTTCTCTTGCCTTTCTTTGTTTGTTTGAGCCGTAAATCTCAAAGAAAAAGAGGAAGAAGAAGAGTTTTGAGAGTGAGAGAGAGAGAAGTGTGTGTATGGGAAGTGTAAATGAAATTATGGTGGAGTGAAAGGTTGGTTTTAATTTTCTTGGAGAGAAAAAGAGTTAAATGAATTTTGATTGGGTGTGGGGTGTTGGGAAGAGAGGGAGGCTGGTTTTTGGGTTGGGAAAAGGAGGGGATTTTTGAATTTTAAAGGTATATTGTAAGTGTATGTGTATTGGTATAAAATGTATGTAAGTATGGATGCATGCATGGACATTTAAATCAACTAGTTAGTAGACTTCTAAGATATATTTTGTGTTCATATGTATATATATATATATCCGTGTATATGTGTATGTGTATATACATTTTTATGTCTTAAATTTGTTACTTAACTCTTTAGTTATAATCTTGTATTTATATTACACTTATATATATATATTGTTATTATTATTATTATTCAAGCTTATCATTATGTACCAGATTTTATAAACACATTTTTGAGATAGTCATTTCATTTTCATGGCCATATTTGCTTTAATTGGTTTGGTGATTGTATTGTTGGATATTTTGTAGGATTTATGGACTTTGTCACAAGTTGTGAGTATTACATTATTATTTATATAACTTGACTTCTTGAAACGAAGTTTTTGGTTCATTGACATTTCATCAAGTTCAATTAGAACTAATTTATAGCTTGAGATTGTCTTGAATGATTATAGTTATTGTTTATGGCAAATCTAAAATAGCTAGTCATCTATGGTATTTTATTGGACTAGAGGGCAATTATCACTATATCTTAAATGGCTAGAAGATCAATTCTCTTAATAAACTTCTAGGGATAGATGTCTAGATAAGTCCAAATAGATTGTCCTAGTCGGATTTTGAGGGTTGTTACACAATTGTGGGGACCATTTCTAAGGGAATAATTCTAGAAGTTGCACATGCCTTTTTTCTATTGGTTGTCTAAAGTAGTGGTGGTCCTTGTTGTTTGTGACAGCCTTTTATTTCTTTTATTATTGTATTTCTTTATTTCTAGAAAATAGCATTAGTGGCTATAAATAGGGGTTCATTTCTCATTGTAATTTAGACTTGATTGATTGAATGAAATTAATAGAGCAGCCTCTATTTCTTATCCAAAAATCTTCATTTACCTTTATGGATCTTTGATCTTGGTGGTTTGAAGTGATCCCTTTATCTATATTTGTGGTGGTTCGTCCTTTATCAAATATAGTGGCGAGATCTTAAATCTTCGATTCCTTTATATGTGTTTGTGGTGGCTAGACCTTTATCAGACATAGTGGTAGGTTGGAGTGTTTCCTTTATCCTTGATTCCGGTGGCCAGTCCTTTACGAATCTTGGTGGTGGATTCTTTTATCTATCATTTTATTTTATTGTCTTGTTTTGTTTGTTTTGTTTCATAAAATCAGAAAATCCTCACAAAAATAGTAATTCCGCTGTGCTAGTTCTTTGTTTAAGTTGTTACATTCCGCTGTGTTTAAAGTGTCGCGTGAGTTTTACGCATCAGATCGGCTAGGAAGGGATTTTGTGGGTCCACTTCCCTACCCTCGAAAAATGAAGAACGATGAGATGGAGAAGGAGTTTCAGGGATATTAGAAGTTGTACCTTGAACACTACCCTGAATGGCTAAGTCTGAATCAACTTCAGGCTGATCAGCTTGCGTCGAAGGGTAGTCAGCCTTAGCTCCCTCTTGAGAATCAGATTGATCCTCAAGGTTCTCCATCTCCCTATTCACACAAAAATCTAAATAATCCTGCATTGCAGGGGTTAGTTTCTGGTGGATCTCAATGGGTCCAAAAATATTTGAGGCCAGGGGAGAAATCTTTATAAAGTCCCCTGTTGCCCTTTGGTAATCACCTTTCAAAAAAATTTTCAATAATGTAACCCAAGATTCTGCCATAGTAAACATGTTCAGATTTTGCAGACACCTTGGTTACAAGTGTAAGTTCAGGTCGCCCTCGTTTGTTGGACCGTCGAAACGAGATTGACTAAGGATATGTCAAGGTGCGGAATCCCTCGAGATAACCCACGGTTTCTATATCACCTTTTGTAAGATATATATATATATATATATATATATATATATATATATATAAATATATTTTAATATATTTATATATATATATCACTATATATATATATATCTATACGTGAACATAAACACTCGTATTTGGTTAATATAGTGAGGCGGTTTTCCGGACAAACAATACCCACTTGGTAACTTAAGTCCTAAACCAACCAACCACGAGTGTGTGTTTTGCGGTTCGTGCGTGAGACGAGTGACACCACAAGATCTACTAGATTTGTGTGTTCTTAGCTCTAGTAGTTTCTCTCTCAAGATTGTACTCATTTCTCTCTCTACCCTCTTGCTTTCACCGCGTAAATACACACCCATATATATAGGCAAGGGCTAGGAACACGCTAACCCACTAGGCTTTGCGTGTTTCCATGTCAGGCCCATTAAGCCTATAAGGGTTTGGCCTGTTTGCGTGTTTCCCAGAACACGCAAACCGTTTGAGTGTTCTTCTGATCAAGCAAATTTTTGCTTGTTCCGAAGAACTCCCAAACCATTTGAGTGTTCTTCTGAACAAGCAAACTTTTGCTTGTTCCCAAGAACTCTCAAATGACACTTAGCAATATTTGAGTTAATGTTCCTACTGCTGTTAAACGCAGAACCAACATTAACTCAGCCAATGTTCCTACTGCTGTAAACGCAGAACCAACATTGACTAGATTACCTTTAGAAGTATTTAAGTTAATGTTCTTACTGCTGTAAACGCAGAACCAACATTAACTTAATTCCTATTTACTTGTATTGTTTACATCCATGTTAAGTATTGATGAGCGTCCATTTTGTGATAAAAACCCCTATCAAAATGCTTCATTTCTATGTCTTAAATGGGTTAATATTCCGGAACTATCGGTACTTAATGATTCGTATGTTTATGCAGGTTCACGGAAGATGCGAGTGAGGGTAAATGGCATCAAGTGACTCAAGATGGAAGCCTATGAAGTTACAAGACACAAGGAGGTGATTCGGGAGCCGAACGAAGAAGTACGAGAAGCAGCAGCAGCTGCCAGCGCCGCTGGCCCAGTCCCAGCGCCGCTGGAGCCCATCCCAGCACCGCTGGGTGGCCCAGATCAGCAACCGAATTTCACACCTATTTAAGTCGAAGTAACCCTTAAAACCCGATGAAAGAGACGATTCAGCAGCCCTAGCCGCCCATATTCAACCCTAGGTCGACTTTGCAGATTCCAAGGAGGTTTTGGAGCTTCTAATACCATCCGATCTTCATCCTCAACCTAGATCTACTCTTTTATTTTACTTTCAGTTGGTAAACAATGTCTTTCATCTTTTCAGACTTTGTTATTCCTTTAATAATGTCAGGCTAGTAGGCTGAATACTTGTTTGGATCGATGTGATCATGTAGACGTTTATCTATTTTACTTTATTTGTTAGATTTGTTGGAGTGTGTTTTACTGTTTATCGTAGATCCATATTTTACTAGTTCTTCATGTTATTATCGGTTCTATATCTGCATGTATTAGTTTAATTCTTATGATCGGTCTATAATCATACACTAGGATTAATACATAAGGATGGAAAACACTAGTCGGTCTTTAACTAGATGTAAAAGGTGATTCACTTGTAACCGAGGGATCCAGAACCGTAGTAATTAGGATGAATAGAACATGATGCTTAACAATGTCAGATGCGATCCAGTGACTTGGAAACGAGCACTGTGGTCACCGGAGATAATTATTATCTGGTCATGACTTAAGAGCCGGGTAACTTAAAGATGAATTAGTAACACAAACTTTAGGTCATTAATGCTTAAATAATGAATCTAACGAGAATTTGTTTATAGGGTAGTGTGAGTCTAGCGACATCACTATTTACTTAGGTAAAGTAAATCTAACGAGAATCTGAGCCGTGATTAAGTTTCCAACAGTCTAGCAAGTAGGTAGAATGATATTTGGTCGTACCATGAGATCTGAGATGCCAAACAGGTATTTTAACTTAATTACTGTTATTTGCTTTTTCAAACTATTTCCAGACTAAGCCTCTCGCTGAATAAGCGGTTGCGGCTTCTATTTACTTTTCAATATTTTAATTAGTTTAATAGGAAATCGTGACAACCCCACAACCGCTTGAATTACACGTATTACTAGATTAGGTAAAGCAACGCGTCCCTGCGAACGATCCTGTTCTTATCACTAAACTATACTACATCTGATCGGGTCCCCTGTCCGTTAAGGTGTGTGTGTGTTTTGAGGTAATAACTTGTACAACATTTTTATAAATTTAAACACTAAAACGAAACCACCCATCAAGTGTTTTGGCGCCGTTGCCGGGGACGCGACGCATTCTTAGTTTAGTAGTGTAGTTCGATCCTACTTTGTGTTTCGGCACGAAGTAGTTACTTTTCAGTACTTAGGTTTAAGTCATTTTAGGTTTAGTAGTTAAATTAGGTCAAAGTAGGGTTTAGTAGTATTTTCATTTCATTCTTAGTTTAAGTAGTTACTTTTCAGTACTTAGGTTTAAGTCATTTTAGGTTTAGTAGTTAAATTAGGTCAAATTAGGGTTTAGTAGTATTTTCATTTCATTCTTAGTTTAGTAGTGTAGTTCGATCCTACTTTGTGTTTCGGCACGAAGTAGTTACTTTTCAGTACTTAGGTTTAAGTCATTTTAGGTTTAGTAGTTAAATTAGGTCAAATTAGGGTTTAGTAGTATTTTCATTTCATTTTAGTTTAGTAGTTAATTAGGTCAATAGGGTTTAGTAGTATTTTCATTGCATTCTTAGTTTAGTAGTGTAGTTCGATCCTACTTTGTGTTTCGGCACGAAGTAGTTACTTTTCAGTACTTAGGTTTAAGTCATTTTAGGTTTAGTAGTTAAATTAGGTCAAAGTAGGGTTTAGTAGTATTTTCATTTCATTCTTAGTTTAGTAGTGTAGTTCGATCCTACTTTGTGTTTCGGCACGAAGTAGTTACTTTTCAGTACTTAGGTTTAAGTCATTTTAGGTTTAGTAGTATTTCATTGCATTCTTAGTTTAGTAGTGTAGTTCGATCCTACTTTGTGTTTCGGCACGAAGTAGTTACTTTTCAGTACTTAGGTTTAAGTCATTTTAGGTTTAGTAGTTAAATTAGGTCAAATATAGGTTTAGGTCAAATTAGGGTTTAGTAGTATTTTCATTTCATTCTTAGTTTAGTAGTGTAGTTCGATCCTACTTTGTGTTTCGGCACGAAGTAGTTACTTTTCAGTACTTAGGTTTAAGTCATTTTAGGTTTAGTAGTTAAATTAGGTCAAAGTAGGGTTTAGTAGTATTTTCATTTCATTCTTAGTTTAAGTAGTTTAATTTTCTTTTCACTTTTATATTGGTGCGTTTGATCTTTTTCTTGAGTTTTGCAGGATTAATTAGGTAGTTGATGCGTTTAAGATCGGGAACGGTTGTAAAGCGTTTCTCTACAAGCTTAGGTAAACTCAAACGTAGAAGGAGAAATAACACACCAATTCCACCACCCGTATTTAACCTAGAAAACCTTTTTAACTTAGATACTCCTTTAGGATCATCCAACACCTCATCCGACACTATGTCCCAACCGAATTCACCTAGAGCCGAAATGGACAAATTTGATTGACCAATGATGGAAAGGACGAGAGCCGTTGCACCGACACCGGGATCGGCTATTGTCCCACCAAACTTAGGAGATTCATTTTTAGTCAAAGGCCACCACCTTAAGTTAATCCAAGACAACCAATATGACGGCCGAGCCAAATCCGACCCCCATAAGCATGTAAGCAAGTTCACAAGTTTGTGCAAAATGTTCAAATACGGAGAAGACGTCATCGATGACGATGTGAAACTTAGCTTATTTCCGTCGTCTCTCACGGGAGAGGCACGTGCTTGGTTCGATGAGCTCGATGAAGGCACCATCACTACATGGAATCAACTTCGCGAACAGTTCGTCTCGCGATTCTTTCCCCCGAGTTTAGCTAGGAAAATGTTTCGAGACATCAAGGCTTTCAGGCAAGACGAGGGAGAATCACTAGTCGATGCATGGAAAAGGCTTAGGGAAATGATCAGAAACTGTCACTGGAATGGACTTAACAAGGACGAGATCATGGAGATTTTATTCTATAGTTTAACCAAGAGTCCCTTAAGTTAATCCAAGACAACCAATATGACGGCCGAGCCAAATCCGACCCCCATAAGCATGTAAGCAAGTTCACAAGTTTGTGCAAAATGTTCAAATACGGAGAAGACGTCATCGATGACGATGTGAAACTTAGCTTATTTCCGTCGTCTCTCACGGGAGAGGCACGTGCTTGGTTCGATGAGCTCGATGAAGGCACCATCACTACATGGAATCAACTTCGCGAACAGTTCGTCTCGCGATTCTTTCCCCCGAGTTTAGCTAGGAAAATGTTTCGAGACATCAAGGCTTTCAGGCAAGACGAGGGAGAATCACTAGTCGATGCATGGAAAAGGCTTAGGGAAATGATCAGAAACTGTCACTGGAATGGACTTAACAAGGACGAGATCATGGAGATTTTATTCTATAGTTTAACCAAGAGTTCCCAAAAGTATTTAGACCTAGCCGGCGGTGGTAACTTTTTGTACAAGTCTACCAATGACGCGTACAAAATGATGGAGGATATGGTGCAAGCTAGCTTAGCTCGAGATATGGATGATAAAGATCGAGATAGAAGGACGAGAAGGATCGTGGCTAGCATCGAGAGCAGCTCCGACAATAAGGCAATTCATGAACTCAAAGCATTATCTAACCGTTTTTCTACTTTTGAAGATAGGTTGGACATTATGGACAAGGACCTCAAGGTGATTGCACACGGGTGCAACAATTGCGGAGGAATGCACTATACTGAGGATGGTGAAGAGGAGGCTACCGAGCAAGTCAATTTTGTCCAGAACCAATACCGAGGAGGCTATCAACGAGGACTATTCCAAAGAAATCCCGGTAATTCTAACTTTAATTCTAGTTATGCTAGGAATAACGTTGGTTCTTTTCAAAATAGGTGGCAAAGGAGTAATGGTAAACCCGAGCAACCAAAAGTGGAGAATGAAGTCAAGGAGGATCCTATTGTCAAGCTCACCAACATGATGGAGAAGTATATGGACATGAATGACAAGAGACACGACTCCTTGGACAAGTATACGAGGTGCTTAAATGAAAAGATTGCTAATCTTGACCATAAAGTGGATGCCGTGATGAGAGACCAACAATCCGCCATCAAAGGGTTGGAAAGGAAGCTAGAGAAATGGATGGAACATCGTGCTAAGAAGGAAAATGGTCTTCTTGCAAGCAATGCACAAGCTAATCCCAAACCGAACCCTCAAGGAAACCCTAGCACGAGTGAAAAGTACCAACCACCAATCGGACCAAATGAGAATGTGAACGCTGTGTTCACCGAAGGTAATGACTCAACTGAGCTTTCTAATGATTTTTGTGAAGTGTCCAATCAGGTACAGGTCATACGGGAGCAAAATGAAGAAGAAACGAACAAAAACGCAAAAATGGAATCTGCCCAGGCATCACCAGCGCCGCTCGCCACACAAGCCAGCGCCGCTGGCAACCCTCCAGGTGAGCCCTAGCGCCGCTCAGTACATTCCAGCGCCGCTGGATGTCACCCAGGTAAACCCCAGCGCCGCTGGAGGCTCCGTCAGCCCAGATTCGCCCGAAACTTCGTTTTCAGCTGTATTTCAAGGAGATGTCGAGACCCAATTCGCTTCAAAATGCAAAATCAAAGACGGGGACGACTCGGACAGAAGGGATGAAATTCAAGATCCCGAGGCACCGGATGATGGAACACAGCTACCGCAAGCATCTGAAGATCCAGGAAGTTTTCGTATTCCTTGGACTATTAATAATGAATGTTTTTCCAGTGCATTAGCTGATTTAGGGTCAAGTATTAATGTTATCCCTACTGTGATTTATGAGAAACTTACCCTTTGTTTGCTAAAACCCTTTAAAATGAGTATTCGGTTAGCCGATCAGACTTACCGACAACCCAAGGGGATTGTCGAATGAGTCCATGTCAGGGTTAAGGAATTAGAATTTTGGACTGAGTTTGTTGTGCTTGATTCGGTAAATAAAGTAGTGACACCCCTAATTTTAGGCCGACCATTTTTGCACGCTGCGGATGTTATCATCCATGTTCTTAAGCGTGAATTATCGTTGTCAAATGGTCAAGTTAGAGTTAAATTGCCTGTTATGGACTCTAGGGATGTTGACTATGATAACATGTGCTTTAATATTGAGAATGAGTGTGATGAGGAACCTTTAGATGCCTATTATTGCCTTAAAAGTTTAAGTCGTTTTTGGTATGGTGAAGGCTTAGATATGAGAACTAGGTATGGGAAAGGTTTGAGTGAATTACATAGGAAAACTAAAATTGATGAGTTAGAAAAGATCCTAGAAAAGACTGAGAGAAGTGTAGAAAAAAGTGACAGGATACTAGTTAGGGTAAACAAATTCCTAGATAACTTAGGATGGAATGATATTAAGGACCAAGCCTTAACTAAGTATAACCCTTATCTGTCAACCTCTGCCCTAGGAGACCCTACAATCTTTAAAGTTCGAAGTGGAATCCGAGGAAATTTAGGATGTGAAGCTTTTATAGATGCAAGGGCAACAATAAACATACTTCCCCTAGATTATCAGACAAGATATGCTAGTAGGGACCTACGGAAAGTAGAATGGGAAGATAAAATGGTCTATCTTTTTAGAAATGTAAAGATCAGAGTCCGAGGATTTGTTAAGGATGTAGTGATTCATATTGACGGACTGAAATTCTCGACAGAATTCTTTATGGTAAAAGAAAATGCGATCACTAGGAATAATGTGATTTTAGGTCAACCATTTTTAAAGATCGCATGTGTTGATATAAATGTCGAGTTAGGAGAATTGATGTTACAGTCAGGGATTAATATATTGAAGTTTAATAAGAAGGATATAAGTGAAGATAATCCCTATGGTTTTGACTGTAAGACTAAGCTTTGCCAAGGACAAGGAGAAAGGATGAATATCGAGTCATTCTTGGAGGATAGGTCTGACATTTTTATTCGACTTCCAATGGGAACCGGCCCCCGACCTACCCCGTATTCTTCGTCAACCTAGTTCCTAAGCCGAGTCCAGCTGAAGACTTGTTAAACTTAGCGCTTCTTGGGAGGCAACCCAAGCCGTATTTTTATTTTTATTTTTATTTTTATTTTCATTTTTAGGAAAATGTGACTAATTGCAGTTTAGTGAATTGTTTTGAATTTTATCATTTTTGATCTATTTTATGAGTATTTCTTTAGAATCACAGATGCAAGCTTTCAATGGATCAAGGAAACAAGTAACTTATTACAATCGTATTTCGTTTTTATTTTTATTTTTTATGTTTTAGCTTGTTATTTCCATTTTGATATTTTGATTGAAGTGTGCAGGAGTATTTTGTCTTGTAGTCTGAAGGAAACCAGACACTTGGCCAAAAGCTAAGTGTGGGGGAGTTCAAACATCAAATCGTTGAAGAAAATCAGACATCGAAACACGTACAGGAGCCAAAAGCGCCGCTGGAGGACCTCCAGCGCCGCTGGGGAAGCCACCTGGGCTCCCCAGCGCCGCTCACAGCCTTCCAGCGCTGCTGGACCTGCACCTGTGTAGATCCAGCGCCGCTCACCAGCATCCAGCGCCGCTCACTACCCGCCAGAACCGCTATCTGCTTACCGGCGCCGCTCACAGCTCCGTTCTGCACACCAGATCGCGAAAAATCCAAAAAAAAAAATCAGAAAAACCCAAAAATCCAAAAAAATCGAAAAATCAGAAAATACCAAAAAGAAAAGAAGGTGGAGACGCATCAATGGATCGCCATCAAATGGAGACGACTCAAGTTTTTGAAGTTCAACATCATTCAAGTCGCTCCGCAAATGCCATCTTCAACAACAATCATGCAACATAAGTCCGGGAAGTTTCGTTAATTCTTTATCTTTTCGTGATTTTCCTATTACCCTGTTATGTTAGGTTCATTATAACGAGGACGTTGTACAATTTAAGTGTGGGGGGATGGAATAGGAAAAACCCGTGGTTTAATTGCTTGATTTATCATAAGTTTTCTACTACTTATTTCATGCAAAAATTCAAATTTTCTTGTGTCGGAAAATCATTTTGAGAATATAAGCTTTGCAAGTAGACCAAAAATGACGATAACTAAGCAATATTAGCTTTGGTAGATGAACGGTTAGTTAGAACAGTCAGTTTAACTATAGATTTGTGGTTGTTCATTCTTCCAACTGGATTAGAGCTTAGACTGAAACTGAATGCGATTATGTTCGCCATAGCACATTTAACCGGACTTTAATATGCCTAGCAATTAGAGCTATCTAGTCATTAGTATAGGTATATTAATTGGACTTAATGATATACGTGCTTGTGTAGGAACTAGTTTAGACGTATGGTTCGCCTTAATTCTTACACTATTTAATGTGAACTAGTTGCATACGGAGTAAGTGTATGAGTCATCTGGGGTCTCTGATAATGTCTATTGCATGAATAATGTAGTAATCTTAAGAAAGGCAATCAGTAGATTAATTAAAAGAGTTCAAAGAACTAATAACGAGTAAAATCTATACGCATCAAGTTATGTCGCTTTGCGCGTGGGAACCATCGACCTGTCACCGCTGTCTTGATGTAAGGTATAAACTCTAACCATTAGTTGAGTTATGTCGCTCTGCAAGTGGGGAACCACTGACCTGTCACCGCTGTCTCAACTATTAAAGATGATAATATCGTATAACTGCTTTAGTATTTAGCTAGTGAGCATGACTGTAGTGTGAGGGTATGTCTAAGTAGTGACTCACAAGTACACAAACGATGTATATAAATGCCTTGCTAGTATATAGTAGTTCTAATTGCTATACAAACTTTAATTAAGTGCTTAACTAGTCAGCATAAAGAAGTAAGATTGAGCTGTAAGACATGTGGAAGTATAGAATGGTTTTAGAGGTATTAACACAAATAAAAAGTTAGCTTTTAGTTTTGATTAACCAATTATCTTGCCTCTAGCTATAGCATACTAATTTTGTCTAAAGCTTTCTGTAAGTCCCCTGGTACGGATCGTCAATAGCTTGCTCCAGTTATCTTGAGGTGCGGAATCCCTCATAATAACTTGGTGATCAATAGAAAGCCCCTAGATCATTTGCGGCCTCGCAGATCTTCTTCGGGCTAGCGGAACAACCTTTGACGACTATACCCTGCAATACCTGCTTGATATTTCAACAAATGTTCAACCCTAAACTCTGTTAGGGTTCGGTTTATATAGGTAACACCCGACATGGGCTTCAGCACATCGGCCTCGCAAACCCAGCCAGCCCGTCACTAATGCGAGGTCGCATTATGTGATTGGCCTCGTATTTGTCCCTGCAAATACGGGGTCGTATTACCTATATGACTAACCTCGTATTTAACCCTGTAAATACGGGGTCGCATATCCTTTTGTGAATTGCGAACTCGCAATTCACACTTAGCAGATTTACTATACATTCGATACTTAAACTTAATCTAGTATTCTATGCATAATACTAAGTTCATTAATGACAATCACATTACAAAGACATATAACAATATAAGCCCAAACAATCTAGACTGCTATTGACATAGACGTGCACTTACAGACTCCCCCTTGGCAATAGCTTCTAGACGTTAACATACCTATGTCTTCGTCTTGTCTTTGTCATTAATCTACTTTCTCTGTTTCTTCTTCTTCTTCTGAACTTCCTCTGAATCATCTGCAACCTTATAGAAATCACAGTCTGAATGTAAGCCGATCTTCAAGCACAAACTCACTGTATTTCTATATCGCAATGCTGGACCCTGAAAATCTTTTGGAAACCAAATATTAACACTGTTCAGCTTCAGCAGATCTTTCCAACAGAAGTTCACTAGATGCAAAGGCTCATAAATCTTGACAATCTCATAGTAATGATCACCATACATCACAGCTTCATATGTCTTACTATCAAAGTACCAGCCTATCATATTATCCAATAAGTCCTTCTTGAATTTCTTCAAAGGCACTTCTTTGGCAAACTTGGTCGGCTCATACTTCAAAGTAACAACAGGCTTCTTTGTCTTCGGATCTATCTTTGATTTATCCTTGACCATCTAGCCTTCCTGTGGATGATATTTTCTTTGAGATGGATCCTTGACCTTCATGTCTCTCGCTATAGACCTAGCAATATAAATTCCAAACTCAGATCCACTAGGATTGATTAGTTCTAGCCTAGCTAAACACCAAAAATCAACATCAGTAAGTGAGTTGATGGCTTCTTCGTTATAGTCCAAATACTGCACTCCGTCTGTTCTCCTGATAATGAGAAGTCTCAACTCATCATCCCAATGAAAACTCACAATTCTTGAGCATGCAATAGTAGCATAGGCTTCAACCTTCTCTCTGAAGTCAATGAAAACTCATCATCCCTGAATCTTGTCTTTATATTTGATAGGTTTATGCGATGCCTCATACTTAGCCATGTTTTTCTTCCATGTAATAACCCAATCTGGTCTAGTATCAACAGGCTCTGTATGTTGCACATTAGGATCTTCAGCAATTGGTTCTTGCATGACTGGAGCTTCAGGATCTTGGACTTGTTCAAACCTGTCCATTCTATCAAGCTTAGCTCTGAAGTCATCAATACTAAACCCTTTGCGCTCAGCATCTTTATCCACAAGCCTTGAAGCTGTAACTGGCATATCGACTTCTGCGATATCCATCCAGCTCTCATCACCATAGATTATCTCACCTTCTTCCCTCACAGCATCAGTTGCCTTAGAAGACCCTACCATACCAGTTGCAATCTCATTCAGAGACTCTATTGCCTTGGTCAGATCCTCTTGATGCTTATTGCCTTTATCTTTTGTTGCATCCGGGTCTTGATTTGAATCATCATCTTTCTTTTTCGAAAGCTCATCACCCTTACAGCCTAGATCTGGCAACAATTTTTTTTTCACCAAAAACTTCTCAAACAATTCATTTAACTCTGATTGCATCACACAATCTAGCATGACATCTGCAATCTTAGTCATCTGTTCAGCTACTCTAACTACATCTTTATTCGCTCTAGTAGCCGAATTTTTTGCCAGAGTAGCTTCACTATGAACCATGTCTAAGTTGGACATGAGAGTGTTAATAAAGTCTTGATGATTCTTTCTTTCATCATTAAGAGCTTTCTTTAACGTCTTAACTTCCTTTTGCTTTCTCAGCATCTCTTTCTCATGGTTTTTCTTTTGTTTCTCCAACTCATCAAACAAACCATTAACTCTAGCCTCTAACACCGTCATCTTCCCTTTCATATCAGCCACACCAAACACTGGTGGTAATATAGGAACTTGACGTGTAGTCGCTTCAGTTCTTGGTTCAGGATTAGGCACTGAATCCTTCATTGTATGAGTTGTAGACGGCCTTTCAAGATTTACAGTTGTCTTCTAAGATCTTCTTGGTATCACTGTCTCTGCATGTGATTCAACTGATCTCCTAGACCTCTGTTCAGGAACTCTGCTTGATACTTTTGGAGCTTTGATTGTCTCATCTACTCCACAAGCAGCAGTTTTCTCCTTGACATTCAATTTGATAACAGTTTTATTCTTTGGAATAGGTACCTCTTCAACTTCTGGCACTTCAGATTCCCTAGAAGACTCTGCTCGTTTCCTTTTCAGACCTGAATCAGATGAAACTTTCTTTGAAGCACCTTCAGAAGTACTAGCAGCATGATCAACATTATCTTCATGTGCTTCTGCTTCTCTTTCAAGATCCACATCTCTCTCAACTATCACCTCTTCGGTGCCTTGAACCTGTGATTGTGCTATGTCGCCCATGGACAGATCTGGCATCACCATCTGTAGAGGAACTGGATTAGCTACTGGCTCATGTGGAACAATCTCTGTCCTGAATCTGGCAAACTCTTCAGCTGTAGGTGGATTGAAATTAATATCCACTAGAGCTCCAAACAAAGGAATATCTTGAGCACCTGGATCACCATCAAAACGACGCTTGAGCTCATCATATGCCCTTTTTACAATAGATGTCACTTTCAGGACCGACTTAGTAGCTGGCAGATTAGGAATGTGATGATTAATAATCATCATAACGAATCTAGGATAAACCATAAACCTATGCCCTAGTCTGGCAGTCGTTTGTTTCCTTAATTCATTAAAGAAATACTTAGAAAAACTATACGGTTTGTTGTATACCAACCAACCATCTGAGCTTGAGATTCTTGATTAAGCGTATCCCATCCGGTTCTTCTACTACACAAACTAACCAACAATACGTGCGCTAAGTATCTCCACCTTCCAAAGAATCCGCGCTTGTAACATCCCAAACTTTTCTTTAAGATTTGACTAACGCTGTTAAGTCAACCTCATGTGTGTCGTTAAGTCTAGTGTGAATATATGCATATACGTAGTTAATGTGTGTTATGTGTGAGGTTTGAAAACCTAAATGTTAATGTAGTATAAATGTGTGAAATATGAAGAAATTATGTCTATGTAGTGACATTTAATGAAGGGTTAATGTTGTATATGGGCAATAAAGAAGTTTGTGACCAATAATGAAGGATTAGGAAGCCTAGGGACTAATTTTGACATGTGTGGAAAGTCAAAAACGGGATTAGTAGCTTAGAGGCTGTCATTAGGAGGTTATTTGCAGATCTCACTTCTTCTAAACAAGCCCTAACTGATCCTAAGTCATTCCATAGTCTTCTCTCATCAAATCTCAAGCCGAAAAGTCGTTTTGTGTGTGAATTGGTGGTCATTGTCAAGAGTATTTGCATTCTATTTGTCATTTGCAGGTAATAATCAATTCATTGATCGTATTTTCAGATCATGAGTCGTGTGTGTTGAATCAAATCTGATTGAAAAGGGGTTTGTAAAGGAAATAGGGTTTCATTGTGTTCTTGGTTAATTTATGTGTTTTAATCAAGTATTTGGCCTAAAACGATTGTACATGATGTTTTAACGACTTGGATTGATAAGAGATGTTTTGATGATCAAAGATTAATGTTTTTGTGTCAATTCGATCGGTACTTAAAGAGTTTTGGGGTCATTTTCTGGAAAAAGGTCGAAAAACACGTTTCTGCACTTCGAACGAAGATAACCTTCGTAAGGCTTCTATTTTCGTACGCAGTCACTATCTTCGTAAGAACAAACTATCTTCGTAAAAACAAACTATCTTCGTAAGAACAAACTATCTTCGTAAGAACAAACTATCTTCGTAAGAACTGTAGCTAAGTTCATAAGAAGGATTTTCCAGACTAAGTTCGTGAGGTTTGTTAAGTTCGTTTGAGTCCCAAATGACTTATATTTCATATGTTAATGTACGATAGGTGTCGGGGATTACTGATAAGCACTATTAGCTATTTGTTTGCGCGCGTACACTACTACCAGGTAAGATACACTACTTTGACACGCTGGGGGATCAACTAAAAGCTTGTTTCAAATCGTAAACACTTCCATTCGGTATCTTTATATTGCATGTGGGCATATGGGTTACTTGGGAGGTATTATGGGTTATGCAGTTGACCATGAGACCTGAGATGCAGTCCCTATTGTAGTGTAATGTAGTATTGCTTAATGTAGTATGTAGCTATGCAGTTGATGTAGTTAATGAAGTATCTTGATATGCATGATATATAGAAATGAAGTTGATGTGTGATATGCATGCTTGACTTGTACGCCTAGTTCACTAGACTTGCTAGGTTACTATGTCACTTGCACGTTTAAGGATCCAAATGTAATGAAGTTAAAGTGTGTGAATGTCTAGGAATGTGTGTTACCTAGACTATATGTGTGTGAATGTTTGGGAATGCAGGGACCCAATCTATATGTGTGAAATTGAGCTCATAAAATTAATGCAGGGAAAGTGTTAAGCTTAACCCGTACTTGTCTTAGCCGGATGAGTGCGTTGATGCAGTTGTTGCTTGGGTGGCTCCTCGCAACATGGTCTTTATAACGCAGGGCGAGTAATACGAGAGGTTTGACCAACCTCCACATACGGATTACTCTTGGATTGGCTTGCCACTCCTTAACGACGTAAGATGAGTAGTCTTTTGACTGATCATCCAGTCGGGTGTGATGCAGGGCACACTTATATGCAGTTAACAAAGATACGTGTGACAATGTGTGAACTAATGCAGGATAGGCACATTTAGGATGATTATCCTAATTAATATGAAGTTGAAATGTAGTATATGTGTGAACGTGTGATGTGTGTTCTGCCTAATAAAACTTGTCTAATAATGAAGATTGTTTTAATTGGACATATGCTTTTAATTAAGTGTTATCTTACTTAGCTATTCTTATAGCTAACACTTGCTTCTTTAATGTGGTTGTTCCCTCAGGTTTAGCTTGATGGAATTAGATGAAGGATGTGTGAGCTTGGGTAGATTCATTGAAGGAGCCTTAGTTATCCATAGACGATTCTTTGCTTAGACATTTATTTACATTTCGTACTTAATGTCGAATTTATGTTGTGACTTGTGAACGGTTGTTTTATGTTGGGCAACCGTTGGGTTTTCATTTGAACTATTGTTTGATATGGCATGTAACACCAAATAAATGCAGAAACCGAAATGTTTTTATCGGTTTTGACTTTTACAGTCTTTACTTCCGCAATTTAACACCGTTAGGTGAAAAGTTTTGAAAACCCATATTTTTAAACGACGGGTGTTACAAGTTGGTATCATAGAAGTGGTTTAAGTGAACCAAGGCCTATTAACCATAGGATTTGGACTTAAACTTAAGATATGCATGCTAGGTATTTGTAGGATGCCTTAGTTTTAATGAAAGATGATATAGGATGGGTTGGGACGAGTGCGAGTGTGATAGGGCTTATGAGATGTTTACCTTACGATGATATGTTTTAGCCATATCTTAACAAGCATTTTGCTTTAATTTGCGCTTATCGACTCTACCTTTTTATTAAAGGAAAATGGTTAACACTCGCAACCGCAACGTCCGACATTATGGAGCTACTGCTAGCATTACCCCACCTGTCCATCCGGGTGCAGGCGCTGCAGATGCTGCCAATGCTGCTGCTGCTGTTGCAGCCAATGCAAATTGAAATCGAGGAAATCCCCGCCAGGTCAATCAGCAAGGCTCATTGGGTCCTATGCCTCCACCTCCCGGCAATCCACCTAGGGTTAATGAGGAAGTGGTGGAACAAATCCCTAACACGGCTGAGTTGTACAATCTCGTACGAACTCTCCAGACCCAATTGGCCCAGACACAGGAGCAATTGAACAACGCTCTTACTGAAAATGCTGAAGGAACTGATGGCAACTATTCAGTGCCTTCTCACCACTCTGAGCCACCGGTCGATGATGTTGTTGTTCCCCCTGCAAATGCCGTTGTGGTTACTCCTAATGTCGTTCAAGCCCCTCGGTTTAAGTTCGAAAGTTTCCAGAAGTGTGGAGGTCAGAAGTTTGATGGAACCCTTAATGCAGTGGGTTGCATGGAATGGCTCGATGATACGGAGATGGTCTTTGAAGCATGTGACTGTCCCGAGGATAAGAAGGTGTTGTGCGCTAGTCGAATGTTGAAAGAAGGTGCTCGGGATTGGTGGAAGAGCATTACTATTTCGATGACTCCAGCTATGGTATCTGCTATCTTGTGGGCTAACTTTAAGCATAAATTCATTGAGGAATATATTGGGGTTCATGAGCAGCGTAAGATGGAAAAGGAGTTTCATGCCTTGACGGCTGAAGTCGGAAAGGTCAACGAGTATGCTCGTTCCTTCATGGAGAAGATGAAGTTCGTGGGTCATATATTCCGTACTGATGCAGATCAGGTTGCTTGCTATGTTGATGGTTTGCCTCCGAGTTATCGAGGTATCTGCAGGCAGCACAAGACTCTGACTGAAGCTATCAAGGAGTCTAAGAAGCTTGACGATGATTTCGCTTCAGACAAGAAGGTGCCATAAGTGTGGGAAGTCAGGACATCTTGCCACTGAATGTAGGGACAAGACTCGTTGCTACAAGTGCCAAGAAACGGGTCATCTCATTACCGATTGTCCACAGATGAAGAATGTTGGAAAGAAGACCGCCACGACAGCAACAAAAGTGAGAGCTCTTCAAATGACGGTTGATGACGCAAGGAACAACGATGAAGTGGTATGTGGTACTTTCCTTGTTAACTCAAAGCCTGCCTCTGTTTTATTTGATTCAGGTGCAAATAGGTCGTTTGTGTCCACATTATTTGCTCCTAAGCTAGAAAGAGTCACTACTCCCTTAGATTGTTCATTAGAGGTAGAAATTGCTAATGGTACGGTTAATAATATACGTGTGGGTTATGACGATTGTGACATTGAGATTGAAGGTCGTTCTTTTCCAGTCCAACTATTGCCTACTACCTTAGGTGGTTTTGATGTAGTGATTGGTATGGATTGGTTGGCTAGAAATGAAGCTAGTATTTTATGTTCCCAAAAGATAATTCGATTGCCTATATCCGAGGGTAAAGTGATAACGGTGTATGGAGACAAGAAGAGAGGAGGAATAAAGATTATTAGTATGATGAAAGCTATTAAATGTATAAGGAAAAACAAGAGCCATTTCTTGGCTTATGTCATTGATGCAAGAAAAGAGAAGTCTCCAATCGCTAGTGTTGATGTAGTATCCAATTTCCCCGATGTGTTTCCCGATGATCTACCCGGTATTCCTCCCGATCGTGAAGTTACTTTTCAGATAAATCTTATTCCCGGTGCTACACCCGTTGCTAAAGCACCTTACCGATTAGCTCCTACAGAAATGAAGGAATTAATGACGCAACTTCAGGAGTTACTTGACAAGGGGTTCATACAACCTAGTTCCTCGCCTTGGGGAGCTCCGGTTCTCTTTGTTAAGAAGAAGGATGGATCGATGCGCATGTGTATTGACTATCGTGAGTTGAACAAACGAACGGTCAAGAACAAGTATCCTCTCCCGAGAATTGATGATCTTTTTGATCAACTACATGGTGCTTCGTATTTTTCAAAGATTGATTTGCGGTCCGGTTATCATCAGTTGAAGGTAAAGAAGGAAGATGTAGCAAAGACAGCTTTCCGGACTAGATATGGTCATTATGAGTTCTTGGTCATGCCATTTGGGTTGACCAATGCTCCCGCCGCGTTTATGGACTTAATGAATCGGGTATGCCGCCCCTTTCTAGATCATTTTGTTATTGTGTTTATTGACAATATTTTGATCTATTCTAAGTCAGAGGATGAACACCGTGAGCATTTGAAAGCAGTTTTGGAGGTGTTGAGGGAGAAGAAGTTGTACGCAAAGTTTTCTAAATGTGAGTTTTGGCTCCGAGAAGTGCAGTTTCTTGGTCATGTTATTTCATCAGAAGGTATTAAAGTAGATCCTTCAAAGATTGAAGCTGTTTCAAAGTGGGAGCAGCCAAAGACTCCTACCGAGATTAAGAGTTTTCTTGGTTTGGCTGGGTATTATAGAAGGTTTATTCAGGATTTTTCCCGAATAGCCAAGCCTATGACGGAATTAACAAAGAAGGGTGTGAAGTACGAGTGGACTGAAAAGCAGGAAAATGCATTCCAAACGTTGAAAAAGAAGTTATGTGAAGCTCCTATCCTTGCCTTGCCTGAAGGTACTGATCATTTAGTGGTATATAGCGATGCTTCTATTACGGGTTTGGGTTGTGTCTTAATGCAGAGAGACAAAGTGATTGCCTATGCTTCACGTCAGTTGAAGCCTCATGAGAAGAATTACCCTACCCATGATCTTGAGCTAGCGGCGGTTGTGTTTGCATTGAAATTATGGAGACATTACTTATATGGTACTAAATGCACACTTTTCACCGACCATAAGAGTTTACAATATATTTTTACTCAAAAGGAGATGAATGTGAGACAAAGAAGGTGGATGGAATTACTTAAAGACTATGATTGTGAAATCAAATACCATCCGGGTAAAGCCAATGTAGTGGCGGATGCACTAAGTAGGAAAGTGCAAAGCTCTTCTTGTAAGTTGATGAGCATGCAAGTTCAAGCCAAGTCGAGTCTATTAGATAGAATTAAAGAAGCACAAGAGATGACATTAATGAAGGATAATATTGATAAAGAGAGTATTGGGAAGAAGAAACGACTTGTGATGGAGACTAATAGCCGTGGGTTTAAAACATACAAGGGTCGTATTTGGGTGCCACTGCTTGGTGGTAACCGGGAGTTGATCCTTGAAGAGGTCCATAGAAGTAGGTATTCGATGCATCCCGGTGTCACCAAAATGTATGCAGATTTGAAGCCGATTTATTGGTGGCCGGATATTAAAGGTGAAGTAGCTCATTTTGTAGCAAAGTGTTTGACATGTAGTGTGAAAACGGACCATAAAAAGCCGTATGGTTTGTTGCATCAATTAGATGTTCCCGAGTGGAAATGGGATCATATCACGATGGACTTTGTAACGAAGCTACCGAAAACGCCGAAAGGGAATGATATGATTTGGGTGATTGTAGATAGATTGACGAAGAGTGCTCATTTTCTAGCTACCCGACAAGATGTGCCTTTAAAGAAGATGGCAAAGATGTATATAGATGAAGTTGTCTCGAAACATGGAGTTCCACTGTCTATTGTCTCGGATAGGGACACTAGATTTGTGTCTAAATTTTGGAAGGGTCTTCAACTAGAATTGGGTACTAGAGTGAACTTGAGTACCGCCTATCATCCTCAAACCGATGGGCAAAGTGAGAGAACCATCCAAACCTTAGAGGATATGTTGAGAACGTGTGTACTAGACTATGGTGAAGCATGGGATGAACACTTGAAGTTGATTGAATTTGCTTATAATAATAGTCACCATGCAAGTATTGGAATGCCACCATTTGAAATGTTATATGGAAGGAGATGTAGGACTCCAAGTTGTTGGATGGAGCCCGGTGAAAAGCAGTTAACCGGTCCCGAAATTATTGAAATCTCCGCTGAGAAAGTTAATGTAGCTAAAGAAGCTTTACGTGTGGCCAGAGAAAGGCAGAAAACTTATGCAGATAAGAAAAGGAGACCAATGGAGTTTAATGTAGGTGACTTAGTGATGCTGAAAGTGTCACCATGGAAAGGAGTAATCCGATTTGGAAAGAAGGGCAAGTTGAGTCCAAGATTTATTGGACCTTTTAAAATCTTGAAACGCATTAAGGATGTAGCATATCAGTTGGAATTACCTCCAGAATTGGATGAAATTCACAACACCTTTCATGTATCCTACCTAAGGAAGTGTCTAGCCGAGGAGTCAAGTGTGATTCCAATTCAAGATGTGAGCATTGACCCAATGAAGAAAATGGTTGAAGAACCGGTGGCAATACTTGGAAGGAAGCAAAAGAAGTTACGCAAAGTTGATTGAATTTGCTTATAATAATAGTCACCATGCAAGTATTGGAATGCCACCATTTGAAATGTTATATGGAAGGAGATGTAGGACTCCAAGTTGTTGGATGGAGCCCGGTGAAAAGCAGTTAACCGGTCCCGAAATTATTGAAATCTCCGCTGAGAAAGTTAATGTAGCTAAAGAAGCTTTACGTGTGGCCAGAGAAAGGCAGAAAACTTATGCAGATAAGAAAAGGAGACCAATGGAGTTTAATGTAGGTGACTTAGTGATGCTGAAAGTGTCACCATGGAAAGGAGTAATCCGATTTGGAAAGAAGGGCAAGTTGAGTCCAAGATTTATTGGACCTTTTAAAATCTTGAAACGCATTAAGGATGTAGCATATCAGTTGGAATTACCTCCAGAATTGGATGAAATTCACAACACCTTTCATGTATCCTACCTAAGGAAGTGTCTAGCCGAGGAGTCAAGTGTGATTCCAATTCAAGATGTGAGCATTGACCCAATGAAGAAAATGGTTGAAGAACCGGTGGCAATACTTGGAAGGAAGCAAAAGAAGTTACGCAGGAAAGTGATTGATCTTGTCTTGATAAAGTGGAAGCATAATCATGGAGAAAGCTTGACTTGGGAAACTGAAGCAGTAATGAAGGAGAATTATCCCGAGTTGTTCCTTAATGATGAGATTCCGGGGACGGAATCCTCTTAAGGGGGAGGTAATTGTAACATCCCAAACTTTTCTTTAAGATTTGACTAACGCTGTTAAGTCAACCTCATGTGTGTCGTTAAGTCTAGTGTGAATATATGCATATACGTAGTTAATGTGTGTTATGTGTGAGGTTTGAAAACCTAAATGTTAATGTAGTATAAATGTGTGAAATATGAAGAAATTATGTCTATGTAGTGACATTTAATGAAGGGTTAATGTTGTATATGGGCAATAAAGAAGTTTGTGACCAATAATGAAGGATTAGGAAGCCTAGGGACTAGTTTTGACATGTGTGGAAAGTCAAAAACGGGATTAGTAGCTTAGAGGCTGTCATTAGGAGGTTATTTGCAGATCTCACTTCCTCTAAACAAGCCCTAACTGATCCTAAGTCATTCCATAGTCTTCTCTCATCAAATCTCAAGCCGAAAAGTCGTTTTGTGTGTGAATTGGTGGTCATTGTCAAGAGTATTTGCATTCTATTTGTCATTTGCAGGTAATAATCAATTCATTGATCGTATTTTCAGATCATGAGTCGTGTGTGTTGAATCAAATCTGATTGAAAAGGGGTTTGTAAAGGAATTAGGGTTTCATTGTGTTCTTGGTTAATTTATGTGTTTTAATCAAGTATTTGGCCTATAACGATTGTAAACGATGTTTTAACGATTTGGATTGATAAGAGATGTTTTGATGATCAAAGATTAATGTTTTTGTGTCAATTCGATCGGTACTTAAAGAGTTTTGGGGTCATTTTCTGGAAAAAGGTCGAAAAACACGTTTCTGCACTTCGAACGAAGATAACCTTCGTAAGGCTTCTATTTTCGTACGCAATCACTATCTTCGTAAGAACAAACTATCTTCGTAAGAACTGTAGCTAAGTTCGTAAGAAGGATTTTCCAGACTAAGTTCGTGAGGTTTGTTAAGTTCGTTTGAGTCCCAAATGACTTATATTTCATATGTTAATGTACGATAGGTGTCAGGGATTACTGATAAGCACTATTAGCTATTTGTTTGCGCGCGTACACTACTACGACGTAAGATGAGTAGTCTTTTGACTGATCATCCAGTCGGGTGTGATGCAGGGCACACTTATATGCAGTTAACAAAGATACGTGTGACAATGTGTGAACTAATGCAGGATAGGCACATTTAGGATGATTATCCTAATTAATATGAAGTTGAAATGTAGTATATGTGTGAACGTGTGATGTGTGTTGTGCCTAATAAAACTTGTCTAATAATGAAGATTGTTTTAATTGGACATATGCTTTTAATTAAGTGTTATCTTACTTAGCTATTCTTATAGCTAACACTTGTTTCTTTAATGTGGTTGTTTGTGAGTCCCTTAATAAACGAGATGGTTAACCAATAGAAAGTGTAAAATACAACAAGTCTAATAATCACTAGATATGGACTAGTATTACTTGTAAATAAAGATGCAAGATATATAAACAAAGTAATACAAGACTTAAAGCAATAAACAAATAAAGTGGACCATTATGTATGTTTCATGGGTATTTCATTTATTGATGTTTAAATAAAATACAAGGTTGTTGCGGAATCAAGATAACACAATTAAGTGAGTATCCTAACAACCTATGATTACAATATGATCTATGTTTGTCAAATAACTCTTTGGGATCGAGATACTTAAAGTTGTGAAGTATCCCTGTTTAAGATCGAGAGTATTTGGACAAGTTCACTTAAATGCAAAAGGAATGCTTAAAAGTATTTTTTTTTCAAGGAATGACTTAGTATTTATAGGCAACAAATTCACCAGTGAATTTGTGCCGTACAAATATGGTTGGCATACATTTAATGATCCGACAAGAACATTAAATGTATTAGATAAGAATAAGGATAAAGTCACATCAAGTGCAGGTGTATCCTTTTATCCAACCACCTTAACACACATATACTTTGTTAAAGAACAAGTGGATTGTTCTTTGGAAAGTGTGTTAAAGGCATAAGTCAAACCTCGATATTAGTGTTCAGACTTGCAGGATCTAGAACACTAACAATCCTCCAGTGTGCAGATCTGGTAAGACTTTCCAGTGGACTCCGCCATTTGTTAAGTCTTCTTCCTTCAGACTTCAGTCTTTGACTTCAGTCAGAATGTCTTTAGTAGAGTAGATCTGGACTGGGGTGAAGTCTTCAGTGAGCTAATCTGGAGAATGCTCCAGATTACCTGTACAAGTAAATGCTCACTAGTCTTCAATTATTTATGGACAAATCTTCAGAGGGACTCCAGATTCCAAGTCTGGAGTAGGTCCAGTAGAATATGTTTTCTGGTCAGATCTTCAGTGAGCTCCAGTAGTCGGGTCTGGAGCGAGACCAGCAAAACAAGTTTCTTAACAAACCTAAATAAGGTTCCAGTAGTCCAGTCTGGAGCCAGTCCAGTAAGTCTGGACTAAATCTGGACCTAACAAATTCCCTCTATTTGTTTAGAAATAATGCAGTATTTTTCAGACTTATAGATATACAAATTTGTATGTCTGGAAAACACTTGGTCGATTTAAGTCTAATCTAAGTTACTGGAAAACACTTGGTGATTTAAGTCAATCTAAGTTACTGGAAAACACTTGGTCGATTTAAGTCTAATCTAAGTTACTGGAAAACACTTGGTCGATTTAAGTCTAATCTAAGTTACTGGAAAACACTTGGTCGATTTAAGTCTAATCTAAGTTACTGGAAAACACTTGGTCGATTTAAGTCTAATCTAAGTTACTGGAAAACACTTGGTCGATTTAAGTCTAATCTAAGTTACTGGAAAACACTTGGTCGATTTAAGTCTAATCTAAGTTACTGGAAAACACTTGGTCGATTTAAGTCTAATCTAAGTTACTGGAAAACACTTTATAGATCATGAGTGTTTGTATTGTTTGGAAAACACTTGGTCGATTTAAGTCTAATCTAAGTTACTGGAAAACACTTTATAGATCATGAGTGTTTTCAGTTTCATCTTTTAAGTTCTAACTTAGACTAAATCTGGTCATTCTACTTGTAAATATAAAAACTTGCAACTATTATTACTTTCATCAAAAAGGAAAATAATTACAACTTTCATAAACAAATAATTACAACAAGTACAATGATAAGAGTTCAGGCCCTTCTTCTCGACTTCACTTGTTAAAAATAAAAACTTGCAACTATTATTACTTTCATCAAAAAGGAAAATAATTACAACTTTCATAAACAAATAATTACAACAAGTACAATGGTAAAAGATTCAGGCCCTTCTTCTTGATGAATGCCCTGGTGCATCTTCAGTGGCCTTCCTCTTAGGAGATGATAATGGAATAGACACTGGTGGTCTCAGACCCAACACAACTTCCATTTCTTGGATTCTCTTCCAGACTTTCTCAATCCTCTTCATAAAGGCTTTCACATCTGGAGAGAGATCAGTCTTACCTTTGAAAGTTAATCCAATCTCCTTTAGTTCAGTCCATCCAAATGCTTGGACTGAAGTATCCTTTCTCTCATCTGTAAAGTTACCCTCTCTGGTCAACTTCACATTAAACCTGGTCATACCTTGATGATGTTCAGCCAGTGTGATTTCAGCATTTATTATCTTTCTTGCATTGGCCCTGAACGTCATCATTTCATCATATTTAGCCCTTTGCTTTGCCAACTGGACCATCTCTTCAGTATCCCTGGATACACCACTCTGCTGTCCTTTAGTGGACTGGTATTCTTGTCTATTGATTCTATGAGTGGTATCCAGAGGAATAAAGGTGCTCAGATCACCATCTTTGATAGCTTTCAGTTGCTTGGCTGTTAGCTAGGGTAGACCAGTTATCCTCTTTCTGTATTCCAATTCCAGAGCACCAGCATTTTTTCTGATCTTTTTCTGGAGGCTTACCAGCTCCTCCTTTCTCTGTCTGATCAACTCTGGAATGGTTACACCATAAATCAACGAGTCATATACCTGCTCTTCTTCAGCATAGAACGAGCGTATATGGACATCGTCCAGTGCATCAAGACATTGTTGAACTCTGGGATCCTCCTTCATCCTTTTAAAAACTTCAATGTTTACGCCTAACCTGCCAGCGTTGTAGGAGTCCAGAGTACCCATTGTAGCCATATCCCTATGATGGGCCAGCAGTTCATTTCTTTGATTATCCTTGAAGATTTCGATCATGATACACTGTTGTTGCAACTTCCTTGAAGTCTCATTGTCAACATCTTCAACAACTTGTTCTTGTTCTTCACCAGACACCATTTTTTCTTTTCCTTTCACAGCCTTCAGTGTAGTAGGAATGTCTGGGAAGCTTTCGAACTGGGGCTCACTGGCTTCAGTACCAGTAGCTTCTTGTGTTCTTTCAACCATATAGCGTCAGAAATGAACCTTTTTGCTGGGAATGAAAAGATGGTGTTTGATAAGTTGGATGAACTGGTACTGGCCACGAATGTTAATTCTCAAAATATAAGGGTGGCAGTACAAGGGTTGGAAGGAAAGATTGTGAATTCTGTTGAGACTGCAGTGGAGAATAAGGTTGTACAACCACTGGCAGGTCTTAAAGATGAGGTTGAGAAAAGATTGTGAATCTGTTGAGACTGCACTGGAGAATAAGGTTGTACAACCACTGGCAGGTCTTAAAGATGAGGTTGAGAAGATTGTGACAAGAGTTGGTGCACTGGAGAGCAGGCCTACATTTGACCAGACTGATCTGGTCAACACCCTCAGTAATGAAGTTGTTAGAAAGGTCAGGGGTGATATGCTGAAAGAGATATCTGATGAAATATCTGGATCAATCCTTAGATCATTTCAGGAGGTTATGTTGCCAGAAGTTGTAAAGATGGTTGAAGTTGAGCTGCCCAAGGACTTGCCAGAATCAATTGAAAGTATTAAAAGGGAAGTCCAGGCACTCAAAACTGGTATGGCTGCTTCATTGCCAGAACAAGGAAGAACCTTTGGTTCCCTTGATAGACATATGATGGAAGAGTTGTGGAATGATCTGAAGTCAAGGACTAGAGATCATTCCAAGGGGGAAAAACGTTCAGTTCCATCTACTGGTGAACAAGAAGGGTTAATAAGGAGAAAGAGAGAAGTTGCCAGAGCAGTCACTACTGAAAGCGTCGTGCAACAGAGACAAGTGACTGGTACTGATGCCAGTGCACGTATGGTTGAAAGAACACAAGAAGCTACTGGTACTGAAGTCAGTGAGCCCCAGTTCGAAAGCTTCCCAGACATTCCTACTACACTGAAGGCTGTGAAAGGAAAAGAAAAAATGGTGTCTGGTGAAGAACAAGAACAAGTTGTTGAAGATGTTGACAATGAGACTTCAAGGAAGTTGCAACAACAGTGTATCATGATCGAAATCTTCAAGGATAATCAAAGAAATGAACTGCTGGCCCATCATAGGGATATGGCTACAATGGGTACTCTGGACTCCTACAACGCTGGCAGGTTAGGCGTAAACATTGAAGTTTTTAAAAGGATGAAGGAGGATCCCAGAGTTCAACAATGTCTTGATGCACTGGACGATGTCCATATACGCTCGTTCTATGCTGAAGAAGAGCAGGTATATGACTCGTTGATTTATGGTGTAACCATTCCAGAGTTGATCAGACAGAGAAAGGAGGAGCTGGTAAGCCTCCAGAAAAAGATCAGAAAAATGCTGGTGCTCTGGAATTGGAATACAGAAAGAGGATAACTGGTCTACCCAAGCTAACAGCCAAGCAACTGAAAGCTATCAAAGATGGTGATCTGAGCACCTTTATTCCTCTGGATACCACTCATAGAATCAATAGACAAGAATACCAGTCCACTGAAGGACAGCAGAGTGGTGTATCCAGGGATACTGAAGAGATGGTCCAGTTGGCAAAGCAAAGGGCTAAATATGATGAAATGATGACGTTCAGGGCCAATGCAAGAAAGATAATAAATGCTGAAATCACACTGGCTGAACATCATCAAGGTATGACCAGGTTTAATGTGAAGTTGACCAGAGAGGGTAACTTTACAGATGAGAGAAAGGATACTTCAGTCCAAGCATTTGGATGGACTGAACTAAAGGAGATTGGATTAACTTTCAAAGGTAAGACTGATCTCTCTCCAGATGTGAAAGCCTTTATGAAGAGGATTGAGAAAGTCTGGAAGAGAATCCAAGAAATGGAAGCTGTGTTGGGTCTGAGACCACCAGTGTCTATTCCATTATCATCTCCTAAGAGGAAGGCCACTGAAGATGCACCAGGGCATTCATCAAGAAGAAGGGCCTGAATCTTTTACCATTGTACTTGTTGTAATTATTTGTTTCCATTTGTTGTGCCATGAGAGCAATTTGGGCCTTAAGCTTTTTATATTTCAATTTATAGCTATCATCAGGCTTATTATTAGAGGAGAATGGACCAGGCTTGGATGCAAACTGGTTGGACCTGCACTCTTTCATGAAATGACCCTTTTTGCCACACTTAAAGCATGTCAAATTGGTCTTGTCAGTGGAAGAACTAGATGCAAATTGTCCAGATGGCTTATTTGCTCTTGCTTTGAAACGGTTAAACGTTTTAGCAATCATTGCAATAAGGTCATCATCTTCAGTTTCATCACAACAGTCTGGAGAGATTTGACTGGCCTCTCCAGAATCCATAAGTTCAGACACCATCTTCTTCATAGAAAATACATTCTCAGAAGATATCAGTGCTGTACTTGGTGGTTCAGAATAACTAACCACATTAGGAGTACTGGAGGCATGGTTAAAAGCATCTTGTTTTGCAACCACTCTCTGAGCTTGATTTTCTTCAGTGTACCTGAAGGCTCCATATAGAGTTGAGAGAGTGTGTGTGTGCAGAGTTTTACCTTGTCGTAAAACAAGTATCATGTGAGACCATTTGGTGGGCAGAATGTCACAAAATTTCTCCAGAAGTATATCCTTGTCCTTCTCAACCCCAAGACCTCTCAATTGGTTTATGATACTCATAAATCTGATGTAAGTACCAGTGAGAGACTCGTTAGGTTGAGCAAAAAATGACTCATACCTCTTGTTTAAGGAGACCTTTCTGGTGACAATGGTGTCATCTCCTCCTTCATGTTGGTTAAGAAGCTCATCCCACATAGTTTTGGCACTAGGAAAAAGAACTAGTGTGGGAATTAGGGTTTCTGGAATGGCCCCGAGGATCATGTTTTTAAGGAGGGTGTCAAGATTCACCAATCTCCTCTCCTCTTCTGACCAATGTTCCTCCCTCTTTTCCCTTCCCCTTCTAGATCCAGAAGGATCAAGAAGTGGATTGAGAGGTGATGTAGGTACATAAGGACCTTCGTTTAAGATCTTCATCATGTTCCTCTCAATACCAGTGACATGTAAAACCATCCTAGCTTTCCACGTACCAAATTCATCACTGTTCCCACTGAATTTAGGAACAGGATTATTCGAGTAGTGCACATGCACGTGTGGAGAAGCAGGAGTAGGAGGAGGAGGTGGAGGATTAGTGTTATTAACGTTTTGTGGTTCATTTTGATCATGAATATTTACATTAGGATCGGGACCAAGACTAAAACCTTGTGTATTTTCTTGGTTAGCCATCAAGAACAGATCTAGGCAATGATTAGCCTTCTGCTCTGATACCAAATGTGAGTCCCTTAATAAACGAGATGGTTAACCAATAGAAAGTGTAAAATACAACAAGTCTAATAATCACTAGATATGGACTAGTATTACTTGTAAATAAAGATGCAAGATATATAAACAAAGTAATACAAGACTTAAAGCAATAAACAAATAAAGTGGACCATTATGTATGTTTCATGGGTATTTCATTTATTGATGTTTAAATAAAATACAAGGTTGTTGCGGAATCAAGATAACACAAGTAAATGCTCACTAGTCTTCAATTATTTCTGGACAAATCTTCAGAGGGACTCCAGATTCCAAGTCTGGAGTAGGTCCAGTAGAATATGTTTTCTGGTCAGATCTTCAGTGAGCTAATCTGGAGAATTCTCCAGATTACCTGTACAAGTAAATGCTCACTAGTCTTCAATTATTTCTGGACAAATCTTCAGAGGGACTCCAGATTCCAAGTCTGGAGTAGGTCCAGTAGAATATGTTTTCTGGTCAGATCTTCAGTGAGCTAATCTGGAGAATTCTCCAGATTACCTGTACAAGTAAATGCTCACTAGTCTTCAATTATTTCTGGACAAATCTTCAGAGGGACTCCAGATTCCAAGTCTGGAGTAGGTCCAGTAGAATATGTTTTCTGGTCAGATCTTCAGTGAGCTAATCTGGAGAATTCTCCAGATTACCTGTACAAGTAAATGCTCACTAGTCTTCAATTATTTCTGGACAAATCTTCAGAGGGACTCCAGATTCCAAGTCTGGAGTAGGTCCAGTAGAATATGTTTTCTGGTCAGATCTTCAGTGAGCTAATCTGGAGAATTCTCCAGATTACCTGTACAAGTAAATGCTCACTAGTCTTCAATTATTTCTGGACAAATCTTCAGAGGGACTCCAGATTCCAAGTCTGGAGTAGGTCCAGTAGAATATGTTTTCTGGTCAGATCTTCAGTGAGCTAATCTGGAGAATTCTCCAGATTACCTGTACAAGTAAATGCTCACTAGTCTTCAATTATTTCTGGACAAATCTTCAGAGGGACTCCAGATTCCAAGTCTGGAGTAGGTCCAGTAGAATATGTTTTCTGGTCAGATCTTCAGTGAGCTAATCTGGAGAATTCTCCAGATTACCTGTACAAGTAAATGCTCACTAGTCTTCAATTATTTCTGGACAAATCTTCAGAGGGACTCCAGATTCCAAGTCTGGAGTAGGTCCAGTAGAATATGTTTTCTGGTCAGATCTTCAGTGAGCTAATCTGGAGAATTCTCCAGATTACCTGTACAAGTAAATGCTCACTAGTCTTCAATTATTTCTGGACAAATCTTCAGAGGGACTCCAGATTCCAAGTCTGGAGTAGGTCCAGTAGAATATGTTTTCTGGTCAGATCTTCAGTGAGCTAATCTGGAGAATTCTCCAGATTACCTGTACAAGTAAATGCTCACTAGTCTTCAATTATTTCTGGACAAATCTTCAGAGGGACTCCAGATTCCAAGTCTGGAGTAGGTCCAGTAGAATATGTTTTCTGGTCAGATCTTCAGTGAGCTAATCTGGAGAATTCTCCAGATTACCTGTACAAGTAAATGCTCACTAGTCTTCAATTATTTCTGGACAAATCTTCAGAGGGACTCCAGATTCCAAGTCTGGAGTAGGTCCAGTAGAATATGTTTTCTGGTCAGATCTTCAGTGAGCTAATCTGGAGAATTCTCCAGATTACCTGTACAAGTAAATGCTCACTAGTCTTCAATTATTTCTGGACAAATCTTCAGAGGGACTCCAGATTCCAAGTCTGGAGTAGGTCCAGTAGAATATGTTTTCTGGTCAGATCTTCAGTGAGCTAATCTGGAGAATTCTCCAGATTACCTGTACAAGTAAATGCTCACTAGTCTTCAATTATTTCTGGACAAATCTTCAGAGGGACTCCAGATTCCAAGTCTGGAGTAGGTCCAGTAGAATATGTTTTCTGGTCAGATCTTCAGTGAGCTAATCTGGAGAATTCTCCAGATTACCTGTACAAGTAAATGCTCACTAGTCTTCAATTATTTCTGGACAAATCTTCAGAGGGACTCCAGATTCCAAGTCTGGAGTAGGTCCAGTAGAATATGTTTTCTGGTCAGATCTTCAGTGAGCTCCAGTAGTCGGGTCTGGAGCGAGACCAGCAAAACAAGTTTCTTAACAAACCTAAATAAGGTTCCAGTAGTCCAGTCTGGAGACAGTCCAGTAAGTCTGGACTAAATCTGGACCTAACATTGTTCCCTCAGGTTTAGCTTGATGGAATTAGATGAAGGATGTGTGAGCTTGGGTAGATTCATTGAAGGAGCCTTAGTTATCCATAGACGATTCTTTGCTTAGACATTTATTTACATTTCGTACTTAATGTCGAATTTATGTTGTGACTTGTGAACGGATGTTTTATGTTGGGCAACCGTTGGGTTTTCATTTGAACTATTGTTTGATATGGCATGTAACACCAAATAAATGCAGAAACCGAAATGTTTTTATCGGTTTTGACTTTACAGTCTTTACTTCCGCAATTCGAGGTCGTATTTCAAGGTCAAAATACGATCAACCAAACTCTAAAATACGAGGTCGTATTTCAAGGTCAAAATACGATCAACCAAACTCTAAAATACGAGGTCGTATTTCAAGGTCAAAATACGATCAACCAAACTCTAAAATACGAGGTCGTATTTCAAGGTCAAAATACGATCAACCAAACTCTAAAATACGAGGTCGTATTTCAAGGTCAAAATACGATCAACCAAACTCTAAAATACGAGGTCGTATTTCAAGGTCAAAATACGATCAACCAAACTCTAAAATACGAGGTCGTATTTCAAGGTCAAAATACGATCAACCAAACTCTAAAATACGAGGTCGTATTTCAAGGTCAAAATACGATCAACCAAACTCTAAAATACGAGGTCGTATTTCAAGGTCAAAATACGATCAACCAAACTCTAAAATACGAGGTCGTATTTCAAGGTCAAAATACGATCAACCAAACTCTAAAATACGAGGTCGTATTTCAAGGTCAAAATACGATCAACCAAACTCTAAAATACGAGGTCGTATTTCAAGGTCAAAATACGATCAACCAAACTCTAAAATACGAGGTCGTATTTCAAGGTCAAAATACGATCAACCAAACTCTAAAATACGAGGTCGTATTTCAAGGTCAAAATACGATCAACCAAACTCTAAAATACGAGGTCGTATTTCAAGGTCAAAATACGATCAACCAAACTCTAAAATACGAGGTCGTATTTCAAGGTCAAAATACGATCAACCAAACTCTAAAATACGAGGTCGTATTTCAAGGTCAAAATACGATCAACCAAACTCTAAAATACGAGGTCGTATTTCAAGGTCAAAATACGATCAACCAAACTCTAAAATACGAGGTCGTATTTCAAGGTCAAAATACGATCAACCAAACTCTAAAATACGAGGTCGTATTTCAAGGTCAAAATACGATCAACCAAACTCTAAAATACGAGGTCGTATTTCAAGGTCAAAATACGATCAACCAAACTCTAAAATACGAGGTCGTATTTCAAGGTCAAAATACGATCAACCAAACTCTAAAATACGAGGTCGTATTTCAAGGTCAAAATACGATCAACCAAACTCTAAAATACGAGGTCGTATTTCAAGGTCAAAATACGATCAACCAAACTCTAAAATACGAGGTCGTATTTCAAGGTCAAAATACGATCAACCAAACTCTAAAATACGAGGTCGTATTTCAAGGTCAAAATACGATCAACCAAACTCTAAAATACGAGGTCGTATTTCAAGGTCAAAATACGATCAACCAAACTCTAAAATACGAGGTCGTATTTCAAGGTCAAAATACGATCAACCAAACTCTAAAATACGAGGTCGTATTTCAAGGTCAAAATACGATCAACCAAACTCTAAAATACGAGGTCGTATTTCAAGGTCAAAATACGATCAACCAAACTCTAAAATACGAGGTCGTATTTCAAGGTCAAAATACGATCAACCAAACTCTAAAATACGAGGTCGTATTTCAAGGTCAAAATACGATCAACCAAACTCTAAAATACGAGGTCGTATTTCAAGGTCAAAATACGATCAACCAAACTCTAAAATACGAGGTCGTATTTCAAGGTCAAAATACGATCAACCAAACTCTAAAATACGAGGTCGTATTTCAAGGTCAAAATACGATCAACCAAACTCTAAAATACGAGGTCGTATTTCAAGGTCAAAATACGATCAACCAAACTCTAAAATACGAGGTCGTATTTCAAGGTCAAAATACGATCAACCAAACTCTAAAATACGAGGTCGTATTTCAAGGTCAAAATACGATCAACCAAACTCTAAAATACGAGGTCGTATTTCAAGGTCAAAATACGATCAACCAAACTCTAAAATACGAGGTCGTATTTCAAGGTCAAAATACGATCAACCAAACTCTAAAATACGAGGTCGTATTTCAAGGTCAAAATACGATCAACCAAACTCTAAAATACGAGGTCGTATTTCAAGGTCAAAATACGATCAACCAAACTCTAAAATACGAGGTCGTATTTCAAGGTCAAAATACGATCAACCAAACTCTAAAATACGAGGTCGTATTTCAAGGTCAAAATACGATCAACCAAACTCTAAAATACGAGGTCGTATTTCAAGGTCAAAATACGATCAACCAAACTCTAAAATACGAGGTCGTATTTCAAGGTCAAAATACGATCAACCAAACTCTAAAATACGAGGTCGTATTTAAGTCAAAATACGATCAACCAAACTCTAAAATACGAGGTCGTATTTCAAGGTCAAAATACGATCAACCAAACTCTAAAATACGAGGTCGTATTTCAAGGTCAAAATACGATCAACCAAACTCTAAAATACGAGGTCGTATTTTCCAATTTGGCATCATAATTGATCAGGTCGTAAATCGGCATCGTATTCCGAAAGTCAAACAAGTCAAAATAAATTGACATTTACGAAGTTGCAAATCTGGGCTAGCAAACCCACTTTTACGAGTCCGTCGCACTGTTAATCTTCCCCAACGCGATTTCGCGATTTACCCAACCAAAACTGGTAAAAATTGTTTCTTTATACTCGTATTTAAACGATAAAGATACCCCAACCCTTAGTTTTAGCCAGAAAACATCAAAATCGAAGAAACTAAGGAAACCTAATTCAAAAATTTTGAAACCCTTTTTCTTGATTTTCTTGTTGCATGGTTAACTACTGGACGATTAGATAGTATACCTAGATTGTGTTTTTCACGGTGATGACAAATATATAAACCAAAAACACTTGATCTAATTGTATATATCGAATCTAATACGGGGTAGCAAAGTAGTATTTTGGGGTCGTAATGCTATATTTTGATAAAATAAAATGTGAGGTCGTGTTTGGGTAAATTTGGTTTATATACCCACTTGACCCGAATGGGTCTGGGTCAACCCGTCCCAATTACGAAGTCGTATCTGCATAAGGCCCAATCGACCAATCACGAGGTCGTATTCTGCCTCTTGCAAATTACGAGGTCTTAAAACCTGCACACTTTAAAATCAAAATTTCGTCAAAGTTTCTGAATAATTGATCAACGATTACCACGAACTTCCTGGAAATATGAAAATTTAAAAGATCAAACATGTAAGCATCAATTTTCATCTTTTCCTCGATCTTCGTCTTAACCTGAAAAGTTAATAAACTTACACAAAATTCTTTAACTTTTTAACGATCAATCTTTCCAAAACTTTCTCGAATTTAGCTTTCCCGAATCTGTACCACTTGCAACAATTCTTATATCAAACCAGTTATAAAATTGATTCTTCATTCTTATATCTCCCCCTCAATTTTATGACTAATAAATATAACGATGACTAATCATAATAACAACCATCATTCTTATGTACTCCCCCTCAATTTATGACTGGGATACATAACTATGATAGAACAAAATATTGATTAAATACTTCATATTCTTATGAAAACACAATTGACTAGGTACTCCTCCTCAATTTAAGACATATTTTCATAACTATATGATCTAAATAATCAATGCTTAACCTTTCACATTCATATATGTTTCTATATCTAAGGTAGCAAAGACCTTTCATATTCAAACAATATATCTATGTCTAAGGTTTACTAATATAATTGATAATCTTTCATATTAAAATAAAATGTGAGGTCGTGTTTGGGTAAATTTGGTTTATATACCCACTTGACCCGAATGAGTCTGGGTCAACCCGTCCCAATTACGAAGTCGTATCTGCATAAGGCCCAATCGACCAATCACGAGGTCGTATTCTGCCTCTTGCAAATTACGAGGTCTTAAAACCTGCACACTTTAAAATCAAAATTTCGTCAAAGTTTCTGAATAATTGATCAACGATTACCACGAACTTCCTGGAAATATGAAAATTTAAAAGATCAAACATGTAAGCATCAATTTTCATCTTTTCCTCGATCTTCGTCTTAACCTGAAAAGTTAATAAACTTACACAAAATTCTTTAACTTTTTAACGATCAATCTTTCCAAAACTTTCTCGAATTTAGCTTTCCCGAATCTGTACCACTTGCAACAATTCTTATATCAAACCAGTTATAAAATTGATTCTTCATTCTTATATCTCCCCCTCAATTTATGACTGGGATACATAACTATGATAGAACAAAATATTGATTAAATACTTCATATTCTTATGAAAACACAATTGACTAGGTACTCCTCCTCAATTTAAGACATATTTTCATAACTATATGATCTAAATAATCAATGCTTAAACCTTTCACATTCATATATGTTTCTATATCTAAGGTAGCAAAGACCTTTCATATTCAATTAACGTCTATGACTAAGATTTCTTAATCTTCTTCATTCACATTAAGTCTATATCTAAGGTGAATAACCTTTCATATTCACTTAACGTCTATGACTAAGATTTCTTAATCTTCTTCATTCACATTAAGTCTATATCTAAGGTAGTCAATAACCTTTCATATTCACTTAACGTCTATGACTAAGATTTCTTAATCTTCTTCATTCACAATAATCTATGTCTAAGGCATAAAATATTAACTATGTATCCTTTCACATTCAAACATGACATTTCTATGTCTAAGGCATAAAATATTAACTATGTAGCCTTTCACATTCAATATGTTTCTATGTCTAAGGTAGTCAATAACCTTTCATATTCACTTAACGTCATGACTAAGATTTTCTTAATCTTCTTCATTCACATTAAGTCTATGTCTAAGGCATAAAATATTAACTATGTAACCTTTCATATTCAAACAATATATCTATGTCTAAGGCATAAAATATTAACTATGTAACCTTTCACATTCAAACATGACATTTCTATGTCTAAGGCACAATATAGTCAATAACCTTTCATATTCACTTAACGTCCATGACTAAGATTTCTTAATCTTCTTCATTCACATTAAGTCTATATCTAAGGATTTATTTAACCTTCTACATTCACATTAAGTCTATGTCTAAGATCTTAATAATCTTCTACATTCACTTGATGTCTATGTCTAAGGTTTCACAATTATGAAGTTGATAATCTTTCATATTAAAATAAAATTATTTCTATATCTAAGATCTTCAACTAAAAATGACCTTGCTATCAACATCTGTAATTACTATATAAATAATATAATGTAAAAACCTGATGTTCTTAGCATTGTCTTGAATACTTCAGTCTTTTGCTTAGAAACCCTTCCCTTGGATTGACTTCTCTGCAAATATACTGAAAAATAATTTCGAGACAACAAGTATAATTGCCATACCCGAAACTTGATCCTCTGAAACTTCAGATTTGAGAAGCAAACTTCAAACTCTCTATATCGTCATAACAATCAACTAATGCACCATTGCTTGTTGTAGTTCTCCCCCTCAACGATAAATCTCTCCGAATTAAGCATATCTCAAGTCCCTGCTTGCCTTGCCTAACCGGCATGTAATAGAGAGGTAAAATTTCCAACAATCAATCCTGAACTAGTTGACTCCCATGAAAACCAGAAACTTTGAAACTTGAATTTGTTATTCTTCATTTTCTTCTCCAAATTTGTTATTCTTCACTATCATAAGTTATAAACATATGACATTATCTTAGTCTAGAACTACAAATCTTCAAGAACTTGAACTTCTTATTGTTCAAAAATATAAACCTTATATTTCTTATTGAAATCTTAAGGTTTAAAATAAGGACCTATAAACTCCTTGTTTATCCGTCAACTTATCAGAAAAATTATAGAATCTCAAGATCTCTGTCTTATCATTCTATCGATATTTATCTAGAATCTTAAGATCTCTGTCATATCATTCTATGGATACTTATCACAAATTTAGAATCTTAAGATCTCTGTCTTATTATTCTATGGATACTTATCTAGAATCTTAAGAACCCTGTCTTATTATTCTATGGATAACCTAAACTAAGGTCTTCCAAAAAAATATCCTTCATTATGAAAACTTATATAGATTCCGTTTCTAAAGTCACTTGTCTTTAACTCTGTAAAAACATCTAACTGAAACCTAATCTCTTATATTTTTGCAAATGAGATTTGATAATGCAAAAACCCAAAACCATATGAAATACTCCTATGATTGCCTCATCAAACTAGTATTCATCTTGGTTAAACAATTATAAATACTCCTATGATTGCCTCATCAAACTAGTATTTATCTTTGTTTAGGATATATTTGCATGATCCATATCTTGCTTCCATGGTGAGATCTTGCTCGACAACCTACAAAAACGAATATTTGTCCGCTGTCCTGCACATCTCAACACACAAGTAATACACATAGATTTGATGTGTGTGTTAAATAAATCAAAAATGAATCTACATAACAGTCTATTATTAACCTAAGTCTCATTAAGGTCAAATAATTCACTGTCAGCACTTTCAAATTTTGCACATAATTTATCAAAATTATTTAGAATCTCTGTTCCAAATCTTTTTAATTCAAACATCTTTCAAAGATCAAATTCAGAACTATGAACAACTCTGTGTTCATTCTAATGAAAATCTTCTTTCTAAGATATAAAATGATTCTTTTAAAGATAAAATTCAAAACTATGAACATCTCTGTGTTCATTCTTAAGAAAATCTTCTTTCTAAGATATAAAATGATTCTTTTAAAGATAAAATTCAAAACTATGAACATCTCAGTGTTCATTCTTAAGAAAATCTTCTTTCTAAGAATCAATGCAAAGGCATTAACTCAATATCCGTTTATTGAAATTAACATCTCTGTGTTCATTCTTAAGAAAATCTTCTTTCTAAGAATAAAATGATTCTTTTAAAGATAAAATTCAAAACTATGAACATCTCAGTGTTCATTCTTAAGAAAATCTTCTTTCTAAGAATCAATGCAAAGGCATTAACTCAATATCCGTTTATTGAAATTAACAACTCTGTGTTCATTTTTAAGAAAATCTTCTTTCTAAGAATAAAATGATTCTTTTAAAGATAAAATTCAAAACTATGAACATCTCTGTGTTCATTCTTAAGAAAATCTTCTTTCTAAGAATAAAATGATTCTTTTAAAGATAAAATTCAAAACTATGAACATCTCAGTGTTCATTCTTAAGAAAATCTTCTTTCTAAGATATAAAATGATTCTTTTAAAGATAAAATTCAAAACTATGAACATCTCAGTGTTCATTCTTAAGAAAATCTTCTTTCTAAGAATAAAATGATTCTTTTAAAGATAAAATTCAAAACTATGAACATCTCTGTGTTCATTCTTAAGAAAATCTTCTTTCTAAGAATAAAATGATTCTTTTAAAGATAAAATTCAAAACTATGAACATCTCAGTGTTCATTCTTAAGAAAATCTTCTTTCTAAGATATAAAATGATTCTTTTAAAGATAAAATTCAAAACTATGAACATCTCAGTGTTCATTCTTAAGAAAATCTTCTTTCTAAGAATCAATGCAAAGGCATTAACTCAATATCCGTTTATTGAAATTAACAACTCTGTGTTCATTTTTAAGAAAATCTTCTTTCTAAGAATAAAATGATTCTTTTAAAGATAAAATTCAAAACTATGAACATCTCTGTGTTCATTCTTAAGAAAATCTTCTTTCTAAGAATAAAATGATTCTTTTAAAGATAAAATTCAAAACTATGAACATCTCTGTGTTCATTCTTAAGAAAATCTTCTTTCTAAGAATAAAATGATTCTTTTAAAGATAAAATTCAAAACTATGAACATCTCTGTGTTCATTCTTAAGAAAATCTTCTTTCTAAGAATAAAATGATTCTTTTAAAGATAAAATTCAAAACTATGAACATCTCTGTGTTCATTCTTAAGAAAATCTTCTTTCTAAGAATAAAATGATTCTTTTAAAGATAAAATTCAAAACTATGAACATCTCTGTGTTCATTCTTAAGAAAATCTTCTTTCTAAGAATAAAATGATTCTTTTAAAGATAAAATTCAAAACTATGAACATCTCAGTGTTCATTCTTAAGAAAATCTTCTTTCTAAGATATAAAATGATTCTTTTAAAGATAAAATTCAAAACTATGAACATCTCAGTGTTCATTCTTAAGAAAATCTTCTTTCTAAGATATAAAATGATTCTTTTAAAGATAAAATTCAAAACTATGAACATCTCAGTGTTCATTCTTAAGAAAATCTTCTTTCTAAGAATAAAATGATTCTTTTAAAGATAAAATTCAAAACTATGAACATCTCAGTGTTCATTCTTAAGAAAATCTTCTTTCTAAGAATCAATGCAAAGGCATTAACTCAATATCCGTTTATTGAAATTAACAACTCTGTGTTCATTCTTAAGAAAATCTTCTTTCTAAGATATAAAATGATTCTTTTAAAGATAAAATTCAAAACTATGAACATCTCTGTGTTCATTCTTAAGAAAATCTTCTTTCTAAGAATAAAATGATTCTTTTAAAGATAAAATTCAAAACTATGAACATCTCAGTGTTCATTCTTAAGAAAATCTTCTTTCTAAGAATCAATGCAAAGGCATTAACTCAATATCCGTTTATTGAAATTAACATCTCTGTGTTCATTCTTAAGAAAATCTTCTTTCTAAGAATCAATGCAAAGGCATTAACTCAATATCCGTTTATTGAAATTAACAACTCTGTGTTCTTTTCCTTAAACCCATATTCTGTTAATGTGACATACTTTCTTTTAGCTTTTGATCACAACACTATTGCTTAACTACCCTACTCGTTTATTCACTGTTCCATAAGAACGTAGTTGAGTCCTCTTGGAAACTAGATTCTATTCTGACTATATCTCTCGTGCAATAGGAACTTTTATTCAAACAATACAATACAGATAAAAATTTAAACATTTCACGAAAAACATAACACACACACACACACTAAACATAAACGAATAACACATATATAAGAGCTAAAGTTACTGCTGATTAGATCAAATTAGCATGTTACATAAGCCTACTAGTGAGAAATAATTCTCTTATTATTAGTTATGGATATGGTGGATTTACAATCTGTCTTTATGAGAGTACAAAGGAAAACCTAACCGTGATAGCCCGAGCCGGTGAATGAGTATTCACTTGCTGTTATGTAATCCGATCTCTCCCCTAAGACAACCATCCACTGATGTCTACTTCCTCAAGAACACCAATTTCTTCATCCCTGTGATTAAACTAGTGGTCTTCTGGAACTGACATATATATCATGACCAATAACCTGTCATATGTCTTGAACATCCACTATCGATGAACCATAACCCTTCAGTTCTCCTTAGTGGATCCTAATTTTCAACAACCTCAAGATGTGCCATAAAGCTCGTCTCAGCTTCAGCAACATCTTCGTTTTCAGCTCTTACTGGTTCTGATGATTCAGGTTCCTCTTCTACCCTCTGATGAACACTACCATGATCATTGGCACATACCATAGGATCAAATGAATTATCAGCAAGATCGTTCATTTCTTCATCAAGGTCGTAAACTATTGCCATGAATGCATGATTCTGATCATCGGTACTAGTCGAACCTCAATTATATGTATCATCAGATTGAACAACTAAGGCTCTTGAGTTGTCCGCTTCTCCCGAGCTTTGGTTACCAGTATTAGCATATTGATGTCCGGAAATCTGACTCACTATAGAACCACTCTGATTGAAGTTCTGACGGCCTGTAGCTGAATTGTTATCCCGTCTTGGCCTCTGACACTCTCTTGCAAAATGTCCAAAACCATCACAGTTATAACACTTCACCTTGGTCTTGTCAAACCCTACTTTGTCATTCACAACCTTCCTTCCGGTTCTATCTGTGAAACGCTGAACTCTCAATGTTAACATAGCTAATTGCCAGTTCAGATCCATTTCTTCCAAGTCATCTGGATCAACTTGCTTGTAATCCTCCCTAACCAAATCAAGATCAGTTAGTTTTCCTCCAATTAACTTCTCATGAGCAGATACAAAGGAAGCAAGCATGCCCAAATGTCCCTCAGCAGATCTTATGCTCATCGGCATCCCTGTGTAACCCGAGCTTGGAGAACTACTACTCTGAACCCCATTTTGCACTACCATGGCTGATTCTGGAGAAATTACATACATCAAGTTGCTGTCAGAATCCATTGACATCTTAATCTTGTTATTCTCTTCCACCGTAGATGGCAGTTATCCTTCCACTTGGAGATTTTCCAGAAGGAATACTCGAGGTCGTAATTGAACTGGTGAGGTCTTAAAGAGTTTACAGGTCGCAAAGAAAAACGAGGTCGCAATTAGTTACTCGAGGTCGTAATTGAACTGGTGAGGTCTTAAAGAGCTCACAAGGTCGCAAACGAAATACGAGGTCGCAATTGAACTGGCGAGGTCGTAATTGAACTGGTGAGGTCTTAAAGAGTTTACGAGGTCGCAAAGAAAAACGAGGTCGCAATTAGTTACTCGAGGTCGTAATTGAACTGGTGAGGTCTTAAAGAGCTCACAAGGTCGCAAACGAAATACGAGGTCGCAATTGAACTGGCGAGGTCGTAATTGAACTGGTGAGGTCTTAAAGAGCTCACAAGGTCGCAAACGAAATACGAGGTCGCAATTGAACTGGCGAGGTCGTAATTGAACTGGTGAGGTCTTAAAGAGTTTACGAGGTCGCAAAGAAAAACGAGGTCGCAATTAGTTACTCGAGGTCGTAATTGAACTGGTGAGGTCTTAAAGAGCTCACAAGGTCGCAAACGAAATACGAGGTCGCAATTAGTTACTCGAGGTCGTAATTGAACTGGTGAGGTCTTAAAGAGCTCACAAGGTCGCAAACGAAATACGAGGTCGCAATTAGTTACTCGAGGTCGTAATTGAACTGGTGAGGTCTTAAAGAGCTCACAAGGTCGCAAACGAAATACGAGGTCGCAATTAGTTACTCGAGGTCGTAATTGAACTGGTGAGGTCTTAAAGAGCTCACAAGGTCGCAAACGAAATACGAGGTCGCAATTGAACTGGCGAGGTCGTAATTGAACTGGTGAGGTCTTAAAGAGTTTACGAGGTCGCAAAGAAAAACGAGGTCGCAATTAGTTACTCGAGGTCGTAATTGAACTGGTGAGGTCTTAAAGAGCTCACGAGGTCGCAAACGAAATACGAGGTCGCAATTAGTTACTCGAGGTCGTAATTGAACTGGTGAGGTCTTAAAGAGCTCACAAGGTCGCAAACGAAATACGAGGTCGCAATTAGTTACTCGAGGTCGTAATTGAACTGGTGAGGTCTTAAAGAGCTCACAAGGTCGCAAACGAAATACGAGGTCGCAATTAGTTACTCGAGGTCGTAATTGAACTGGTGAGGTCTTAAAGAGCTCACAAGGTCGCAAACGAAATACGAGGTCGCAATTAGTTACTCGAGGTCGTAATTGAACTGGTGAGGTCTTAAAGAGCTCACAAGGTCGCAAACGAAATACGAGGTCGCAATTGAACTGGCGAGGTCGTAATTGAACTGGTGAGGTCTTAAAGAGTTTACGAGGTCGCAAAGAAAAACGAGGTCGCAATTAGTTACTCGAGGTCGTAATTGAACTGGTGAGGTCTTAAAGAGCTCACAAGGTCGCAAACGAAATACGAGGTCGCAAAGAAAAACGAGGTCGCAATTAGTTACTCGAGGTCGTAATTGAACTGGTGAGGTCTTAAAGAGCTCACGAGGTCGCAAACGAAATACGAGGTCGCAATTGAACTGGCGAGGTCGTAATTAGCTACCCAGGTCGTAAATAGAGCTGGATGAGGTAATACGAGCCCACGGGGTCGCAAACGATGCTGAAACCTTTAATACTCTTGAATTCGAAACCCTAATACCCAAAACACCTTCGACTGTTGTAATTGTCAGACTACTACTCTCTCCTTTCTGCAAATCTGATGAGATCTTCTTATGCCAAGATAGGGTATAGAAGGTACTCCTGATTTCCCTCCAAATTTTTGCCACCAAAATATGTTCTCATGAAACTTTGAATTCCATGTAAACTTTGGATATCATGATCATAGGAAAAATTTGATAATTCCTAAAAATTTTCGCCAAATCCGCGTCGACAACGGATGAAAACTGACCTAAAATTTTTCGAACGCTACCAAACTTCAAATCTTCATGATTCATCCCATTTTAAGACTAATTTTTTTATTTGTTTTATTTTTTTTTATTTTTTTTTACAACAACAACAAAAGAATCTTTAACAACAACAACATAAGAATCTTTAACAACAACAACATAAGAATCTTTAACAACAACAACCTTTTTCAACTCTGTGATTAAAGTATTCTGATTAAACAACTTGAAACACATAAGAACTCCTCTTTAATGTGTGGACTAGAACTGCTGCTTGTATATGCGAGGTCTCAATTTTGAGCAATTGCGAGGTCGCAACTTACTTGTTCTTTACGAGGTCGCAATTTAAGAACCAATTGCGAGGTCGTAATTCTACCAGGTAGCAAAACTTCCTGATCAGCATCTTATTCGAACGACAGCAGCTCTTCTTTTCCAGAAACCCTAATTCGTCCCCAACCTGAAAAGCCACGAATCTGGGTCTGCCTCAACATGCAAAACTAATCAGATCTTGTTTTCATCGTTACAAGGCTTTAACACTATAAAGCGTGTAAGGAGGAAAACCCAATATGATATAGTTTCACACGATCAGATCTCAAAAATAAAGATTTCGGTCTTAAACTCCATGAAAAAATCACGGCTAGACGACCAGATCTCAATACTAATGTTTTTGGTCGAGAACTCCGTGAAAGAATCACGGCTAGACGACCCTAAACAATACGTTGTCAATCACCAACAAGCAATAACCTTCCGGTATTAAACCAAGAGGCTCTGATTCCAATTGTAAGTCCCCTGGTATGGATCGTCAATAGTTTGCTCCAGTTATCTTGAGGTGCGGAATCCCTCACAATAACTTGGTGATCAACGGAAAGCCCCTAGATCATCTGCGGCCTCGCAGATCTTCTTCGGTTTATATAGGTAACACCCGACATGGGGAATCCTTCACAATAACTTGGTGATCAACGACTATACCCTGCAATACATGCTTGATATTTCGACAAATGTTCAACCCTAAACTCTGTTAGGGTTCGGTTTATATAGGTAACACCCGACATGGGCTTCAGCACATCGGCCTCGCAAACCCAGCCCAGCCCGTCACTAATGCGAGGTCGCATTCTGTGATTGGCCTCGTATTTGTCCCTGCAAATACGGAGTCGTATTACCTATATGACTAACCTCGTATTTAACCCTGTAAATACGGGGTCGCATATCCTTTTGTGAATTGCGAACTCGTAATTCACACTTAGCAGATTTACTATACATTCAATACTTAAACTTAATCTAGTATTCTATGCATAATACTAAGTTCATTAATGACAATCACATTACAAAGACATATAACAATATAAGCCCAAACAATCGAGACTGCTATTGACATAGACGTGCACTTACACTTTCTCCAATCATTTTTGCATGACTAATCTTTCAAATGTTTTAATAAAGTAGAATAACTTGAACATATAAGTAGTCCACTCATCATTGTTTTATTTTCTTGAACTATTTGCTTGAGGACAAGCAAAGACTTAAGTGTGGGGGTATATGATGAGCGTCCATTTTGTGATAAAAACCTCTATCAAAAGGCTTTATTTCTATGTCTTAAATGAGTTAATATTCTGGAACTATCGGTACTTAATGAGTCATATGTTTATGCAGGTTCACGGAAGATGCGAGTGAGGGTAAATGGCATCAAGTGACTCAAGATGGAAGCCTATGAAGTTACATGACACAAGGAGGTGATTCGGGAGCCGAACGAAGAAGTACGAGAAGCAGCAGCAGCTGCCAGCCATGCCAGCGCCGCTGGCCCAGTCCCAGCGCCGCTGGAGCCCATCCCAGTGCCGCTGGGCGGCCCAGATCAGCAACCAACTTTCACACCTATTTAAATCGAAGTAACCCTCAAAACCCGAAGAGAGAGCAATTCAGCAGCCCTAGCCGTCCATATTCAACCCTAGGTCGACTTTGCAGATTCCAATGAGGTTTTGGAGCTTCTAACACCTTCCGATCTTCATCCTCAACCTAGATCTACTCTTTTATTTTACTTTCAGTTGGTAAACAATGTCTTTCATCTTTTCAGACTTTGTTATTCCTTTAATAATGTCAGGCTAGTAGGCTGAATACTTGTTTGGATCGATGTGATCATGTAGACGTTTATCTATTTTACTTTATTGTTAGATCTGTTGGAGTGTGTTTTACTGTTTATCGTAGATCCATGTTTTACTAGTTCTTCATGTTATTATCGGTTCTATATCTGCATGTATTAGTTTAATTCTTATGATCGGTCTATAATCATACACTAGGATTAATACATAAGGATGGAAAACACTAGTCGGTCTTTAACTAGATGTAAAAGGTGATTCACTTGTAACCGAGGGATCCAGAACCGTAGTAATTAGGATGAATAGAACATGATGCTTAACAATGTCAGATGTGATCCAGTGACTTGGAAACGAGCACTGTGGTCACCGGAGATAATTATTATCTGGTCATGGCTTAAGAGCCGGGTAACTTAAAGATGAATTAGTAACACAAACTTTAGGTCATTAATGCTTAAACAATGAATCTAACGAGAATTTTTTTATAGGGTAGTGTGAGTCTAGCGACAGCACTAGTTACTTAGGCAAAGTGAATCTAACGAGAATCTGAGCTGTGATTAAGTTTCCAACAGTCTAGCAAGTAGGTAGAATGATATTTGGTCGTACCATGAGATCTGAGATGCTAAACAAGTATTTTAATTTAATTAATGTTATTTGCTTTTCAAACTAATTTCAGACTAAGCCTCTCGCTGAATAAGTGGTTGCGGCTTCTATTTACTTTTCAGTATTTTAATTTAATTAATGTTATTTGCTTTTCAAACTAATTTCAGACTAAGCCTCTCGCTGAATAAGTGGTTGCGGCTTCTATTTACTTTTCAGTATTTTAATTAGTTTAATAGGAAATTGTGACAACCCCACAACCGCTAGAATTACACGTATTACTAGATTAGGTAAAGCAACGCGTCCCTGCGAACGATCCTGTTCTTATCACTAAACTATACTACATCTGATCGGGTCCCCTATCCGTTAAGGTGTGTGTGTTTTGAGGTAATAACTTGTACAACATTTTTATAAATTTAAACACTAAAACGAAACCACCCATCAAGTACCTGCAAAACACAAATAATAAACCAACATATAAACATATATATAAAGACCCCAATATGATCACAATATATGCCAAGGTAATTTCATTGACAAACGGTAATTTACAAGATAAATTACAAGACTTGAAAATAAAATACATAACACATCTAGAATGCTTTTGTCACTGAGAAACATGCACCAACAGTCTCCCCCTTGACACCAGCATCTAGATGTGGCCTTCAAGTCTTCGTTTGTCTTCCTAAGTGTTGGCCACCACCCTGTCATCGGGAACTTCAGTTGTTGCATCCACTGGACTTCCGCTCTTCTTTTCAATCGCATCAGCAGTACCTAGCTCTCGATTAGAGCCTGACTCTGTTTGATTGTCTACCCCAATCTTTCTCTCTGCAACGGTTGCTTGTAGTGATAGCTCATTTGATCTCTTTTCTTTTGGATCAAGTAGATCAAGTATTGCATCAAGATATGCACACTTGTCTTGAGCTGAAGAGTCTGACGGATTTTCAAACATGCGCTATACTCATCAAAATTGAAGTACGCAGCAACGTCGTCCAGGAGTTCACTTCCAACTTCTTCCTCAATAGTTGGTCTGACCTGAATGCCGACACCTTTTACCCCAGTCGGTTGTTCCTGGATACCAGCCACTTCCTCTATGGCCGGTTGATCAGATGTAGGAGCATTTGATGTGTCAGCAGCTTGGCCAGATTGACCTTGCTGACTCTGCTGCCCCTGAGCTGCATTGACATTTGAGGTCGGAAATCTCTGAATCTCCTCCTGCTGTCCGGAACCACTCGGATCCTCATCATCATCATCCCTTTGACGATGTTTGAGAGCGTCATCCTTGCAGCCAGACTTCTCCCCTTGAGATTCAAGATTTTTGATCTTGTTGTGCAGCTCAGCAGACCTCTTACCTAAGCTTTCAAGATGTTTAGCTTAACCTTTCAGCAGTTTATGGTGCAACCCAATAGAGTCAACAATCCCATTAACTAAGCTGATTGTTGCTTCCTGGGCATCCTGCAGGTCGTACTGGCGATTCTCTAGCTCTAGGTGACTTTGTCTTTCAAGGTTAGCATCTCTTCGGTGTAACTCTTCTTTTCCATTAAGCTTGTTAGACAAGCTGACAACTAGAGCTGTCATCCTCTGGATGTCATCAGCTAACTTGGATACTCTTTCCTTGTTAGTCTGAGCAGCTCTTTGCTGTGAAGAAGTCACTGATGGTCTTTGATGCGGAAATGACCCCGAGTCATTTCCTCAAAAAGGGTTGGCTTGTATATTTCTTAATCAAAGATCAACAGCTGACTCAGTTTCCAGTTATGACCCTTTATGAAGCATCAAACGCCTATTCTAAGAACTTGATAGTTTATCGGCACATGTCCTCAATCAGTAGCTACTTCTCTTTGTTGTTGCAAGTGCCGACTTCACAAGCTGATCGATATATGTCTAATAATCCAGAAATACATGCTGATCTAATAAAGCATGCCGATGAGAAAACCTATATCATTCTAACAGAAGCTACTAAGCTGGATACTAAGTCGAGTACTGACTTGCTGATCTTGTTGCCCGCCAGTGACAAAATAAGTCTTGATCAGAAACAACTCTCGCTGAAACAACTTCAATTGATCACGATCAGTGAACTGGACAGCACCAGATGTGATCAGCGAGTGTCCAGAACAGCTAGTAACACTTCAGTGAGAAGGTTACATTAACAAGTCGTTCCTCAGCAAGTATCCATGAGTGACACAGCCAGAGATGGGTGATCAGTGCTTTATTTAAGTTATACTTCAGCAAGCGTTCACCAGTGATGGAGTTTATCAGATCCATTTTAGTTGCACTTCAGTGGCTCGTTTCAACGACTAGTTCTCAGTCCACTAGTGAAGGTAACCACTGGACGGTTTCAGTGAATAACTCCAGTGAGTCGTTTCAGTCAACATGCTACTCCAGTGAACCATTTCAGTGGACAGCTTCAGTGACAAGCTCCAGTCATAATACTCCTGTAACAACCCTCAATTTCCGACTTGGACAACTCACTTATATTTATCTAGGAATCTATCCCTAGAGGTTTCTTAAGAGATTTTTTGCCTTCCAGACATTAAGGCATAGTGATACTTGCCATCTAGTTCAGTAGAATTTCCAAAGATAGCTAGTTGCCTTAGAAATGCCATAAATAATAACTATAATTATCCAAGACAATCTCCAAGTGAACACATAATGACAATTTCCTAAGAATGTGTGTGTGTGTGTGTGTGTGTGTGTGTGTGTGTGTGTGTGTGTGTGTGTGTGTGTGTGTGTGTGTGTGTGTGTGTGTGTGTGTGTGTGTGTGTGTGTGTGTGTGTGTGTGTGTGTGTGTGTGTGTGTGTGTGTGTGTGTGTGTGTGTGTGTGTGTGTGTGTGTGTGTGTGTGTGTGTGTGTGTGTGTGTGTGTGTGTGTGTGTGTGTGTGTGTGTGTGTGTGTGTGTGTGTGTGTGTGTGTGTGTGTGTGTGTGTGTGTGTGTGTGTGTGTGTGTGTGTGTGTGTGTGTGTGTGTGTGTGTGTGTGTGTGTGTGTGTGTGTGTGTGTGTGTGTGTGTGTGTGTGTGTGTGTGTGTGTGTGTGTGTGTGTGTGTGTGTGTGTGTGTGTGTGTGTGTGTGTGTGTGTGTGTGTGTGTGTGTGTGTGTGTGTGTGTGTGTGTGTGTGTGTGTGTGTGTGTGTGTGTGTGTGTGTGTGTGTGTGTGTGTGTGTGTGTGTGTGTGTGTGTGTGTGTGTGTGTGTGTGTGTGTGTGTGTGTGTGTGTGTGTGTGTGTGTGTGTGTGTGTGTGTGTGTGTGTGTGTGTGTGTGTGTGTGTGTGTGTGTGTGTGTGTGTGTGTGTGTGTGTGTGTGTGTGTGTGTGTGTGTGTGTGTGTGTGTGTGTGTGTGTGTGTGTGTGTGTGTGTGTGTGTGTGTGTGTGTGTGTGTGTGTGTGTGTGTGTGTGTGTGTGTGTGTGTGTGTGTGTGTGTGTGTGTGTGTGTGTGTGTGTGTGTGTGTGTGTGTGTGTGTGTGTGTGTGTGTGTGTGTGTGTGTGTGTGTGTGTGTGTGTGTGTGTGTGTGTGTGTGTGTGTGTGTGTGTGTGTGTGTGTGTGTGTGTGTGTGTGTGTGTGTGTGTGTGTGTGTGTGTGTGTGTGTGTGTGTGTGTGTGTGTGTGTGTGTGTGTGTGTGTGTGTGTGTGTGTGTGTGTGTGTGTGTGTGTGTGTGTGTGTGTGTGTGTGTGTGTGTGTGTGTGTGTGTGTGTGTGTGTGTGTGTGTGTGTGTGTGTGTGTGTGTGTGTGTGTGTGTGTGTGTGTGTGTGTGTGTGTGTGTGTGTGTGTGTGTGTGTGTGTGTGTGTGTGTGTGTGTGTGTGTGTGTGTGTGTGTGTGTGTGTGTGTGTGTGTGTGTGTGTGTGTGTGTGTGTGTGTGTGTGTGT
>CM067168.1:135064069-135079069 GCA_034093135.1 Erigeron breviscapus | reverse complement strand
ATTTGATGTTAAAATAACACAAAAAGTGAATAACAAACATGTGAGAGGTGATTAAGAGTGTAAGATAAGCAAACTAAGTCATTGGTGAGTTGTTTGGACCCAAATGCTTCTGACAGAATTATTCTTCTGTCTTTGGACGGATAAAATGAGCATGTGAGGGCCGTTTCAAGCAAAACTTTCAAAATAAAAGTTGTAGATAAAAGAGTTAAGATTAACCTCCAACTGGAATCACTCAAAAATACTAAACCAAACCAAAGATATGATTTTTCTACCAAAAGTGGTCAAAACTGGATTTTTGTCTTAATGTTGAGTCGACTTTGACGATTTTTAATTCCTTAACTAATAGGTTTCAGAAGTTTAAACTTGGTGTGAACTGAGTTCAAAGTGTCCCTAACTTAAAATAAAATTGGGAGATTTTTCTTAAATGTCCATCATAGAAATCTTTTATAAAATATATTGAGTCGCACAGCAGCAAGCTTTTTGACCATCTTTGGTTTTGTAATTTTTAGAGGTAGTAAACAATGTCTGAAAATTTAGCAAAAATTCACATAAATATATGACACATATATGTCTCTGTACAAAAATCACCAACGTCCAAATAATTCAACTTAACCAAAAATGACTACTCAACATTCTATGAAAATAAGGGTTAAAACAGAAAATTCCAAGTAAAAGTTCTTCACAACAAAATAAGCTAAAAGTCACTAGATTGCAACTTTAATCAACTCCAACAATCTCGTAACAAAACGTATTATAAACCTACTGAGAATATGTCAAATGAAAGTTATAAAACTTAACTTGGTTATTAAATGGCAAAGGCAAGCCTACAAATCACAAATTCGGTTCATATAAGCACTAACCGAAAGCTTTAAATTGCACACATCACACCACCACCACGATCTTTTGTGACAACACCAGTGCAACTGCTATATCTCACAACCCAATGATGCACTCTAAGACGAAGCATATTGACATCAGGTATCATTTCATTAGTGATCATGTTATGAAAGGACACATTGAAATACATTTGATCCCCTCTGACAAACAGCTCGCTAATGTTTTTACAAAACCTCTTGATGAGAAAACTTTTAAACATCTCATCAGCGAACTGGGAATGTTAAATCCTTAAAACTAGAGATTTTTGTTATGAACGCATCTGTGACACTGATGAAGTTCTCCAGTTGAGGAGGTCCTGATAATCTTTGCTCGCCAGGCTATCGAACGCCTTTGTGATACTATCCTGGCACTAATCGATTTTTGGATCATCATTTTAGGGGGAAAGACTCAAAATAAATTTTCTTACCAAAATTCTTTTTGTTTGAAAATGGCAACTGGAGAACTCTCCAGTTGGAAACTGGCACTGGACTAATCCTCCAGTGTACAGGTTCAGTCTTGTCTTAAAACTGGTGGTCAACCAGATTTTCATAACGTTGGAAATTACTTGGTCAATATTTGTGACACGTGATGGTACTCGAGTGTTTTAACCCATTCAATATCGTCATATGACGTGTTTAAAGTGATTTTTGTAAAAGACAACTGTTTTTATTGGGATTATGGAAAGTTAGTGGGCGCGTGGGGTAGTTAAGCCGTCGTAGCATTTAATGCTGACAAGGAGAATTAAATTTTTAGTTCAAAATTCAAATTACTTTTGTAAAATATCTACAAAATTGAGTTTTTATAATAAAATATAATTCTTGGTATTTCATTGGGATCATGATTTCATTATAAATACCCTTATTTACTCCGAAACACATTTACTTTCTTTTCACATTCTCTCATTTACTTCCAATCATCATCAAAATAATCTCATTCCTCTCACTGCTTCATAAATCAAAACCCTAATTCCCAAATTTTCAGTTTCATATTCAAATCTATCTATAATGGCACCTAAATCTAGAAGTAGGGATGTAAATCTGCTTATAGTCCCTTATAATCCATCTCAAAATGTCAAACGAGCCAGTGGTGCCCCTTCAAATTCAGCTTCAATAAAATTAAATCCAAACAATCCCATGGCCAGTTTGAGAGGGACTCAAGCCTCCGATACATTAATCGGGAGAATCCAAGCCTTTTTTCGTGATTCTCCCCTCGGCGAGTCTTTTTCCCTCAACCCACGCAAGATGTACCATGATTACTTGTGTGAGTTTTGGTACACAGCAGAACTTTCAGAAGACTGTTCATCTATCTCTTTCACCCTTAAAGATGGATCAGTCGAGTGTGCCATTACTGCAGAAACGTTGAGGGATGCTCTGAACCTCAACTACTGGAGAGAAGGTGAATCTCCAGTTGTAATATCCCAGAATATCAATTTTCGCCAAGTACTCCTTGATATGGGAAACAAGGAGTGTTTGGAAAATGGGGTATTGAAAGTCAAAGGTGCTATGACTATGAAGGGCCTCTCACCATCCTGGAGGTACTTCTTCATTCACCTAGTTGAAAGTATGGGTGGGAGTTCTTATGGATTGGACCAGATCAACTCCACACAAGCAGAGATGGCGTACTGCTTGTGGAATGGACTCAGAGTGGACTTTGCTGATATTTTATTTAGAAGCCTGGTGATTAAACTGAAGGGCTCTAGGGGATTATGCATCCCCTTCTCCAGGTATTTGTCACTCTGTTTTTTTCAACTTCTGGGCAGTGAGGAATATCATAATACTCAATCACTGTAAACTGTCCCAGAGTTGCTGAGGAATCTTGACTCCCTAACATCTGTCGATGGGGAGGTTGTGATCCCTCAGAGAATGTTGTTGGCATTCTCTAAATCCGATGCACCAGTCCAAGGTGAGTCGGAAAGACAACTGGGCGGGCCTCAAAACAATGAGGGACCCACCGGTTTGTCTGCTGGAATCGTGACCATTGCCGAGCCCGAGCAACAGTCTAACCCCTCCAACTCCAGCGTGTCTGTCCCCTTAACAATCTACCCTGGAGACCTCCCAGGTCTTTCAGGAGCTCCAAAGGCGAAAAGAACACGTCGCCCTAGGACTCAGTCAGCACTTGCCACTGACAGTAGAAACCAAACCAGCCCTCCAGTTTCCTCCCAACAGGAACCTGGAGAAAGTCAAATGGGACAACCGCAAGCAGCCACTCTCGCAATTTCTGTAGGAGAGGGTGGTGAAGATGATACTAGGCTACCCCAACCCAGAATATAGTTAGAGTCTGCACTAAGTGTCCACGGCCTATCTTCTGACACTTCTCTTGCACGAACTGACGACGTCTCTGGCCAGTCACTACTGGAGACTGAGGTTCCAAACTCTGCGGCTGATGATGTTTTGATTGTGGATAGAGCAATTATAACTGAGGCAACCCCAGTGACCTCTATCCCTAGTGAAGTTACCTTGGTAACTGAATCTACAACAGATGCAACCTTCCAGGAAACTGGATAAGGTCATCTGGAGACTAACCAATCTGGTCAGCCCTCAGTTACATTCATGGATCTGGACATGAGTGTTAATGACGAGGAAATCCTTATTGAATCTTCGGATTCTGAAGGTACTGCATCAGACATTGAGATTTTTGATTCTTCTGTACAAGATCAAGACCCTTCATCTCATGTCTCGCCTCCAAATGCTTCAATTTCAATTTTACCATCTCAAGAAAATGAGCTTACTGAAAATCCATCTCCCACATATAGCTATATATCTGGAAACAGACGTATGGCACCATCACCATCTGGGCAGTTCTCACTCCTTCGAGAAATGCCACCACCACCGCCGCCGTTGGACACACCTGAGCATTCTCAGCATGTCCAACAATTTGAATTTCCTCTCCTTCCTTCTTCCACCACTCCTGATATTATTCTCCCAACTGCTGCGACGTCAACTTGGGAGGCTTCTCTCAATTTGCCTCCTCCAGTTACTCCAGTGGTAACTGCTGCTGGTCCAGTGACACGTTCTCCTCCGTCATTGGACACTCAATTTGCCTCCTTTCAAGCCGACATCCAAAACCTTATTCAAAGGGTGGAGGATGTTCAAAAGGCAATTGATAAAAATACCAAGTCCCTCTCCAGATACAACAAGGACACAACTACAAATTCTAAGGTTGTTGATCTGGGGATTAATAAGTTCGCTGAAAATGAGGACCTGGTATTCAAGAAGCTCAATGAGCTGGTCAAAGGCTGTAACAATCTGGCCACTTCTCTAAAGGAAGCCTTCGACCTCACTCAGACCAAAGTCACTACGTCAATCTCCAACTTGCTGGGTAATACTGTCAGACAATCGGAAGTTGATTTGAAGGAGATTGAAAAGCAGATTAGGGAGTTAGTTGAAAAACCTGGCTTAAACGTGACTGAGCTTGGGCAGCAGTTGATGACTTCAGTTGGTCAGAAAATTGATGATACGCTGGATGCAAGAGAAACACAACTAATTGAAAGGGTGATAGCTGAGATCACCAAGCTGGCCACTCCTCAGGTTGATCTGGCCCCACTCACTAATGAGATCAACCAGTTGAGGGGCAGCATAGACACATTAAACACCCAGGTATCAACTCACACTCAGTCTCACACACACACACACACACACACACACACACACACACACACACACACACACACACACACACACACACACACACACACACACACACACACACACACACACACACACACACACACACACACACACACACACACACACACACACACACACACACACACACACACACACACACACACACACACACACACACACACACACACACACACACACACACACACACACACACACACACACACACACACACACACACACACACACACACACACACACACACACACACACACACACACACACACACACACACACACACACACACACACACACACACACACACACACACACACACACACACACACACACACACACACACACACACACACACACACACACACACACACACACACACACACACACACACACACACACACACACACACACACACACACACACACACACACACACACACACACACACACACACACACACACACACACACACACACACACACACACACACACACACACACACACACACACACACACACACACACACACACACACACACACACACACACACACACACACACACACACACACACACACACACACACACACACACACACACACACACACAAACACACACACACACACACACACACACACACACACACACACACAAACACACACACACACACACACTAACACACACACTTTCCACCATTGATAATCATCAACTTCCGCACATTAAACACGAATTAATAGCTTTTAACAAGTGGTATCAGAGAAAAACAACAATCTGTTGACGATCCAGAACAAATTTCATGCAGATTGATGCTAATTTTGTTCAAAATTGAATTCGTGTTCTTCATCTGTAACCGTTTTTTAACTGCTACTGTTTTTCAACAATTAAACCTCAATTTTCACTCAATTTTCCTGTTTTTGTTCACAGAAACATTCTAAATCACCTCTAAAAACATCCTGTTAAGTTTCAGAATCCAATTCACATTATTAATCAAAATCCAAATTTTCTGAGACGATCTTCTCTTCAAGATCGTTCTAAGTTCCAATTTACTAAGACGATCCTCTTCAAGATCGTTCTAAGTTCCAATTTTCTAAGACGATCTTCTAAGTTCCAATTTTCTAAGACGATCTTCTAAGTTCCAATTTTCTAAGACGATCTTCTAAGTTCCAATTTTCTAAGACGATCTTCTAAGTTCCAATTTTCTAAGACGATCTTCTAAGTTCCAATTTTCTAAGACGATCTTCTAAGTTCCAATTTTCTAAGACGATCTTCTAAGTTCCAATTTTCTAAGACGATCTTCTAAGTTCCAATTTTCTAAGACGATCTTCTAAGTTCCAATTTTCTAAGACGATCTTCTAAGTTCCAAATTTTCAAAACGATCTTCTAAGTTCCAAATTTCAAGACGATCTTCTCTTCAAGATCGTTCTAAGTTCCAATTTACTAAGACGATCCTCTTCAAGATCGTTCTAAGTTCCAATTTTCTAAGACGATCTTCTAAGTTCCAATTTTCTAAGACGATCTTCTAATCCAATTTTTAAGACGATCTTCTCTTCAAGATCGTTCTAAGTTCCAATTTTCTAAGACGATCTTCTAAGTTCCAATTTTCTAAGACGATCTTCTAAGTTCCAATTTTCTAAGACGATCTTCTAAGTTCCAATTTTCTAAGACGATCTTCTAAGTTCCAATTTTCTAAGACGATCTTCTAAGTTCCAATTTTTAAGACGATCTTCTCTTCAAGATCGTTCTAAGTTCCAATTTTCTAAGACGATCTTCTAAGTTCCAAATTTTCAAAACGATCTTCTCAAGATCGTTAAGTTCCAAATTTACAAAACGATCTTCTCAAGATCGTTTCATTTTTTTTAATCAAAAACAACAAAAATAAATACAAATCATTGTTTATTCATTTCAGATGTCAACAATGAAGTTTTCAGAGCTTGAGATCAGAAAGAATTTCTTAGCCAAACAACAAAAGATGAAACCATGGCTATTCGGGGATATTGATGCTGATTCTGAAGATCTCACATGCTTAATGACATCAACAACAAATCTTTCACCGAATACTTCAGAAACAACAACTGAGGTACAATTCATTTCCACAGATGATTACTTGTCTGTCCAACCATCAGCTGATACCTTGACAAAGCAAAATCTTTCTTTGAAAAATAATCTGAAAATGGCTAAACAAGAGTTTGATAAACTGAATGAAGATTTTTCAGAACTCTCAATAGCTCATGAAGCTCTCAAAGTGAATTATGATTCTTTAAAAGAAATGCATTTGTCAAGTAACAGTTCTCAGGTTGTTTCACCCAATGCTCAATTGACCAACAAATGTCAAGACCTTGAAAAAACTGTTCATTCACTCAAGCAAACCATTGAAACTTTAAAGCTTGAGAAAGACAATGAATGGTTAAGAGCAAATGCAAGACAAGCTGATGTTGAGTTTCTCACCAATAAAATGAAAGATTTTAGACCCAACTGTGAAAAACATGAAAGACAGATTTCTGATCTAAACAGTACTTGTTTTCTCAAAGGAGTTGAAATTGAAACTCTTCAAAAACAAGTTGAGGATTTGAAAACAAACATTTTGTTCTATCAAGAAAAACTCTATAAAGTTGAACAAAATCCTCTTCTGAATTTCACTGCTTATTACAACAAGTCAAAGATAGATAGATCAGAACTTCTTCTTGGTTTGGGTTATGAGAATCCAACACATTTAGAAAAAGTCAAGAAGGAAGAAATTGGTCCACTTTATGATGGGAATTGTCTCAGATTTGGCATGATTCAAGAGTTCATCAGACCATCTGAGGATGACTTTGAGTCAGATGATGTTGAAAGACAAAAACCAAACAGTTTTCAAATTGATTATGTTGCTATTAATGATACATACAAGAAAACTCATAAAAGATCCATCTATGAGTTAGAAGAAATAGACAGCATTTCAATTTCTGAAAATGAGTCTCAAAAAGATTGTTTAAAACCAAATTCAGAAAGATTTTACATTCCAACTACCATATTGGAAAAGGAAATTGATGGTTTAAAACAAAAAATTGAGTCTCAACAACAAGTCATTGAACATCTGAAAACTCAAAATCATTCTCCAAAGGTAAGTGAGACCAAACCAAGTCAAAAAATGCATGATCTAACTTCTGTTGATTGCTCTACTCCAGTCAAAGGGAGTAAGAATTTTAAAGATATGCAGGCTGATAGCATCTCACCTGAAGAGATTCATGATATGTCCACATCCATGCTATCATCATTCTTCCAAATTGAAGAGAAAGTTCAAACTTTAAAAGCTAAACATCGTGCTTCTGTCAAGAAAATACTTTCGTTTGATACCCCTGTGATCACCTCTGTTGACCAAAATAAAGTGAACTTAGAGCAAAAGATTGAGATCCCTACTGATTTTAAGGCTGAAGCAAAAGCATTAATTGAAAACTTGACAAATAAAAATGTTTTCAAATCAGAAGTTCAAACCAAAGAATCTCAATTTACTTATCCAGATTTTTCTGTTGAAGAATTTGATAAGTTTTTGAAAACTGATCATGTTTTTGCACCAGAAGTTGAAAAAGAGCTTGAAAAACTCTCACCCAAAAAGCCTAAAACAAAGAAGGAATCTAAATCTAAGTTTGCTCCAACTTCATTTTATACACCCAAAGGTCAGAATGCTCCAGCTGTCAAAGGTAAGAAAACCATTCCAGCTTACTCAAAGCCTAAAGGTAATATTTCATCTGTTTCTAGAACCTCTGCTTCTAAGGCTATCTTTCAAACTAGTTCTTTACCTAAGATGTCTAACACTAGCCATCACTTGCTATTAAAAGATACATCTAATGGTATAACTAGTTATAAAGATCAATATGGATGGTTCACTGTTACAAATCAAAAGAAACAGAATAACAAATCTTCCACCAAGAAAACACAAAATAAGAATATGTTTTTATCTCCTCGAACTAATTCCAAGATTTTATCTAAAACAGGAGAGAAGACATTAGCTAGTACCCATAAGTGGATTCCTAAATCATCAGTCAGAAGAAATGGGATGGCTAATGATTACAAGAAGGAAGTTCCTGGTAAGAAAATTAATTCAACATTGAGTAATCTAGCCAAACCATGGTCAATAAGAAATTCTAAATCTTCTGCTATGATTTCCAAACCTTTGATTGTTGCTTCTGATGGGATTGTGATGAATCTTACGAATAAACCTCTTGTTCGAAAACCTCATCTGTATACGTTGAATGATTCCACTAATCCCAAAGGACCCATTCAAAAGTGGGTACCTAGAAAAACCTAATTTTATTTTGCAGGTAATAATGGTCTGTGTTTAGTAGTTCTATCTCGGATACTATTCAACACATGATCCTGGAATGAGTTTCTTTTCAAGAAACAATCTCAAATAAGTGCTTCTCACCAATGCACTAAACTTGCCTCTGCGTGTTCTGTACAAATCCTTCATCTCTTTCTCTTTCATTCATTATCTGTCAAACATTGATGACATGCTTATGTGCAATGTGCTTAAATATCATGCAATGTTTGAGGGGGAGAAAAAGGATAATTCATGAATTTAGGGGGAGTTTGTGTTTTAGCACTATTTGAAGAGAACTCATTGTTTATTTTAGAAAAAAAAACCAAAAATAATTTTTTTCTTTCATATTAGAAAAACCAAAAATAATTTTTTCTTTCATATTAGAAAAACCAAAAATAATTTTTTTTTCTTTAATTAGAAAAACCAAAAATAATTTTTTTTCTCATATTAGAAAAACCAAAAATAATTTTTTTTTCTTTCATATTAGAAAAACCAAAAATAATTTTTTTATATTAGAAAAACCAAAAATAATTTTTTTTTCTTTCATTTAGAAAAACCAAAAATAATTTTTTTTCTTTATATTAGAAAAACCAAAAATAATTTTTTTTTCTTTCATATTAGAAAAACCAAAAATAATTTTTTTTCTTTCATTTAGAAAAACCAAAAATAATTTTTTTTTTATATTAGAAAAACCAAAAATAATTTTTTTTTCTTTCATTTAGAAAAACCAAAAATAATTTTTTTTCTTTATTTAGAAAAACCAAAAATAATTTTTTTTCTTTATTTAGAAAAACCAAAAATAATTTTTTTTTCTTTCATTTAGAAAAACCAAAAATAATTTTTTTTCTTTATTTAGAAAAACCAAAAATAATTTTTTTTCTTTCATTTAGAAAAACCAAAAATAATTTTTTTTTCTTTATTTAGAAAAACCAAAAATAATTTTTTTTCTTATATTAGAAAAACCAAAAATAATTTTTTTTTCTTTCATTTAGAAAAACCAAAAATAATTTTTTTCATATTAGAAAAACCAAAAATAATTTTTTTTTCTTTCATATTAGAAAAACCAAAAATAATTTTTTTTCTTATTTAGAAAAACCAAAAATAATTTTTTTTTCTTTCATATTAGAAAAACCAAAAATAATTTTATTTCATGTTTTGTTGAGATAAGAAATCATTTGGTACTAAGAATGTCACTGAAAAAGTTAAAACGATTTTGGGCAAAGTCTCTTAGTTTTAAGTATTTTGTTTCTAAGACGATCTTGTACCAGGTCGTCTCATTGTTCCTTGCCTTAAACCATTTTTCAACATTTTGAATGTTGAAACGATCTTGATTAAGATCGTCTCTTATCCAGGTTTTCCATACTTAACATTTTTTTCAAGAAGTCAAGGATAAGACGATCTTGCCAAGACCGTCTTTGTTATTCTTCCTTGTGTAAATTTTGCCATGAAACCCTTGAGACCAAGACAAGAACGATCTTGTCAGGATCGTTCTAGTGTCTGAACGCTGTGTGGTGGTTGTTTCAAAATGAAAATTGAAAATCAAAAATGGGTAACTGAACTCGTATGAGATCGGTTTGCTCAAAATCTAATACATTTAGATATAAAGGGGAAATCATTGTGATGATTTCACTTTATATTTCAAAGTGTTAGAATTTTTTTTTCTTTCAAATTTTTTTTAACCTGAGTTTAACCTCAGGACGATCTTGTCAAGATCGTCCTAGGTTCCATACTTAGAATTTTTTTTCTTTCAAAATTTTTTTAATTTTTTTTGTTTTTGTGTCAAAGTGCTTTGTATTTTCATATAATCACAATTTATTTGAAATACAGGGAATCGAACGCCTTTGTGTACTTCCTTGCTATTTTAAATACTTTGTACTTATATGATTATACTTTATATTCTGCGTTTATCTTCTCATTTCAAATGATTTATTTAAATCATTTGAGTGAACCTTGTTATTTGCTTTTCAAACATTAATTTTTGTATGAATTAAATTTTCTTTTGTCTTAACACAGAAAAATCAAAAATGGATCATCAAGAAATTATTGAATATGATGAAGAGGTTGCACTAAATGAATCCATTGAAGAGATTCTCATTGCCGGAAATACAAGCAATATGAGAAACAACAGAGCATTATATGATCCATTCATTGCTCCCGGCTTTCAAATTTTTTTGTGTCAAAGTGCTTTGTATTTTCATATAATCACAATTTATTTGAAATACAGGGAATCGAACGCCTTTGTGTACTTCCTTGCTATTTTAAATACTTTGTACTTATATGATTATACTTTATATTCTGCGTTTATCTTCTCATTTCAAATGATTTATTTAAATCATTTGAGTGAACCTTGTTATTTGCTTTTCAAACATTAATTTTTGTATGAATTAAATTTTCTTTTGTCTTAACACAGAAAAATCAAAAATGGATCATCAAGAAATTATTGAATATGATGAATTTGAGTCCAATGAAGAGATGTTTGCTGCTCTAATTTCAATTGGCTATGAAGGTGCTTTGTCTAGAACCAAAGATTTCAAATTGAAAAATCTTCCAAAGATCTGGTATTATGTGTACTCCATCCTAAGCAACTGCTTAACTCCTTACACAAGAGGGATGGACAATCTGACACAGCCAATGCTGCACATCTTCTATGCTGTTGTTTTCAACAGACATTACGACATTGCTCAACTTCTGTGGGATCAGTTGATCGTACTAGTAAATGGCAAAGTTTCTGCTCCCAAGAAGTATATTCCATTTATAAGATTTCTAACAGCAATTGTCTACAGTGCCATAAGACAAGAGAGAAGCATTCCAAGGCTTCCAGACAGCAGCAAAGTGATCATACATTTTTATAAGTATGTTAGAGATTCTGGAACTGCTAACCATACTTTCTTGATTCCATCATTTCTTTTAGATATGGTTTCAGATGCTGATGATGATAAGAAAGCTTATCTGGACTGGATTAGAACAGCAATGGGACCGGAAAACCTCCCGGTTCTTGCCCAAGCTGTACATAGGACACCTGGTGAGGGGTCAAGTGTGAAAAGAAAAGAGCGTGAGGGTGAATCCAGTTCCAGTAAGCCAAAGAAAAAGAAACAAAAAGGCGAAATGTTTGTGTTAAGGCTAAGTAAGCAAGTGCACCAAAAGAAGAAGAAAAAGAGTTCTTCAAAGAATCTCAAAAGCAAAGCTCAAGCCGAATCTTCTTCTGAAAAGACTGCTTCTGGTTCTCCTAAACAAATCCGATCACCACCCCCCAGAACACAAACACCTCAAACACCATCATCTCCATCTTCACCAAAATTACCTCAATCACCAATTCATCAATCTTCACCACTTCCGGAAATTACTACACCTGAACCACCTATCATACCTCAATCTACCTCAACCATACCTTCATCATCTTTTGTCCGCTCTCCTCCACCGACTTATACTCAAGGTCGTAAGAAATCAATTCCTGTTAATATTCGCAAAACCTTTAAACGATCTCGTTTTGAGTATGACCGATTTCAACAGCCCGAACCAGAAGAAAAGATTCCTACTGATAGTGATGCGTCTGATGATGATGCTAATCAGTTTGCTGATGATGTTATGAACATCTCGGAGGAACAAGGAAGGAATGAGGGAGGGGTTGAAAATCTCAGAGAGGTTGAGAGGACAGGGTTAGGTGAAAGGCATAAAGAAAAAGTTGGCCTCCAATTAGTCCTAAACCAATATCAACGCCGGGTTTACCCCAGGATAGAAGTCGAGAACTACCCATTCTCGCATGCACAAAACATAACAACAATAACACCCCCACAAACAACAACAACAACAACAACAACCAACAACAACAACAACAACAACAACAACAACAACAACAACAACAACAACAACAACAACAACAACACCAACAACAACAACAACAACAACAACAACAACAACAACAACAACAACAACAACAACAACAACAACAACAACAACAACAACAACAACAACAACAACAACAACAACAACAACAACAACAACAACAACAACAACAACAACAACAACAACAACAACAACAACAACAACAACAACAACAACAACAACAACAACAACAACAACAACAACAACAACAACAACAACAACAACAACAACAACAACAACAACAACAACAACAACAACAACAACAACAACAACAACAACAACAACAACAACAACAACAACAACAACAACAACAACAACAACAACAACAACAACAACAACAACAACAACAACAACAACAACAACAACAACAACAACAACAACAACAACAACAACAACAACAACAACAACAACAACAACAACAACAACAACAACAACAACAACAACAACAACAACAACAACAACAACAACAACAACAACAACAACAACAACAACAACAACAACAACAACAACAACAACAACAACAACAACAACAACAACAACAACAACAACAACAACAACAACAACAACAACAACAACAACAACAACAACAACAACAACAACAACAACAACAACAACAACAACAACAACAACAACAACAACAACAACAACAACAACAACAACAACAACAACAACAACAACAACAACAACAACAACAACAACAACAACAACAACAACAACAACAACAACAACAACAACAACAACAACAACAACAACAACAACAACAACAACAACAACAACAACAACAACAACAACAACAACAACAACAACAACAACAACAACAACAACAACAACAACAACAACAACAACAACAACAACAACAACAACAACAACAACAACAACAACAACAACAACAACAACAACAACAACAACAACAACAACAACAACAACAACAACAACAACAACAACAACAACAACAACAACAACAACAACAACAACAACAACAACAACAACAACAACAACAACAACAACAACAACAACAACAACAACAACAACAACAACAACAACAACAACAACAACAACAACAACAACAACAACAACAACAACAACAACAACAACAACAACAACAACAACAACAACAACAACAACAACAACAACAACAACAACAACAACAACAACAACAACAACAACAACAACAACAACAACAACAACAACAACAACAACAACAACAACACAAACAACAACAACAACACTCCCACAAACAACAACAACAACAACAACAACCTTACCACCAACTCCACCGTCACAAGCATTTCCAGATCCAAGTTCACCACACCATTCTTCAAGCTCATCTTCTGATTCTGATTCGTCTGAATACTTAAGTGATTGCTCTCCAAAACGAATTGCAACCAGTGGATTATCAACCGATACTTTAATTGTCGCTCTTATGAATCGGTTGAGATCTGAAGAACCAAATCTCTCATCGCATAAACGCTCAATTTATCAATCACTTTTGGCATACTTATCTTTTCAAAATACTCAAATTGAACAACAGGCTCAGATTGAAGCACTTCAAAAGAGAGTAACAGAACTTGATCAACAATGCCGACTGGCTAATATCTCCAGGCGTCGGGATGATCAAGACCCTGATGATCAACCCGAGGGGGAGAATATAAGAGATATTAGAGAGGGTCATGAGACACAAACTCAAAATGATCAAGAAACTGTGCAAGAAGTTGTTCAAGAAACAGAGACTCAAGGAGGAACTCAAGAAGATTCAGATGATTTGCCTCCACTTGTCAGAAATATTTCTCACTATTATTCTTCTACATCAAGTTCTGATGAGTCAAGTGATCCTGATCCATTTCAACCAGAGAATGGTCATGATGATGAGTCTGATTCAGATAATCCAGATGATGCTCCTGCAAGTATTGCTAAAGAAGAATATGGAGAGGATATTTTTGAAGAGATAGTTTATCAGCTAAGAGACCCAGAAAATCTTGAGACTCCAAATGAACTTGGACAAGGTGTTAGACATCCAAGAATCTCAAGAGATACAATATGGCAGATCAACGAAGGGTATTTTGCTGAGAATTACGAGCAAATTTTGGATTTGAGCACTAGACCTGAAGAAATGGTGTGCAGAGCTAGATATCTAGAAGAAAGAGCTTTTCAAATTTATTGCTCATCGAGTGAAAGACTCAACATGACCTTGAATCGATTAAGAGCTTTCTTTCTATTCAGACATCAAGGTCAAAGAGATGCTTATATGGAGCTGATGAATGCTGAAAGCTCAGTGAGAGCTGAATGGTGGTACCAACAATTTCAAAT
>CM067168.1:135014069-135059069 GCA_034093135.1 Erigeron breviscapus | reverse complement strand
AACTGGCCCTTTTCTGCTTGCCCATCTCACACCCTGGACATGGCTTTTCTTTATTGAAAGAAATCTGAGGTATCCCATCAACCAATTGTTTGCGAGACAACTTGTTAATATTTTTGAAATTCAGTACCATTATCACTTCGCAACTGACAGACTTTTCGAGTATACTTGAGTTCAATTCTTTTGATGAGAGAGATGATTTCAGCAGGTGCATCACTTTTAGACCCGAGGAATACAACCCAGCAAAATCTGATGAATTCATCAACCACAACTAGAGTGTACTTCTTTCCAGCTCTAGTTTGAATATTCACTGGACCAAAGAGATCCATATGAAGCATGTGAAGAGGTTCAGTGATGCTAAAGTTTTGCCTTGTTTTGAAACTGGCCCTTTTCTGCTTGCCCATCTCACACCCTGGACATGGCTTTTCTTTATTGAAAGAAATCTGAGGTATCCCATCAACCAATTGTTTGCGAGACAACTTGTTAATATTTTTGAAATTAAGATGGGATAATCTTTTATGCCACAGCCAGTTGGTGTCCTCATCAGCCTTGGTATAGAAGCACTACTCTTTTGGAGCTGGTTCCATATCCATGATGTACACATTTCCTTTTCTTGGTGCAACCATCACCACTTTCCAATCCTTGTTAAATATGGTGCCTTGAGCAATATCGAACAAAACTCTATAGCCGTCATCACAAAGTTGGATTACACTGATGAGGTTGTATTTCAAACCATTCACAAATGCAACTCTTTTGAATTCGACCTATCCGTTATTGAGTACACCATATTCTTCAGTCTTTCCACTTTGATCATTACCAAACATCACTGCCGGTCCATCTTGGACAGTGAACTCTTCAAGCAGGGGCTTACATCCGGTCATAGTCCGGCCAGTTGCGCTGTCCAGATACCAGGTGTTCTTCTTTCGATCGCCCTGCACACTCACAAAAATCATCAGTTATTTTTGTGAACCCATCTTTTCTTGATGGGTTCACTGGACTTCTCTACAGAAGTCTCAGTTGATTCTTGTGGTGGTAAACTGAAGACTACATCTGGATCTTTTTCACCAGATCCAGGTGCAGGAGTAAAAACGATTGGTATTTGATACCTGCTCCCCTTTTTCTTATCAAATTTAGTTCCAGATGGAACATTCTTTTGTTTTGGTTTTGAAGGGGGTTTAATATTTTGTTTTTCAACTGGAGGTGATGAACCTCCTTCCAGATTTTTAATCCGGGCAGTACAACTCTGAACCTGTCTAGACAAAAGTTGGAGTTGACTTTCCAGTTTAAAAAAAATATTGTTTTCATCAGGCTGCTGAACCTTGGACCTTGGTTCAGCTGGAGTTTTAGTCTTTTGGGTCTTGGGCTCCTTAGACTTCTGAGGTAAAGGCTTGTTACCAATGGCCTTTTTAACTGGAGCACTAGCCTGATTGGCTCCAGGTTTAACCTCAATGGGGGTGGTCTCAGTGGGTTCAGTTTTGATAATCTCAGGTTGATCATATGGAGTTTCAACCCTGAGAGCTGGAGGCAATGCATGAAGATCTGGTATGAGAGCTGCCATTTCAAGATCTCCAGATTTCCATGCATTTTTCTGGGCATCTATTGTTCTAGAAAATGCATCATAATTCTTTCCAGATGCTTTTACCCATGACTTGATAATCAATTGTTCTTTTTCAAGATCAGATACTAATTTTTGATTATCAAATTCGAAAGCCTCAATTTTCAAAACTGACTCCTTGAGAGCCAACTGGACACTTTGTAAATCATTTAATTGTGGTTTAACATTGTTAAGTTCAATTAAGATAGTATCCAGATATCTTTCACTATCTGCTCTACAGTTTCCACAAAATCCAAATCACCACTTAATGATTCAGCAAGGTCCAGTTTCAGTTCTGGGTCAACCTGGTTGTCATAATCACATACCTTTTTCAAAATGATGTCCACCCATCTTCCAGTGATGAAATCTTCTTTTGCCACATGTTGCTGTTGATCTTCCAAGGCCATGAAACACATGTCCCTTTCCTCTTCTTCATCAGCTGATGAGTCATCAGAGTACTCCCATTTTCTTAAGCTTCTTATATTTAGCTTTATAGCTATCATCAGGCCGATTGAAATTTGGGACAGAGGGACTAGTTTGGTTGTTCATCTGACTAGATCTGCATTCCTTCACAAAATGACCATTCTTACCGCATTTATAGCAGGTAAGATTGGTTTTATCCAGAGAGCTGGAGTTGGAAGCATTGTTTGGCCCATTAAATCTTTTGGATTTATGCTTAAACCTATTAAAGGTTTTAGCAATCATGGCTACCAGATCATCATCATCAGTTTCATCACAACCATCACTAATTTCAGTGGTCAGGCCAGAGTTCAAGAAACTGTTTAACATCTCCTTCATTGAGTGTGACTGGACACTCTCTGCAGATATTAAAACAGCACAAGGTCGCTCAGTTACGCTAACAACCTTGGGACTCTGGGCATGGTTCATGGCATCCTGCTCAGCCACCAGTCTTGCTGCATTATTATCTTCAGTTAATCTGAAGGCTCCATAGAGCGATGCAAGAGTGTGACTGTGCAGAGTTTTACCTTGTCTTAAGACAAGAACCATATTTTCCCATTTGGAAGGAAGAATATCACAAAACTTCTCAAGAAGAATATCCTTATCCTTCTCTACACCCAAGCCTATCAACTGATTAATGAGGCTAGAAAACCTGGTGTAAGTACCAGTTAGACTTTCATTGGGCATAGCAAAGAAGGATTCATACTTCTTGTTCAGGGCAACCTTTCTGGTGACAATGGTGTCATCACCTCCTTCAAACTGAATGACTAATTCATCCCACATTGACTTGGCACTGGGAACAACACAAGTTTTGGAATTAAGTCTTCAGGGACAGCTCCAAGGATCATGTTCTTGAGTCTGGTGTCCAGATCTACAAGTCTACGATCCTTATCAGACCAGTGGTCTTTGAGCTTTTCTCTGGAACCTCTTCTTCCAGTTGGATATAGAAGAGGACTTACCCCAAGAAACATGGGTATATACGGTCCATCCTTAAGGATTTTCAGCATATATCTCTCTATCCCACCAAAATGCAAGAGCATTCTGGCCTTCCATGTACCGAAGGTCTCACTATTTCCATCAAATTTGGGAACAGGAGTGTTAGAATAATGTACATAGACATGGTTTGGGGCAGTAGGAGGAGGAGGGTTTGTATTAACAATTTGAACAGGTGGTGTATTAGTATTCAGAGGGTTTTCACCTTGACCAGAACCATCTCCACCTTTAGTAGTAGTCATCTAAGCAGATCTAGGCAAGTATTTTAGCCTTCTGCTCTGATATCACTTGTAAGTCCCAACTCAATAGATGGTACTACCTGAAGACACCTCAATATCAATGGTGGAGTTACTTTGCAATATAAGCGCTGAACTGGAGACGACCAGTTGCAGTGAGTATATACCAAGTTCTTGGATAGATTACTTATTTAAGTGACAATAAGTAAAAGACAATGCAATATTATAAAATACTTGTAAAGTAAATTGATGAGACAATATGTATTTTTCAAGTGTAATTTATTTATTAACTTTAAATAAATTACAAGGTTGTTGCGAAACCAAGATAATACAAATATGTAAATATCCTAACAACCTATGAAATACAATTGATCTACACTTGGAAATTCTCATGACAATCGAAACACTTAAAGTTGTGAAATGTTCCTTTTTGCGATTGAGAGAATATTGCACAAGTTCACCAAGAATATTGCAGGTTTGCAAAGTGTTGCAAAGTCTGTTATGCAAAGTGTAATTTCTTGTTGTGCAAAGACCTTTATTTATAGGCAAAGTTGACATTGGGATGTCAACTTTGGCCGTACAAATATGGTTTAGAACATTTAAGGAATAGCATTTAATTCCTTAAAATGTTGTGTAAAGTTACAGAATAAAGTAACTTTTCTCAACCTGCTTTATGTACCTTTTGTACTTTATACATAGATAAATCCTTTTATCCGTGTACTAGCACATAAAGCATAAAGGTCAATTCCTCGTAATCAGTGTAAAGCTTTGTAAGAGCTTTCCACTGATGGTCTCCAGTTTGTAACTGAGTAGAATGTCAACTAGGCCTCGCTGCCATTGTCATTCTCTATCTTCCACTTGTTGTCTTCGACTTCAACTGGAATGATGTTACCAGTTTGTAACCACAAGATAATAATGAGGATTTATGAGCCTTTGCATCTAATGAACTTGTGTAAGAAAGATTTGCTGAAGCTGAACAGTGTGGATATTTGGATTCCAAAAGATTTTCAGGGTCCAGCTTTGCGATATAGGAATGCAGTGAGTTTGTGCTTGAAGATTGGTTTACATTCAGACTGTGATTTCTATAAGGCTGCAGAAGGTTCAGAGGAAGTTCAGAAGAAGAAGGCTGATAAGAAGCAGAAGAAGTAGATTGAGGACGAAGACTAGACTAAGACATATTTTATTTTAACATCTAGAAGCTATTGCCAAGGGGGAGTCTGTAAGTGCACGTCTATGTCAATAGCAGTCTAGATTGTTTGGTCTTATATTGTAATATGTCTTTGTAAAGTAATTTTCATTAATGAACTTCATATTATGCATAGAATACTAGATTAAGTTTAAGTATTAAATGTATAAATTCTGCTAAGTGTGAATTGCGACCTCGCAATTCACAGAGGCAATTACGACCTCGTATTTGCAGGGTCAAATACGTGGTAGGACACGAATTGCGAGCTCGCAATTGTGTTGAGCTGGGCCAGAAATGCGAGGCTGCATAGCTGAAGCCCATGTCGAATTGTTTCTTATAAATACCGAACCCTAACAGAGATTAGGGTTAAACATTTGTCAAAATATCAAGCATATTTGCAGGTTAAGTCATCAGGTATTGTTCCATACGGCCTAGAGAAGATCTGTGAGGCAGCAGATAATCTGAAGGCTCGTTTCTCATTGTTGTGAATCACCAAGTTATAGAGAAGAATTCCGCACCTCAAGATAACTAGAGCAAACTATTAACGATCCAGTTCAAGGGGACTTACAACACTCAAAACCAATAGGGTTTACGTGTTTCCATGTCAGCACATCAGGCCCATAAGGGTTTGGCCTGTTTGTGTATTTCCCAGAACACGCAAACTGTTTGAGTGTTCTTCTGAACAAGCACATTTTGCTTGTTCCTCAAGAACTCTCAAACCATTTGAGTGTTCTTCTGACCAAGCACATTTTGCTTGTTCCCAAGAACTCTCAAATGACACTTAGGAATATTTAACTTAATGTTCCTACTGCTGTAAACGCAGAACCAACGTTAACTTAATTACCCTTTATATGTATTGTTTACATCCATGTTAAGTACCTGCAATGTAACACCCCAACATGGCGGAATCATGGGATGTCACACAAAAAGCATAGCACTACATGGAAAATTAAGTAGAGACAATACTATATGCAAATAAGGATTTGGGCAATCCATATCAAGTTCAAATACGAGTACAAAATACAACATGGGATCACAAAATGCATAAGGAGCACATGCCATCAAAGTTACAAAAGAGTATAATCCAAAAATGATGGCCGATAATCCTAAGCACAACCGGTCAAGGGAAATCAATGAATCACGGATCAAATAGTCAAGCCCAAATCCTAGCAAAGTCATGCAAATCATCCATTACGTCCTTGATTAGCTTGATTACCTGAAAAGTGTACTAAAACGGGTCAACATAAAGTTGGTGAGTTCGTAGGTTTAAACGTTAAAATCATAGTGTCGGGATAATAACCGTTAAGGGTATTCAAGGATGAGGACACTTACGTCATCATCCATACGTTCACAATTCATCATATCAACGTTACGTTACAACAAACGTTCATACACAATATTCACGTTAAACGATATCGTTAACAACAACGTTATGCCACAATGGTGGACTTACTCGTTATGCCATAAACATGGACTTTACGTTATGCCACCATCGTGGACTTACTCATTACGTTATGCCACGAATCGTGGACTTACTCATTATCACAATCATTCATCACAACAAGCATTCATAAATACGTTTACGGAAAACAAAGCATTTACGTTCACAAATCATCGTTTAATATCAATTCATTTCAAATAAACCGTTAAAACGTCTACATAAAACAAGTACACTTTTTACCCCAAATATAAGAGAAAACGGGGCTACGAAACTCACCTTTGCCGAGCAAGTTAAGTAAATGACAAGTTATGTAGGTCCAAGGTTTGTCACACGTTCCCCACCTATTAATCATACAATATACGTTTACCATTAATACTTTACTTGAGTTCGAATGGTGGTGTTCGACTTTAGACGACTACCGGGACACACACAATACACTAGAGAAGCCCAGAGATGATTTCAATGAAAGCTAGACGCGATACGAGAAGTTGGAAATCAAAGCTAGTAAAACAGGAAATTAAAGAAAAGAGGAGGCCGTAAATTACGGCCATGGGCACCGTAATTTACGGTGGTTCAAAATACACAAGCGTAATGTACGGTCAAAACAGGCGTAAGGTACGGTTCTCTAGATTCAGCGTCTCATGCACCCATTTTTGGCGTAAACAGAAGGTTTTGGGCGTAAAGTCATTTTGACAATTGGAGATAGGCGTAACCTACGGTCCATTGGCCGTACAGTCAACGCAACTGAAGACTTCCTCCAGTTGAGAACTGACCAGTTGAAGAATCATTCTAGTTGAAGTCGAAGACAACAAATGGAAGATAGAGAATGGCAATGGCAGCGAAGCCCAGTTGGCATTCTAGTCAGTTACAAACTGGAGACCATCAGTGGAAAGCCCTTACAAAGCTTTACACTGATTACGAGGAATTGACTTGTATACTTTATGTACCTTTACCCGGATAATAAGCCTTGTCTTATTATTTAAGTAATATAAGGTACATAAATGAGGGAAAGAAAAAGAGATAGAGATAAGGTTTTGGTAAAGTAAAATGAGTGGGTGTGTGGGTATAAGGTTGGGGACGGCCAAGGGGTCTCAATTATGAGGCCCCGCTTCGCTAAATTCGACAAATAGCTAAACCTTATCCATTTAATCTCTAAAACAAACCCGTAAATGCAAATAAATTCAACGTTATATTAAAACATGATAAAACATTCAATAACTCATATAAATTCACGAAATCGTTTACATTCATTTACGTTAAATCACAAGTCAACAAAAGTCAAAACTCTTGGATGTTACATTATTCCCCCGTTAAAGGAATTTCGTCCCGAAATTCTAAGTTAACTAGATTCGCTAAACAGTGGGGATACCTAGCTTTCATCGAATCCTCTCGTTCCCAAGTGAACTCTGGTCCTCGTCTCGCTTGCCATCTAACTTTAACAATCGTATACCGAGTATTCTTTAACTTCTTAGTTTCCCGATCTAAGATTTCTACCGGTTCTTCTACGAATTTCAACGCTTTATCAACTCGGACTTCATCTAAAGGTACGTGAAGCGTTGGGTCGGCCAAACACTTCCTAAGATTACACACATGAAAGACATTGTGAACTACACTCAAGTGTTAAGGAAGTTCCAAACGATACGCTACCAGACCAATTCGTTCCAAAATCTTAAATGGGCCAATATATCTTGGACCCAACTTACCACGTTTCACAAAACGAACCACTCCCTTCTACGGAGACACTTTGAGTAACACAAAATCACCAACTTCGAATTCGAGAGGTCGTCGTCTAACATTGGCATACTTTAGTTGTCGTTCTCGGGCCACTCTCAACTTCTCTTTGATTTGAGAAATCACTTTAGTCGTTTCAACAACAATCTCGGGTCCAATGAGTTGGCTTTCACCAACTTCCGCCCAAGCTACAGGTGATCGACAATCTCTCCCATACAAAGCCTTAAATGGGGCCATTTGTATGCTAGCATGATAGCTATTGTTATAGGAGAATTCGACCAAAGGGAGATGCACATCCCAATTACCACCGAAATCTATGGCACAAGCTCTTAACATATCTTCTAACGTTTGAATTGTCCTTTCACTTTGACCATCGGTTTGTGGATGGAACGCCGTACTCATGTCAAGTCGAGTACCCATCGCTTTTTGAAACGCCTTCCAAAACTTGAAGTAAATCGGGCATCCCGATCGGTTATTATGGAAATTGGCATTCCATGTTTGGATATCACTTCTTTGATGTACAAGCGTGCCATGGTGTCAAACTTGTCGTCTTCTCGATGGCTAAGAAGTGATCCGACTTAGTCAACCGATCAATAATCACCCAAATGGTGTCCCGACCATTACTCGTTCTTAGCAACTTTGTGATGAAGTCCATGGCAATCTCTTCCCATTTCCACACCGGTGTTCTCGGTTGAACTAGCAAACTCGGGTTGGTCTCGGGTCTTCTCCAACTCTTTACCGCTTCAATCTTACTAGGATCAACGTGTATACCTTCCTTGCTCACCACATGTCCAAGGAAGTGGACTTCTTCCAACCAAAATTCACACTTGGAAAACTTGGCATATAACTTTTCCTTTCGAAGTAACTCCAAGACTAGCCTCAAATGCTCCGCGTGATCTTCCTTCGTTAAAGGAATTTCGTCCCGAAATTCTAAGTTAACTAGATTCGCTAAACCAGTGGGGATACCTAGCTTTCATCGAATCCTCTCGTTCCCAAGTGAACTCTGGTCCTCGTCTCGCTTGCCATCTAACTTTAACAATCGTATACCGAGTATTCTTTAACTTCTTAGTTTCCCGATCTAAGATTTCTACCGGTTCTTCTACGAATTTCAACGCTTTATCAACTCGGACTTCATCTAAAGGTACGTGAAGCGTTGGGTCGGCCAAACACTTCCTAAGATTACACACATGAAAGACATTGTGAACTACACTCAAGTGTTAAGGAAGTTCCAAACGATACGCTACCAGACCAATTCGTTCCAAAATCTTAAATGGGCCAATATATCTTGGACCCAACTTACCACGTTTCACAAAACGAACCACTCCCTTCTACGGAGACACTTTGAGTAACACAAAATCACCAACTTCGAATTCGAGAGGTCGTCGTCTAACATTGGCATACTTTAGTTGTCGTTCTCGGGCCACTCTCAACTTCTCTTTGATTTGAGAAATCACTTTATTCGTTTCCACAACAATCTCGGGTCCAATGAGTTGGCTTTCACCAACTCTTTACCGCTTCAATCTTACTAGGATCAACGTGTATACCTTCCTTGCTCACCACATGTCCAAGGAAGTGAACTTCTTCCAACCAAAATTCACACTTGGAAAACTTGGCATATAACTTTTCCTTTCGAAGTAACTCCAAGACTAGTTTCAAATGCTCCGCGTGATCTTCCTTCGTCTTGGAATAGATAAGTATGTCATCAATGAAAACAATGACGAACTTATCCAAATATGGATCACACACCCGGTTCATCAAGTCCATGAATACCGCCGGTGCATTAGTTAGACCGAAGGGCATGACTGTGAATTCGAAGTGCCCATATCGAGTTCGAAAAGCCGTTTTTGGAATATCATCTTCGTGCACCCGCAATTGATGGTAACCCGACCGCAAATCAATCTTTGAAAAGTATTTAGCACCTTGGAGTTGATCAAACAAGTCGTCGATCCTAGGAAGAGGATAGCGATTTTTCACCGTTAGTTTATTCAATTCTCTATAATCGATGCACATTCGGAAAGACCCGTCTTTCTTCTTGACAAATAAGACCGGTGCTCCCCACGGTGATTGACTAGGGCGAATGAAACCCTTTTCTTGAAGTTCTTTGAGTTGGGTAGCCAACTCTTGCATTTCGGTCATGGCTAGGCGATATGGTGCCTTGGCCAGGGGGAAGCGTTAGGAATAAGTTCAATACGAAAATCGAGTTGCCGAGAGGGAGGCAAACCCGGTAAATCATCCGGAAAGACATCCGCAAACTCATTGACTACGGGCACGGTCTTCAATTCAACCTTGGTGATGTTAACATTATACACTTTACTTTCCCAAGACTCGGACTTTTCACCTTGAACCACTAATTCCTCACCATTCTCTAACGGTATTCTAACTATTTTATTACCACAATCGATTACCGCGTTAACGGACGACATCCAATCCATACCAACGATCACGTCAAAACTACCAATATCAAAAGGGACCAAATCTATGTAAAACGGGTGGTCGTCCAAATCTAAGATACAATCACGTGCAATTTGACTAACTCTAGACAAACCGCCATTTACCATTTCGAGCTCAAAATAATACATCAACGGGCTAAGACTAGCATTAATCAACGGAATAAAATCATTGGATATGAGGCTAAAATCGGCTCCGGAATCAAATAACACGGTGACATATTGGTCATTGAGAAGAAAAGTACCTGCCACAACGTTTGGATCAACATGAGCCTCGGCCGCATTCACGGCAAAAGCTCTACCACGGGGGGCCAATTGTTGACGAGGAGCTTGAGGAAGTTGTTGTTGTGGTTGTTGTTGTCCTTGAAGCCCTCGGTTTTGGTTTGGACCGGCAATTTGTAGTTGATTCGGGTGCACGGTCACTTGAACTTGTTGGCCGATGAGATTTGGACATGTGTTTCGGTAGTGCTCTTGACTACCACATTCATAGCAATTGCCCCGAGCCGGAAAACGAGCATTAAGAGGAACAACATTCAATGGTGCACCCCTAGGATTAGTGGGGCACATCTTGGCCATATGGCCCGGTTGATTGCAATAGAAACACGCTTCGCAACGATATTGAGGCCTATGATGACGTTACACCTAGGGCACCAAGGAGCCGTCCCGGCATAACCTTCCTTAACCGACATAGTCGCCGCAAACACCTTCCCACCTCTAGTTGGTTTCTTGTTGTGATACCTCTCCACCTTCTTGGTACCACTAGACTCAGCTACTTCTTTTCTCTTGCCATCACTTTTGCTCAACTTGCCACCCCTAGTAAGTTCCAATGTCACGCTAGCGGTGCGGGTGGTTGCCTCTTTGTATGTCAAAGGCATGGTGGGGTGAGAAACAAGCATCCTCACTTCATGAGGCAACCCCGCAACATACTTCTCAATTTTCACATCATCGGGTCTCACATAATGGGGAATGAGTCTAGAGAGTTGGCCAAAACGGCGAGTGTAACTCTCATAGTCTCCACCCTTCATGCAAGCTTAGAGAATTCTTCTTGCAAATTCCTTATTTCGTGTGCCGGACAATATTTAGTAATTATCATTCTTTTGAAGTCTCCCCAAGGAAGGTTGTTAGCCGCATCGATCCCCAATTCCTCAACCTCCTCATTCCACCATTCAAGAGCATCACCTTTCAACATGCCGGTGACATAAGAAATTCGTTGGTGATAAGCACAACCACTCCGAACAATGATTGATTCAATTGTCTCCAACCATTCCAAACAACCCGTGGCACCACCTTCTCCCTTAAATTCCGGAGCTCCACAAAGTTTGAAGTCTTTAAACAAACATCCTTGTTGATAAGCAAATTGTCCTCTTGGTTGCACAAAACCTTCTTCTCCATCATCACCGTTTACATTCACATCTTCATCTTCATTTTGAACATGAACCGCTTCATCTTCCGGTTCTTCTTGTTCATTTCTTGTAACAACCCTACTTTTAACATTATATATGTTCTAGTTATGTTGTCTATGATCCCGCAAGCCATAGTTATACTTGAAGCTAGTAGATAATGCCCCTAAATTAGCAATCTAAAGCTATTGTTCAATTCTAAATTTAATTTATAAAATGCCATTGAACAAAATTTTTATTGATGATCAATTAAGTTATAAATGATAAATTGAGCCTCACAAGTTGAGATATCAATCAAAAATTCTTAAAAATGTCCAACAAATCAATCACCAACCAATTTAAGTAAATATGACATGAGAATAAAGATTCCTATCTCAAAGTATAGTCATACATTATTATGTACATAAAAGTGTTAAATAACAATAAGTATATATATATATGCTTAAAATAAATACAAGTTTATAAATAAAGGCTTATGTAACAAATTAAAAATACAAAAATATATACATACACACATATATACACGACATATGTATATACATATATACACATACTAAGATAAGTAATTAACTTACACTAGGCCGGCCTCCCCCCATTCCCCCATACATTTCCTCCAACCAAAATACATCCTTCCTTATACTCCCCATACACTTAACACCCAAAACCCTTATTCTCCCAACACTTTCACACACCTTCTCTCTCAACAAAAAGAAAAGAAAAACTCTCCATCTCTCCCTTTTCTCCTTCTTCAAATAGGCCAAGCAAAAACAAGGCAAGAACAAGGCTAAATCTCATCTAAACTTATATTAATAATAAGGGTTTTAAGTTAGATTAATAAAGGGTCAATCCAAGCAAGGTTCAAGGGTTGTTTTAGGCTTAGATTAAGGGTTATAAGAGGCTTCAAGAGTCATGAAAATTCTGCCCATTTTTCACCATCAAAACCAAGTTCAAGAGGGTATAATCTTCATCCTTTTTACTAGATCTAATCTTGTTCTTGTTTATATTCAAAGGTTTTATCAAAAACTCATACTTTCTTCTTATTTTCTTTGTAATATACACTTAATGAGGGCAAAGTTGATAGGATCTTTCTTTCCATGCTCATGCATGTCGAATCTAAGAAGAAAAATCCAAGGATTCAACAAGTTTAAGACCCAAAAGTGTTGTTATAGATTAGTAGTTTTTAAAGTGATTTTCCTTTTGATAGATCTATATGTTTTTGTATATTTTGAAGAATATATTTCTGGGTTTTTTATTAAAAAAAGATGTTTTTATGTTGTTGAATGTTAGATCTATAAAAGTTGGTATTAAAAAGTGTTGATTTGAATGCATGTATGCTAGATTTAAGAAAGTTGGATCTTTTGTTGGATTATGAGATGGATATGGACTTGTTATAAGTGAAAAATATGTTAATATTCTGGAAAAATTAATGAAATAACAATGAGACAAAGCTTGGACCAAAACATGTTAAAATAAGCTAGAAATCATAAACCAAAAACACGCAAAAATGCATTTTGAGCACACACATGCACCATAATCTTATGACCAAGGAAATATGATAAAACTACTGGAAATAAGTTGAAATATGTTAATATTCTGGAAAAATTAATGAAATAACAATGAGACAAAGCTTGGACCAAAACATGTTAAAATAAGCTAGAAATCATAAACCAAAAACACGCAAAAATGCATTTTGAGCACACACATGCACCATAATCTTATGACCAAGGAAATATGATAAAACTACTGGAAATAAGTTGAAATAAAAGTATAAAATTCAGATATTTTGGTTCATGACCACAATAAGCTCAAAAATCACCTTTTCGGGTCAAATAATCACTAACCGAAAGCACTAAATTGCACATATCACACCACCACCACTATCACGATTTTGGACACCAAAATATGATGAACTTTCTGGAAATAATGAAACAAGAATGAAAATCCATTTTGAAGTACCTTAATAGCTTAAGAAATGAGGCTAAAATCACTATTTCGGTAAACGATTTTAATCAAAAAATCCTCAAAATGAACAAGACACAAGAGAGGTTGAATTGATATGAACTTGTATTGATAAAAGTTGCCTAAAAGGCCTGGGATTTTTGGCTAAAATGTTTAGTGATGATTTCTAAGAATTTCCATGAATTATTGGATTTAAATGGTAATTAAAAGACATAAAAATCAATAAATAAATTATGTAAATCAAGAATGGGGTTAAATCATCTTAAACATTGATAAAAATAACTAAAACCTACTGGAGAATACACAAATAAAAGTATAAAACATGAAATTATAAATTAAGGAGCATGTATATCAGAAGATAATTCAAATGAAATTATTCATAATTTATAAAGGCAATTATGACACTTAAAAGTATTTTTAAGGAATTATTTAGTAAATAAATCAATAAAGTGAATAAATAAGTAATTAAATATTATTTAAATAAATGGAAAATACACAAATAAAAGTATAAAACATGAAATTATAAATTAAGGAGCATGTATATCAGAAGATAATTCAAATGAAATTATTCATAATTTATAAAGGCAATTATGACACTTAAAAGTATTTTTAAGGAATTATTTAGTAAATAAATCAATAAAGTGAATAAATAAGTAATTAAATATTATTAAATTAAATAAATAAAATACAGTTGAAATAAAAGTATAAAACTCAGATATTTTGGTTCATGACCACAATAAGCTCAAAAATCACCTTTTCGGGTCAAATAATCACTAACCGAAAGCACTAAATTGCACATATCACACCACCACCACTATCACGATTTTGGACACCAAAATATGATGAACTTTCTGGAAATAATGAAACAAGAATGAAAATCCATTTTGAAGTACCTTAATAGCTTAAGAAATGAGGCTAAAATCACTATTTCGGTAAACGATTTTAATCAAAAAATCCTCAAAATGAACAAGACACAAGAGAGGTTGAATTGATATGAACTTGTATTGATAAAAGTTGCCTAAAAGGCCTGGGATTTTTGGCTAAAATGTTTAGTGATGATTTCTAAGAATTTCCATGAATTATTGGATTTAAATGGTAATTAAAAGACATAAAAATCAATAAATAAATTATGTAAATCAAGAATGGGGTTAAATCATCTTAACCATTGATAAAAATAACTAAAACCTACTGGAGAAAAATAGCTAAAAGGCAAGATACATGTGTTACATAATTTAAAGATAAATAATTAAGTAAAAATAACTAATTAAATATTATTATTAAAATAAATGGAAAATACACAAATAAAAGTATAAAACATGAAATTATAAATTAAGGAGCATGTATATCAGAAGATAATTCAAATGAAATTATTCAAATTTATAAAGGCAATTATGACACTTAAAAGTATTTTTAAGGAATTATTTAGTAAATAAATCAATAAAGTGAATAAATAAGTAATTAAATATTATTAAATTAAATATATAATTACAAGTCAGAAAATATACATAAATATTAATATTATAAGACCACTAATGTCAAATATTATTACTAAGCAAAGTATACAATGGAGATCATATAAATCAAAGCCAAACTACCGAAATTCCAATAAACGTACAAAAACGTTTAATGAGAAAACGACTCCTACCACCAAATCTCTTTTAACCAAATAATGAGAGCATCATAATGTACTTAAATTCCACAATTAAGTAACAACCAAAGATGGGCAAGTCTACTAGCAAACATCTCATGATCTAGCACACTAGTTCATGCTACACACTCTTACGTTGTGTATATATAAATACCATGGTTTAGGCTTGCTTGGGGAGCAACAAGACTAGACGAAGATCTCGCATTTGATCAGCCCCTAACACTCTCAAATCAAGTGAGTCATAGCCCCCTTTCAAACTCTTTTATATGTTTTACTTGCGGGGTGAAAAGCATGATTAGTTAAAATGACTTTCTCTTATGAAATGATTCTTTGAAATAATGATAATGATATGGGAAGCATATTGTATGTTCAACGTGTTATATATTATATGATGAGCTTGAGTACTGTCAAACTGTTTCACCTCGGTACACCACTATTAACTCTTCGAGAGGCCTGTAGTTTGAGAGTTGCGCAACTAGGACTTGTCCCCTCACCCAACGAGTAACGGTGGGATGCTTGGTTTGTCTTTGTGGCGACCTTCATTCCCAGTCCGACCACGCGGTGCTCTAGCTACTATATCAGTGGTCATACCACGCCCCCTTATATTATTGGTCGTCTCCATGGCACGACACTCATTATTATTATTGCACATGATTGACGGCATGTGTCCCTTATTATCTTGGACATAACCGGTCTTAGTAGTGGCTCAAGACAATCTCATCAAATTATGTCATGGTAGTCTTACCATTGACCAAGTGTTATTGATATTATTCATGGTTGATTATTATAGATTGAACATACGGTTTGGGTATGGACAGTATGATGGAATTCTTGGAAATTTTATGACATATTATTTCTTGAATTGGATTAAATATATATGTGTTGTTAGCATAAACCTATGAACTCACTCAACTCTCGTAGTTGACACTTTTTCTTCATGCTTTTCAGGTCTAGGGCAGTAAGTTATCATTATGGACCGCCTCATGGATGATGTGTTTAATTATTGCATGTTGGACTAGTAATGCGAACATTTGATCTTTTGATAATGAATTTGGTTATGTAATGTTTATTAAACGTCAACTTGAACTTGTAACCTTTTGAATTTGAATGGCATTTGAAACTTTGTGTTGATGTTTTATATTTAAATCTTTTGTACCATGTCGTTCTGTGACATCTCGTGTTCCGCCTTAGTCGGGGTGTTACAGAAAAATGGTATCAGAGCTCAAGGTTATAGAGAATTTTTGCTATAACCTACGTATTTTCAAAACGAGTCGAATATTTCATAAACAATTGAGTCGATCATAAAGTATTCTTGTTTTACTTATGCATAGCCTGATCAACTATGCCTAACTAAAAATTTAATATGGAATGATCGAAACGATTGTCTAAGGGATATTCAAAATGAGTCTTTTGGAAATAAGTTTTAAAAACGATTCTTGGTGCAAAAGATACATAACCAAATCCAATGTTTGCATTACCTAATAGAACCCTTAGTTAATACCCCCACTTGGCTAGTATTACCTTGTCCATTTAGATATAATACATGAGAGCTATGCACAAGTTGAATCCTAGTCATTACTTTAATTACAAATGGTTATGTTGGTCGTGCGAGTCGAGTTGGTCGTCGGTTGTGGATGGTCATGTCGTTGTTTAGTTGTTAAGCTTGTGAGTCGTTGGTCGAGTTGGTTGGTTGCTTGTCAAATGGTTAAGGTCGTCTCATGGTCCGTCGAGTCGTCTTGCTGTCCGTAAGTTGCCACATGGGTCGTCAATGGTCAAGTCGGTCGTCCATGGTCGTCTAAGCGTCGAGTCAAGTCGTCATCTCACGCCTTTGTGAAACTTGTGTAGGAACATCATGTCGCAAGCAAGTGGAGCTTCCGGATCAGCCCCTAGACCAAGGAATTTGTATGGATTCGTGGACCACTTGGAAGAGGAAGAAAGGAGACGCCTAGAGCAAGAGCAACCTCCCCAACCGCTCCAAGAAGAAGAAGAAGAAGAAGAAGAAGAGACCGAACCAATGGAAGACCCATCGGAAGACGATGATGCTAGAAGTGTTGCCTCTAGCCAACCTGGACGCCGCTCACCCTCGCCACCACCATCACCACCAGCCCCTAGAGCACCCACTCCGCCAAGGCAAGATGAACCCATGAACCTAAGTGATGGGCGATTTCCAGCCCAAGACCCATACGTTCAGCCGCGCCTTCCTCGTGATCATCCCTGGTACCATCTCGGTCATAGGCGTCAAGAAGAAGAGCCACATCGCCCAGTCTATGGGGTACCCCCTCCACCTCCCATTGGTATGACTCGTGAAGAAAGGGAGAGGGTGTGGGGAATAGCAAACGGATTAAGGGATGCCAGACTAAGGGTAAGGACTCAAGAGGTGATGATGGAAAGAGCCTTGGGAGTTATGGATCGAACGGGGGATTATGCGAGGTTGGCGATATCGGAAGTTCGTCGAGTTAACGAGGTGATATTTATGATGGGATGTGTGCTCACGGCTGTTTGCACTCTCGTGGTATCTCTCATGCTTAGGAAGTAAACCTAAGGGCTTCTTTATTTATGAACTTATTCGATGTATGAACGTTTGTACTTTGTTTCAATTTCTTGAACTTTCTAGCTTATATGTGACGATGATCGCATCGTATTTGGCATGTAGCAATTTTGTAAACTTATCTTGAATGATATATATGTATGCTTAATGCCTCCCTATGGTTACATGATGTGCTATCCTTGTTGTGTTATAGTTATCCCTATTATAAAAGTTATAGTTACAGCAGGAAATCAGTTCTGACCACTTTTGGTAGAACGGCCATATCTGGAGTTCTATTTCGTCTTTTGACCTGATTCTAATTGGAGGTGAAACTTAACTCATAGGGCTACGTTTTATATTTTATGAGTTTTTCCCAGATCGTCCATCTTATGCCACTTTTACGTGCTCCAAGTTCGTACACAGATTCTGTAATTCTCCTGGCTAACCTAGAAAGCATGGTTGATTAATTTTAGAATTTACCTAGCCATTTATTTACTCATAATGACAAGTGCATCGTGATTATAAAAAGGAATATGAATCGGGATATACATATACATATGTGTGCAAACGAGCCCTCTATGCACTAAATAACCTTAGATATACTCGTGTGAGATCAAAAAGTCGTGAGTCGAGTTTATGTCATATGATTCAATAAACGAATGACTAAACTATATTATCCTTTGTAGAGACATGGTACCACGAAGGACCGGCGGAGAAACAAGTGAAGAGGCCCAGCGAAGGGCCGAGTTAGCTGAGCTTATCTCCCAACAAATCAATGCTGCCATGCCAAACATTGCCACCCAAATTGCGGAGAATGTGACCGCTACACTCAACATGGCTAGGAGACAAGATGGAGGAGGAAATGCTATTGACAGGAATGCCTACAAGGCTTTCACGTCTTGCAACCCCAAAGGAGTTTCATGGGACAGAAGGTCCTGTTGGGTTACTTACTTGGTTCCAAAGCATGGAAGCCAACTTGAACATCATTGATTGTGCACCGGCTGACCGTGTTAAGTTGCTGCTAGTAAGCTTCAAGGAAGAGCTCTTACTTGGTGGAATCTCCAAGCGACTACTAGAGGTCCTGCAGCAGTCAATGCTTTGACTTGGGAGCAGTTTAAGGAAGAGTTGAAGCGTGAGTATTGTCCACGAGAGGAGGTACAAAAACTGGAGATGGAATTCTGGAACCATGCCATGAGAGGGCTAGAATTGGAGGCCTATGTGATCCGCTTCCACGAGTTGAGCGTGTTGGTGCCGGAGATGGTAACCCCTGTGGCTAAGAAGGTTGAGAGGTTTATCTATGGGTTGGCACCTGAAGTTAGGTTGATGGTCACTGCTGCAAGCCCTACCACTCTTGAGCAGGCTATAAGCTTGGCAACCAGGCTAGTAAATGACTTGGTTAGACGTGGGAAATACTCGAGAGGTGAATCAAGTTTGAGACAAGGTGGAGGAAATCGTTTTGGCGATCACAGGTAGAATGGGCCGGATAAGAGGCAAAAGATTGTGAGGAACTACGGTTTTGTCGATACTAATCCCAACACGTATCGCGGCGCGCTCCCAAGGTGCAACCGATGTGGTTATAGCCACTTGGGTGAATGCAAGCATTGCACGACTTGCAACCGCATGGGTCACCTTGCTACTCACTGCCGAGCGGGCCAAGGAATGAAGGACAACGAGGTGGATGTCACGAATGTGGAAGTACGGATCATTGGAGAAATGCTTGTCCTAGGTTGAGAAGAGCAAGGCAACCGTGGAAATGGAAATGGTAACCGTGGCAACTTTAGGAATGTTGGGAATCGCGGGAACCAAGCAAACCGAGGAAACAATGGAAATCAAGTCAACCGAGGAAGTGCTGGGAATCAAGCTAATGTGGGGAATCAAGGCAACAACGTTAACCAAGGGAATCGTGGGAATCAAGGAGGTCAAGCCCGAGGAAGGGTGTATGCCATGGGAGCGAATGAGGCACGGGATGACCCTAATGTCATCGTAGGTGCGTTCCCACTAAATAATGTTTATGCCTCTATGTTATTTGATTCTGGAGCTGAAAGAAGTTTTATCTCCTTTGAAATTAAGGAATTGATTGATAAGAAACCTAGTGAACTTGAGGAAACTTACTATGTTGAATATGCTAATGGAAACGAGTATAAGACTAAGGAAATTATTGCTGATTGTAAGTTAACTTTAGATGAGAAGGACTATAGTATAGACTTGATTCCCATAGAAATAGGAAGTTTTGATGTGATAGTAGGAATGGATTGGATGTCAAAAATGCGTGCTGAAATAATTTGCCACGAAAAGATCATTAAAATTCCTTTAGATAGCGGTGAGGTGCTAATAGTTCAAGGCCATAAGGCGGGAGTCCAACCCAAGATAGTGTCGTCTATGAAAGTGAGGAAGTATTTACGCAAGGAATACCACACATACTTGGCACAAGTAGTGGATAAGCGAGTGAAAGATAAGGATCCTCTCAAGGTAACAGTGGTTAGAGATTTTCTAGATGTATTTCCGGACGAACTACCTGGACTTCCCCCAGCAAGACAAGTAGAGTTTACTATCGATTTAGTTCCCGGGGCAGCCCCCGTAGCTAAAGCACCGTATAGGCTAGCGCCCTCCGAAATGCGAGAACTCTCGGAGCAATTGCAAGAATTGCTTGATAAAGGTTTAATCCAACCTAGTTCTTCGCCATGGGGTGCGCTAATTCTCTTTGTCAAGAAAAAGGATGGAACTCTGAGAATGTGCATCGACTATAGAGAGTTGAATAAATTGACGATCAAGAATAGATACCCGCTGCCGCGAATAGACGATTTGTTCGACCAATTGCAAGGAGCGTCGCATTCTCGAAAATTGACCTTAGGTCCGGCTATCATCAGTTGAGGGTACGAGAAGAAGATGTACCTAAAACGGCCTTTAGAACTCGCTATGGGCATTATGAGTTCCTAATGATGCCATTTGGTCTCACAAATGCGCCAGCCGTTTTCATGGACCTAATGAATAGGATCTGTAGGCCATACTTGGACAAATTCGTCATAGTGTTCATCGATGACATTTTGATATACTCTAGAAGTAAGGAGGAGCACGAGAAGCACCTGAGGATAATCTTGCAGCTACTTAGAGACGAGAAGCTATATGCTAAGTTTTCTAAGTGTGAATTTTGGCTCCGTCAAGTCCAATTTCTGGGGCACGTTGTGAACGAAGAAGGGATCCATGTAGATCCGTCTAAGATAGAAGCAATCAAGAAATGGGAGACACCCAAGACACCAATGGAAGTGCGTAGCTTCCTAGGTTTGGCAGGGTATTATAGGAGGTTCATTCAAGGATTCTCTAAGATTGCGGTACCTTTAACCCAATTGACCCAAAAGTCAAGGGAGTTCGAATGGGGTGAAGAACATGAGCAAGCGTTTCAAACGCTTAAGGACATGTTGTGTGAAGCACCAATACTAGCATTGCCGGATGGAATGGAAGGATTTGTAGTATATTGTGATGCGTCGAATAAAGGGCTAGGGTGCGTACTAATGCAAAGGGACAAAGTTATTGCGTACGCATCTACGCAATTAAAGCTACATGAGAAGAATTATTCGACACACGATTTGGAGCTAGGAGCCGTAGTATTTGCCTTGAAGATATGGCGACATTATCTTTATGGCACCAAGTGCACCATATTTACCGATCACAAGAGCTTGCAGCACATCTTCGATCAGAAGTTGTTGAACATGAGGCAAAGGAGGTGGATGGAGCTGCTTAACGATTACGAGTGCGAAATTAAGTACCACCCCGGAAAGGCAAATGTCGTTGCTGACGCTCTTAGTAGGAAGGTGAGCACTAGGGTGTCAAGGACAAGAATTTATCACTTACAAGTGAAAATGTCTCTAAGGGACAGATTCTTAGAAGATCAAGCAAAAGCTTTTGAAGGGAAGAACATTGAAGAAGAGGCATTGAGTGGGGTAGAAACAAGATTCGATAGGGATGATGAAGGCATCTTGTATTTCAAAGGAAGAGCTTGGGTCCCAAAGATCAATGGGCTGAGAGAGGTATTAAATGAAGCTCACAATTCAAAATACTCGATTCATCTAGGAGCGGATAAGATGTACCAAGGTCTAAAAAGGGACTTTTGGTGGCCTGGGATGAAAAGTGATGTAGCTCTATTGTGAGCCGATGCATGACCTGTGCGATGGTCAAGGCTGAGCACCAAAAGCCAGCTGGACTTTTAAAGCAGCCGGAAATTTCCGAGTGGAAGTGGGAGCAAATAGCAATGGACCTAGTGACGAAGTTGCCTCTGACAAAGAAAGGTCATGATGCTATATGGGTGATTGTTGATCGTCTTACGAAATAAGCCCATTTCATCCCCATCAAAGAAGATTGGAACACTGAGCATTTAGCGCGTATGTACGTTGAAAAGATTGTGACATTGCATGGTGTACCTCTGTCCATAATATCCGATAGGGATGGTAGATTTACCTCACGTTTCTGGGGTCTTGTGCAAGAAGCAATGGGCACTATGTTAGCATTAAGCACGGCTTACCACCCACAAACGGATGGGCAAAGTAAGCGTACAATACAAATGCTGGAGGATATGCTAAGGGCTTGCGCATTAGAATTTAGTGGAAGTTGGGATGAACACTTGCCATACGCGGAATTTACTTACAACAATAGTTATCACTCTAGCATACAATGTGCGCCGTTTGAAGCTCTATACGGGCGTAAATGTAGATCACCCATGTGTTGGGTAGAGGCGGGTGAGAGAAGCCTAGCTACCGTTGATTTTGTCCAAGAGACAACGGACAAGGTGGCGATCATTAAAGAAAAGCTTAAGGCCGCAAAGGATCGGCAAAAGAGTTATGCGGATCAAAGGAGGAAGCCCCTTGTAAGTCCCAACTTGTTAGATGGTACTACTGAAGACACCTCTATGTCGATGGTGGAGTTACTTTGCAATATACTTACTAAACTGGGGACGACCAGTTAGATAAGTATATACCAAGTTCTAGATAGATTACTTATATAAAAGACAATAAGTAAAGAACAATGCAATAATACAATAACTTGTAAACAATCTTGATGAGACAATATGTAGTTTTCAAAGTGTAATTTATTTATTGATATTAAACAAATTACAAGGTTGATGCGGAACCAAGATAATACACGAATGTAAATATCCTAACAACCTATGAAATACAATTGATCTATACTCGGAATTTCTCTTCTACAATCGAAACACTTAAAGTAGTGAAATGTTCCTTTTAGCGATTGAGAGAATATTGCACAAGTTCACCAAGAATATTGCAGGTTTGCAAAGTATGAAGTTATTCGTTTGTGTGTGAAATACTTGATGAATAACTTGTGTTTCTTGGTTGTGCAATGACTTGTATTTATAGGCAAAGTTAACATATGGATGTTAACTTTAGCCGTACAAATGTGGTTGGAAGCATTTAAGGAATAGCATTTAATTCCTTAAAAAGTGTTGTAAAGTCGCATGTTACAGTGACTTTACACAACCACCTTTATGTACCTTTTAATACTTAAATAATAAGATAAGGCTTATTATCCGGGTAAAGGTACATAAAGTATACAAGTCAATTCCTCGTAATCAGTGTAAAGCTTTGTAAGGGCTTTCCACTGAAGGTCTCCAGTTTGTAACTGACTAGAATGTCAACTGTGGCTTCGCTGCCATTGTCATTCTCTTTCTTCCATTTGTTGTCTTCGACTTCAACTGGAATGTCTTCTTCAACTTGGTCAGTTCTCAACTGGAGGAAGTCTTCAGTTGCGTTAACTGTACGTGCAACTGGACTTCAATATATTTCTCGACAAATCTTCTTGGTCACCAGTTTACTGGTCACCAGATGCAACTGGTGAACTGGTCAGTGGAAACTGGTGACTGGCCAGTTCCAGGTGAACTGGACCTAACACCCCTAGAATTCGAGGTTGGCGACAAGGTACTATTAAAGGTGTCGCCATGGAAGGGAACCGTAAGTGTAAGTCCCAACTTGTTAGATGGTACTACTGAAGACACCTCTATGTCGATGGTGGAGTTACTTTGCAATATACTTACTAAACTGGAGACGACCAGTTAGATAAGTATATACCAAGTTCTAGATAGATTACTTATATAAAAGACAATAAGTAAAGAACAATGCAATAATACAATAACTTGTAAACAATCTTGATGAGACAATATGTAGTTTTCAAAGTGTAATTTATTTATTGATATTAAACAAATTACAAGGTTGATGCGGAACCAAGATAATACACGAATGTAAATATCCTAACAACCTATGAAATACAATTGATCTATACTCGGAATTTCTCTTCTACAATCGAAACACTTAAAGTAGTGAAATGTTCCTTTTAGCGATTGAGAGAATATTGCACAAGTTCACCAAGAATATTGCAGGTTTGCAAAGTATGAAGTTATTCGTTTGTGTGTGAAATAACTTTGAGAGAACGAATACTTGTTTTTCTTGGTTGTGCAATGACTTGTATTTATAGGCAAAGTTAACATTGGGATGTTAACTTTAGCCGTACAAATGTGGTTGGAAGCATTTAAGGAATAGCATTTAATTCCTTAAAAAGTGTTGTAAAGTCGCATGTTACAGTGACTTTACACAACCACCTTTATGTACCTTTTAATACTTAAATAATAAGATAAGGCTTATTATCCGGGTAAAGGTACATAAAGTATACAAGTCAATTCCTCGTAATCAGTGTAAAGCTTTGTAAGGGCTTTCCACTGAAGGTCTCCAGTTTGTAACTGACTAGAATGTCAACTGGGCTTCGCTGCCATTGTCATTCTCTTTCTTCCATTTGTTGTCTTCGACTTCAACTGGAATGTTTCTTCAACTTGGTCAGTTCTCAACTGGAGGAAGTCTTCAGTTGCGTTAACTGTACGGCGCAACTGGACTTCAATATATTTCTCGACAAATCTTCTTGGTCACCAGTTTACTGGTCACCAGATGCAACTGGTGAACTGGTCAGTGGAAACTGGTGACTGGCCAGTTCCAGGTGAACTGGACCTAACAAATTCCCCCTATTTGTCTAGAAATATAGTCTAAGTCTTTTCTAGTTTTGTATCTATACAAGTGTGAACTATAGAGACTTGTTTGATTTAAATCTATCTAAGATATCTAGGGCATTTTTATAGATCAATAAATGCCTTAGGTTTTTCTTTTGTGTTTGTTAGATTTTAATCTTTTATCTACCTTGTGGTTACAAACTGGTAACTTCATTTATACAAGGAGTGAAATTTACACAAGTTACAACAGAATGTACAACAAATTACAAGAAGATAAAAATGAAGAAAGAACTTAAACAGATGGCCCTTCGCCAGTTCTTCTTCTTTTGGTCACAAGAGAAATAGGTTGAGTGTCTTCAGGGTCAATATTCAGCCTTTGCTCCAGATTCTCTTTATGTTGAATCTTGCCCTTTAGGAAATTTACCCATGCCTTCTCAAACCTATTCTTTTGTGCCTTCGCATCCAGCACCTTCACCATCTCGACCCATTCACTGAACCCAAACTGCAACACACCAGGATCATCAGTTCTCACTAGTGGCCCACCAGCATACTTTACTTCAACTCGAAAGACCTTGGTGCCTGGCTTAATTGTAATATTGACATTTGTGATAGTACCACCATGTCTTCTGGTTGACATGATCTGGGAGTAGTAGTTTCTTGCTTCAGTTTCATTAGTGATTTTAATACTCCAGCACCAGCAGCCAGTACGGCGGACTTAATGTCTTCATTTGTTACCTCGCCAGTTGGTTCAACGAATGTGCTGAGATCAGCATCCCTGGCAGCTTTGGTCAGTGGTCTTCTAGGTTGTGGAACCCTTCTTGGTGGATTCATCACTTCCTTCACAACCTTCTTTACATTGGCAATTCTTTTCAGAATCCCACTGGCCCTTAGCTCCTTAGCCCTCTCCAAAGAAATGTTTAAGCTTCTGGCATCAAATTCAGCCTCATCCTCATGATAGTGTCTTTCCAGTTCAACATCTAGCATTTCATTTAACTGGTCAACTATCCTAGGATTATTCTTAACACTGAGATACTCCTCCTTAGTGATACCTAGAAGATTGGCATCACTCATATCTAGCAAGTTCAATTGTGTGAGATGTGCCCTGGCTTCAGCTTGGTTCCTTTGTTTCATTTTCTTTCGTTCTTTAACACTATCACCAAGTCTGGCCAGTCTTCTACTATCACTGTCTGAAACTGGAGGCAGTACATCAACATTACCAGTCTCAAGCATTTCCATTTCAGTGGCCGGCTGGGCTTCTTCAGTTGCTTTGCCCTTTCCTTTATCCAACACATTCCCCCTTACACTAGCATCACCAGTTTGCTCACCAGCATCAGTACTGGTAGCTAAGCTTAATTCCCTTCTTGGTAGAACTGGTGGTGCAAGGACTGTACTTCTTTCCCCCTTGGCAGCATCGAGACCTGCCCTAATAGCTTCCCATTCAGAAGGATGTGATGGCAACCGGTCAAGAGGCTGCCACGACTGCATGTCCTTGCACTCTTTAAATATCCCACACATCATTCGGAAGGACCTCCAAAGGTGGCTGGTTTCTTTAGACTGGGAAAAAAAAAAAAAAAAAAAAAAAAAAAAAAAAAAAAAAAAAAAAAAAAAAAAAAAAAAAAAAAAAAAAAAAAAAAAAAAAAAAAAAAAAAAAAAAAAAAAAAAAAAAAAAAAAAAAAAAAAAAAAAAAAAAAAAAAAAAAAAAAAAAAAAAAAAAAAAAAAAAAAAAAAAAAAAAAAAAAAAAAAAAAAAAAAAAAAAAAAAAAAAAAAAAAAAAAAAAAAAAAAAAAAAAAAAAAAAAAAAAAAAAAAAAAAAAAAAAAAAAAAAAAAAAAAAAAAAAAAAAAAAAAAAAAAAAAAAAAAAAAAAAAAAAAAAAAAAAAAAAAAAAAAAAAAAAAAAAAAAAAAAAAAAAAAAAAAAAAAAAAAAAAAAAAAAAAAAAAAAAAAAAAAAAAAAAAAAAAAAAAAAAAAAAAAAAAAAAAAAAAAAAAAAAAAAAAAAAAAAAAAAAAAAAAAAAAAAAAAAAAAAAAAAAAAAAAAAAAAAAAAAAAAAAAAAAAAAAAAAAAAAAAAAAAAAAAAAAAAAAAAAAAAAAAAAAAAAAAAAAAAAAAAAAAAAAAAAAAAAAAAAAAAAAAAAAAAAAAAAAAAAAAAAAAAAAAAAAAAAAAAAAAAAAAAAAAAAAAAAAAAAAAAAAAAAAAAAAAAAAAAAAAAAAAAAAAAAAAAAAAAAAAAAAAAAAAAAAAAAAAAAAAAAAAAAAAAAAAAAAAAAAAAAAAAAAAAAAAAAAAAAAAAAAAAAAAAAAAAAAAAAAAAAAAAAAAAAAAAAAAAAAAAAAAAAAAAAAAAAAAAAAAAAAAAAAAAAAAAAAAAAAAAAAAAAAAAAAAAAAAAAAAAAAAAAAAAAAAAAAAAAAAAAAAAAAAAAAAAAAAAAAAAAAAAAAAAAAAAAAAAAAAAAAAAAAAAAAAAAAAAAAAAAAAAAAAAAAAAAAAAAAAAAAAAAAAAAAAAAAAAAAAAAAAAAAAAAAAAAAAAAAAAAAAAAAAAAAAAAAAAAAAAAAAAAAAAAAAAAAAAAAAAAAAAAAAAAAAAAAAAAAAAAAAAAAAAAAAAAAAAAAAAAAAAAAAAAAAAAAAAAAAAAAAAAAAAAAAAAAAAAAAAAAAAAAAAAAAAAAAAAAAAAAAAAAAAAAAAAAAAAAAAAAAAAAAAAAAAAAAAAAAAAAAAAAAAAAAAAAAAAAAAAAAAAAAAAAAAAAAAAAAAAAAAAAAAAAAAAAAAAAAAAAAAAAAAAAAAAAAAAAAAAAAAAAAAAAAAAAAAAAAAAAAAAAAAAAAAAAAAAAAAAAAAAAAAAAAAAAAAAAAAAAAAAAAAAAAAAAAAAAAAAAAAAAAAAAAAAAAAAAAAAAAAAAAAAAAAAAAAAAAAAAAAAAAAAAAAAAAAAAAAAAAAAAAAAAAAAAAAAAAAAAAAAAAAAAAAAAAAAAAAAAAAAAAAAAAAAAAAAAAAAAAAAAAAAAAAAAAAAAAAAAAAAAAAAAAAAAAAAAAACAACACCAAACGTAGACTTGAGATAGAACTGGTGACCTTGGAGTGAGTTAGGTCAAAGGCTTCCTTCAATGTACCTGCCAAATTATTACTGCCAGTGACCAACTCATTCAATTTATTAAACACCAAGTCCTCATTTAATGAGAACTTGTTTATCCCCAGATCAACCACCTTGATATTTGTCAATGAGTCTTTGTGGTATCTGGAGAAGGACTTGGTGTTCTTCTCAAGTGTCTTCTGAATCTCCTCCACCCTGGTTAGAAGGTTTTGGAGATCGGATTGTATAGAGACAACTTGAGTGTCCAGTGACAAAGAAGAAGGTGTCACTGGACCACGAGCAGTTACTACTGGAGCAACTGGAGGAGGCAAACTAATGGAAGTCTCCCCAGTTGTCAGGCCAGCAGTTGAATATATAGGAGGAGTGGTAGAAGAAGAAAGGATAGGAAATTCAATGTGTTGTTCATGCTGAGAAAGCTCAGGTGTGAACAACGGCGACGGTGGTGGGGGCATTTCTCGAGCAAAGGAGAATTGCCCAGTTGGTAAAGGAGCGGTATATATTGGTAAGGAAATATTTGTAGGCACATTATGCTCAGATGGGGAAAGTGAAATTGATGCGTCTGGAGGGCAGACTGGAGATGAAGGGTCTTGTGCTTGTACAGAAGCACCAAGAATCTCCAAGTCTGTTTCAGTACCTTCTGAATCCGAAGATTCAATAAGGATTTCCTCGTCGTTAACACCCATGTCCAGATCCATGAATGTGACAGAGGGCTGACCAGTTACCTGGGCAGACTCCAGATGACCTTCCCCAGTTTCCTGGATGGGTACATCTGTTGATGGATCAGATACCGAAGTATCGTCACCAGGGATAGACGTGATAGGAACGGCTTGAGTTATGGTTGTTCTATCCTCAACCACAACTGGAGACGAACTGGAGGGTCCCTCATTATTTTGAGGCCCGCCCAGTTGTCTTTCTGGTTCACTTTCCAAAGGTGCACCAGTTTTAGCAAACGCCAGCTGCATCTGCTCAGGAATTTCAACCTCACCAGCTTCAGACACTAGTGAGTCTAGATTCCTCAAAACATCTGGCCTTGTGAACGAAGAGTCTGTATTTCTATACTCTTCTTCACCCAGAATCTGCCTGAAACATAAAGAAAGAAATCTGGAAAAGGGGATACAAACACCCCTTGAGCCTTTCAGCTTTTGCACAAGACTCCTATACAATATGTCAGCAAAATCCACCCTCAACCCCTTCCACAAACAATAAGCCATTTCAGCTTGTGAAGAGTTGATCTGGTCAAGACCACCTGAACTACCACCTAGACTTTCAACCAGATGTACAAAGAAATACCTCCATGAAGGTGTAAGACCCTTCATGGTCATAGCCCCCTTGGTCTTTAAAACACCATCATTGTCCAAGCACTCCTTATGACCCATCTCAAGGAGTACTTGACGAAAATTTACATTTGAGGCTAAAACAACTGGAGACTCACCCTCTCTCCAGTAATTGAGGTGAAGAGCATCCCTCAATACTTCAACATCCAAAGTACATTTGATTGTTCCATCCTCTTTAAAGTGAAACTGATGGAGGAACAATCGGAAGAAAGTGTGGCAGAGAACCAGAACTCACACAAGTAATCATGATACATCTTGCGTGGGTTCCTGGTGAATAAGGGTCCTATTGGAGAATCCTTCAAAAATTTTCTGATTCTTCCAATAAGGGTTTTAGACCCTTGAGAGCCTTGTAGGCTAGCCAATGGATTGTTTGGGTTTAATTTTAGGGCTGCGCTATAAGGAGCACCAGGTGCCTGGGGGACATCTGGTGAGGGATTGTATGGAGCAGTCAAGAGATTTACATCTCTTGAGCGGGATGATTTAGGTGCCATTGAATGAAATTGAAATTGAGGAATTTTTAGGGTTTTGATATTGGAAGCAAAGAGAAGAATGAAATTGAAATTTATGATTGGAAGTAAATGAAGAGAGTAAATGAAGAGAATGAAAGAGTAAATGAAGAGAATGAAAAGAAAGTAAATGTGTTATGAAGTAAATAAGGGTATTTATAAGGGGATTCAAGATCCCAATGTAAACCCACAAATCATATTTTATTAAACCAAATATTTTCGAAGATATTTTGAAAATAAAATATAATTTTCCATGTAAGCATTAAATGTTACCATGTCAGCATTAAATGCTACGACGGCTTACTTTACCCATAACCCCACACACTTTTTGTTTTCCCAACACAAACAGTTGTCAAGTACTAAAAATGGTTTCAACACGTCAGATCACGATATCAAGTAGTTTAAAAACACTCGAGTATCATGACGTGTCACATAAATTGACCAAGTATTTGTAACGTTATGAAAATTTGACAAAGACCGAACCTGGTAACTGGAGGATCAATCCAGTTCCAGTTCCAACTGAAGAGTTCTCCAGTTGCATTTTCAAACAAAAACGAATTTTAGTCAGAAAATTATTTTGAGTCTTTCCCCCTAAAATGATGATCCAGATATCAATTAGTGCCAAGATAGTATCACAAAGGCGTTCGATAGCCTGGCGAGCAAAGATAATCTGGACCTCCTCAACTGGAGAACTTCATCAGTGTCACTGACGCGTTCAATAACAAAGAAAGCTCCAGTTAAGGGTTTAGCATTCCCAGTTCGCTGATGAGATGTTTAAAAGTTTTCTCATCGAGAGGTTTAGTAAAAACATCAGCTAACTGTTTGTCAGTGGGGATGAAATGAATTTCAATATCACCTTTCATAACATGATCACGAATAAAATGATACCTGATGTCAATATGCTTTGTTTTTGAGTGCATCACTGGATTGTGAGAGATAGCAATTGCACTGGTGTTGTCACAAAAGATTGGGGTCTTGGTGTACTTCTGACCATAATCTAGTAACTGGTTTTTGATCCAGAGAATCTGGGCACAACAACTGGCCGCAGAAATGTACTCTGCCTCTGCAGTGGACATAGAGACTGAAGTCTGCTTCTTGCTGGTCCAACTCACCAGTTTTCCTCCAAGGAAATGACAACCACCAGTTGTGGATTTTCTATCAATCTTACAACCTGCATGATCAGAATCTGAATAACCCATTAGATCTAATCCTGAGCCTTTGGGGTACCAAAGACCAAGATTAGGACACCCTTTCAGGTATCTAAAGATACGCTTTACAGCGTGCAAATGTGATTCTTTAGGGTTAGCCTGAAACCTGGCACATAAACATGTTGCAAACATTATATCTGGTCGACTGGCAGTTAAGTACATCAGTGAACCAACCATACCTCTATAGTCAGTTATGTTAACTGGTTTGCCAGTTGGGTCAGAGTCCAAATTCAATGGTGCTGCAATAGGTGTGTTTTTCGATGGGATTGAATCATATTTGTATTTTCTTAACAAATCTCTGACATATTTTCCTTGGTTTATGAAAATTCCATTTTCAGTTTGCTTAATCTGAAGACCTAAGAAAAATGTTAATTCACCCATTAAACTCATCTCATATTCAGATGACATGATTTTAGAAAACTTTTTACACATTGCATCATCAGTTGAACCAAAAATAATGTCATCAACATAAATTTGTACCAATAAGATATTACCTCTTTCTTTCAAGATAAACAAGGTATTATCTATTGCACCTCTTTGAAAGCCATTTTTGAGAAGATGTTTAGTTAAAGTATCATACCAGGCTCTTGGGGCTTGTCTTAGACCATACAATGCTTTGTTCAGTCTATAAACCCAATGAGGATGCTTCTCATCGATGAAACCTGGAGTCTGCTTAACATAAACTTCTTCTTCCAATGTTCCATTAAGGAACGCACTTTTGACATCCATCTGGAAGACCTTGAACTGCAGATGGGCTGCATAAGCCAAGAATATTCTAATGGCTTCAAGTCTTGCAACTGGAGCAAAAGTCTCATCAAAGTCAACGCCCTCTGCTTGACAATAACCCTGGGCAACTAATCTGGCCTTGTTTCTTACAACATGGCCATCTTCATCCATTTTGTTTCGGTAGACCCATCTGGTACCAATAGGTTCTTTCTTTAACCCTGGTGGACAAGGAACAAGCTCCCAAACATTGTTCCTTTCAAACTGGAGGAGCTCTTCTTGCATAGCTTCCACCCAGCTTGGGTCTGCCATAGCCTCGTCAATCTTCTTTGGTTCAATTAAAGATAAGAAGGTGACGTTTAAGCATTGCTCACTGGTGGCTCTTCTAGTCTGAACCCCACTAGTTGGATTACCCACAATTTGTTCAATTGGGTGGGCTTTAGTCCATCTAGTGTATTGACTAGGCTGGTGAACTACAATATCAGTGCAAGGTACCTGGAGATCTTCTTCAGTTGCAGCAGCATCTGGAGAAGGATCAGTCCAAACAGCTTCTACATCCTCATCAGAGTCAATGAGGTCTCGATTGGCATCATGAAATTCCTCAGTTGAAGGTATTTCATGAGTAACTGGAGAAGTAGGGGCTTGAACTGGTGCTGATATTGGAGTGGCACGTACATCTGATCCAATCACCAATTCTTGTGGTAAGTTAAAATTGATGGAGGGATAAAATGATGTGTCACTGGTGCTTTTCTTCTTCTTGACTGGTTCCAGTTTGTTGTAACTGGAAGCATCTTCTGGTGAAACAACTGACCGATGAACTTGGTCAGTTTCACCAAAGTTGATTGGAATGACTGGAGAAATATCAAGGCTTGGTCTCTTGTTGATTGCTTCAGTTGATTCATCGAATGTGACATGAATTGTCTCATGCACCTTTTGGAGTCTATAATTATAAACTCTAAAGGCCTTTCGAATATCTGAATAGCCTAAAAATACCCCTTCATCAGCTTTTGCATCAAACTTTCCAAGCTGACTGGAATCGTTCAGTATATAAACTGGACAACCAAATACATGAAAGTATCCAATATTTGGTTTACGATTCCTGAGTACTTCGTAGGCAGTCTTCTTGTGTCTCTTGATGTAGACTGACCGGTTTTGGGTGTGACAAGCAGTTGCAACTGCCTCAGCCCAAAAACTGGTGGGAAGACCAGATTCAGATAGCATGCTTCTGGCCGCTTCTATCAGTGTACGATTCTTTCTTTCCACAACTCCATTTTGCTCTGGAGAGTGAACTGATGAGAAGTTTTGAGAAATGCCAGTGTCAGTGCAAAATGTTTCAAGTACCTTATTTTGGAATTCAGTACCATTATCACTTCGCAACTGACAAACTTTTCGAGTGTACTTGAGCTCAATTCTTTTGATAAGGGAGATGATTTCAGCAGGTGCATCACTTTTGGATCTGATGAATACCACCCAGCAATATCTGGTGAATTCATCAACCACAACTAGAGTGTATTTCTTTCCAGCTCTAGTTTGAACATTCACTGGACCAAAAAGATCCATATGAAGCATGTGAAGAGGTTCAGTGATGCTAAAATTTTGCCTAGTTTTGAAACTGGCTCTCTTCTGCTTGCCCATCTCACACCCTGGACATGGCTTTTCCTTATTGAAGGAAATCTGGGGTATCCCATCAACCAGTTGTTTGCGAGACAACTTGTTAATGTTCTTGAAATTAAGGTGGGATAACCTTTTATGCCATAGCCAGTTGGTGTCCTCATCAGCTTTGGTATAGAAACATTGCTCTTTTGGAGCTGGTTCCATATCCATGATGTACACATTCCCTTTTCTTGGTGCAATCATCACCACTTTCCAATCCTTGTTAAATATGGTGCCTTGTGCAATATCGAACAATACTCTGAAGCCATCATCGCAAAGTTGGCTTACACTGATCAAGTTATATTTCAAACCATTCACAAATGCAACTCTGAACCTGCCGAGACAAAAGTTGGAGTTGCCTTTCCAAATTAACCAAAACATTGTTTTGTTCAGGCAGTTGCAACTGCCTCAGCCCAAAAACTGGTGGGAAGACCAGATTCAGATAGCATGCTTCTGGCCGCTTCTATCAGTGTACGATTCTTTCTTTCCACAACTCCATTTTGCTCTGGAGAGTGAACTGATGAGAAGTTTTGAGAAATGCCAGTGTCAGTGCAAAATGTTTCAAGTACCTTATTTTGGAATTCAGTACCATTATCACTTCGCAACTGACAAACTTTTCGAGTGTACTTGAGCTCAATTCTTTTGATAAGGGAGATGATTTCAGCAGGTGCATCACTTTTGGATCTGATGAATACCACCCAGCAATATCTGGTGAATTCATCAACCACAACTAGAGTGTATTTCTTTTCCACAACTCCATTTTGCTCTGGAGAGTGAACTGATGAGAAGTTTTGAGAAATGCCAGTGTCAGTGCAAAATGTTTCAAGTACCTTATTTTGGAATTCAGTACCATTATCACTTCGCAACTGACAAACTTTTCGAGTGTACTTGAGCTCAATTCTTTTGATAAGGGAGATGATTTCAGCAGGTGCATCACTTTTGGATCTGATGAATACCACCCAGCAATATCTGGTGAATTCATCAACCACAACTAGAGTGTATTTCTTTCCAGCTCTAGTTTGAACATTCACTGGACCAAAAAGATCCATATGAAGCATGTGAAGAGGTTCAGTGATGCTAAAATTTTGCCTAGTTTTGAAACTGGCTCTCTTCTGCTTGCCCATCTCACACCCTGGACATGGCTTTTCCTTATTGAAGGAAATCTGGGGTATCCCATCAACCAGTTGTTTGCGAGACAACTTGTTAATGTTCTTGAAAATGCATCATAGTTTTTGCCAGATGCTTTTACCCAGGACTTGATAATCATTTGAGCTTTTTCAAAATCATGAGATAGTTTTTGATTATCAAGTTCTAAAGCCTCAATCTTTAAAACTGACTCCTTGAGAGCCAACTGGACACTTTGCAAATCATTCAGTTGTGGTTTGACATTGTTCAGTTCAATTAAGATAGTGTCTAAATATCTTTCACTATCAGCTCTAACAGTTTCTACAAATGCCAAATCACCACTTAATGATTCAGCCAGGTCCAGTTTTAATTCAGGGTCAACCTGGTGATCATAATCACATACCTTTTTCAGTATGATGTCCACCCATCTTCCAGAGACGACATCATCTTTCACCACATGCTGCTGTTGTTGTTGATCTTCCAAGGCCATGAAACACATGTCCCTTTCCTCTTCTTCATCCTCAGATGAGTCATCAGAGTACTCCCATTTTCCCTCAGTTTGTGCAATTAAGCACTGATCCTTTTCCTTTTGCATGGACAGGAGGGCAATCTGGGCCTTAAGCTGCTTGTATTTAGCTTTGTAGCTATCATCAGGCCGATTGTAATTAGGGACAGAGGGGCCAGTTTGGTTATTCAACTGACTAGATCTGCATTCCTTCATAAAATGACCTTTCTTGCCACACTTATAGCATGTAAGATTGGTCTTATCCAGAGAGCTGGAGCTGGAAGCATTGTTGGGGCCATTAAATCTTTTAGATTTATGCTTAAACCTATTAAAGGTTTTAGCAATCATGGCGACCAGATCATCATCGTCAGTTTCATCATAACCTTCACTGTTTTCAGTGGTCAGCCCAGAGTTTAAGAAACTGTTCAACATCTCCTTCATCGAGTGTGCCTGGACACTCTCAGCAGACATTAAAGCAGCACAAGGTCGCTCAATTACATTAGCAACCTTGGGACTCTGAGCATGGTTCATGGCATCTTGCTCAGCCACAAGTCTTGCAGCATTATTATCTTCAGTGAATCTGAAGGCTCCATAGAGCGATGCAAGAGTGTGAGAGTGCAAGGTTTTACCTTGTCTCAAGACAAGAACCATGTTTTCCCATTTAGATGGAAGAATATCACAAAACTTTTCAAGAAGAATATCACCTTTTCAAGAAGAATATCCTTATCCTTCTCTACACCCAAACCTCTCAACTGATTGATGAGGCTAGAAAATCTGGTATATGTACCAGTTAAACTTTCATTGGGCAAGGCAAAGAAGGATTCATACTTCTTGTTCAAAGCAACTTTTCTGGTGACAATAGTGTCATCACCTCCTTCAAATTGAATCACTAATTCATCCCACATAGACTTGGCACTGGGAAACAACACAAGTGTTGGAATTAGGTCTTCAGGGACAGCCCCAAGGATCATGTTTTTCAGTCTGGTGTCCAAGTCCACCAGTCTGCGATCCTCATCAGACCAATGGTCTTCTGGCTTTTCCCTTGAGCCTCTTCTTCCAGTTGGATCAAGAAGAGGACTCACCCCAATAGACATAGGTATATATGGTCCATCCTTAAGGATTTTCAACATATACCTCTCAATACCACCAAAATGCAACAGCATTCTAGCTTTCCATGTACCAAAGGTCTCACTGTTTCCATCAAATTTTGGAACAGGAGTGTTAGAGTAATGTACATGGACGTGGTTTGGGGTAGAAGGAGGAGGAGGGTTGGTGTTAACGTTTTGAAAAGGTGGTGAATTATTGTTCAATGGGTTTTCACCTAAACCAGAACCATCTCCACCTTCAGTAGTGTTCATCTTTGCAGATCTAGGCAAGTTTATTAGCCTTCTGCTCTGATACCACTTGTAAGTCCCAACTTGTTAGATGGTACTACTGAAGACACCTCTATGTCGATGGTGGAGTTACTTTGCAATATACTTACTAAACTGGAGACGACCAGTTAGATAAGTATATACCAAGTTCTAGATAGATTACTTATATAAAAGACAATAAGTAAAGAACAATGCAATAATACAATAACTTGTAAACAATCTTGATGAGACAATATGTAGTTTTCAAAGTGTAATTTATTTATTGATATTAAACAAATTACAAGGTTGATGCGGAACCAAGATAATACACGAATGTAAATATCCTAACAACCTATGAAATACAATTGATCTATACTCGGAATTTCTCTTCTACAATCGAAACACTTAAAGTAGTGAAATGTTCCTTTTAGCGATTGAGAGAATATTGCACAAGTTCACCAAGAATATTGCAGGTTTGCAAAGTATGAAGTTATTCGTTTGTGTGTGAAATAACTTTGAGAACGAATACTTAATTTCTTGGTTGTGCAATGACTTGTATTTATAGGCAAAGTTAACATTGGGATGTTAACTTTAGCCGTACAAATGTGGTTGGAAGCATTTAAGGAATAGCATTTAATTCCTTAAAAAGTGTTGTAAAGTCGCATGTTACAGTGACTTTACACAACCACCTTTATGTACCTTTTAATACTTAAATAATAAGATAAGGCTTATTATCCGGGTAAAGGTACATAAAGTATACAAGTCAATTCCTCGTAATCAGTGTAAAGCTTTGTAAGTGCTTTCCACTGAAGGTCTCCAGTTTGTAACTGACTAGAATGTCAACTGGGCTTCGCTGCCATTGTCATTCTCTTTCTTCCATTTGTTGTCTTCGACTTCAACTGGAATGTTTCTTCAACTTGGTCAGTTCTCAACTGGAGGAAGTCTTCAGTTGCGTTAACTGTACGGTGCAACTGGACTTCAATATATTTCTCGACAAATCTTCTTGGTCACCAGTTTACTGGTCACCAGATGCAACTGGTGAACTGGTCAGTGTGAACTGGTGACTGGCCAATTCCAGGTGAACTGGACCTAACAGTAAGATTCGGCAAAAGAGGAAAGTTGAGCCCCCGATACATTGGGCCATTTGAAATTGTTGCTAGGATAGGCCCCGTAGCCTATAAGTTGAAATTACCCCAAGAATTGGGAGATGTTCATTGTAACACCCGTTTCGTAAAAATATGGATTTCCAAAAATTTTCGCCTAACGGCGTCAATAAAGCGGAAACAGTTTATTAAAAACCTCAACCAATGAAACAGTTGAAAAACATAAGTGGTGTTACTAATAGCATCAAATCAGTAATAAAAGAAATCCATAAGATTGCCCAACATAAAGCAACCATAACATAGTCGTTACAATAGTTCCATAAAGGAAATCATTAACATTAAGTCTATGCGAAGTTATTGGGTAAACTAAAGCCATCCTGATCATCTACCATCTCTCGCCAAAGCTTCACACGACATCTCACTGCTTAACCTGAGGGGTGTCAACACATAAGAAGAAACAAGTGTTAGCTATAAAGCTAAGTAAGATAACACCAGGTTTAAGCAAAACATTTCATCCATTAAACACGTCACTTTAAAACATTACGTCATTTGATTTAGGCATTTATATCACCACATAACGTATCCATATCACATATAACGAATTGTTAAACGAATAGATCAGAAAACGAATTTAGCATCAGAAAACGAATTTATACTTCAGAAAACGAATTTAGTCAAACGAACTTAGATTTCCAGAAAACGAATTTAGTCATCAGAAAACGAATTTAGTCATCGAACGAACTTAGATCAGAAAACGAATTTAGTCATCAGAAAACGAATTTACTTCAAACGAACTTAGATTTCCAGAAAACGAATTTAGTCATTAGAAAACGAATTTAAGCTTCAGGAAACGAATTTACACTCAAAACGAATTTATATCAGAAAACGAATTTAGTCATCAGAAAACGAATTTAGATCAGAAAACGAATTTAGTCATCAGAAAACGAATTTAGTCATCAGAAAAGAATTTAGATCAGAAAACGAATTTAGTCATCAGAAAACGAATTTAGCATTCAGAAAACGAATTTAGTCATCAGAAAACGAATTTAGCATTCAGAAAACGAATTTAGTCATCAGAAAACGAATTTAGCTTCAGAAAACGAATTTAGTCATCAGAAAACGAATTTAGTCATCAAAAACGAATTTAGCTCAGGAAAACGAATTTAGATTTCCAGAAAACGAATTTAGTCATCAGAAAACGAATTTAGCATTCAGAAAACGAATTTAGTCATCAGAAAACGAATTTAGTCATCAAAAACGAATTTAGTCATCAGGAAAACGAATTTAGCATCAGAAAACGAATTTAGTCATCAGAAAACGAATTTAGTCATCAAAAACGAATTTAGCATCAGAAAACGAATTTAGTATCAGAAAACGAATTTAATCATCAGAAAACGAATTTAAGCTTCAAAACGAATTTAGATCAGAAAACGAATTTAGTCATCAAAAACGAATTTAGCATCAGAAAACGAATTTAGTATCAGAAAACGAATTTAATCATCAGAAAACGAATTTAAGCTTCAAAACGAATTTAGTATCAGAAAACGAATTTAGTCATCAAAAACGAATTTAGATCAGAAACGAATTTAGATTTCCAGAAAACGAATTTAGTCATCAGAAAACGAATTTAGCATTCAGAAAACGAATTTAGTCATCAGAAACGAATTTAGATCAGAAAACGAATTTAGTCATCAAAAACGAATTTACTTCAAACGAACTTAGATTTCCAGAAAACGAATTTAGTCATTAGAAAACGAATTTAGCTTCAGGAAACGAACTTAGACTTCACTCAAACGAATTTATACTTCAAACGAAGTTAAACTTCGTTTTGTCAAACGAACTTAGATTTCCAGAAAACGAATTTAGTCATCAGAAAACGAATTTAAGCTTCAGGAAACGAATTTAGTATCGTCCAAAACGAACTTAGATTTCCAGAAAACGAATTTAGTCATCAGAAAACGAATTTAGCTCAGAAAACGAACTTAGATTTCCAGAAAACGAATTTAGTCATCAGAAAACGAATTTAGCTTCAGAAAACGAACTTAGATAGAAAACGAATTTAGTCATCAGAAAACGAATTTAGCTCAAAACGAACTTAGATTTCCAGAAAACGAATTTAGTCATCAGAAAACGAATTTAGCTTCAGAAAACGAACTTAGATAGAAAACGAATTTAGTCATCAGAAAACGAATTTAGTATCAAACGAATTTAGATCAGAAAACGAACTTAGATTTCCAGAAACGAATTTAGTCATCAGAAAACGAATTTAAGCTTCAGAAAACGAATTTAGACCTATTTTCGTCCAGAATTCATATCAAACGAAAACTCATTTTGTCAAACGAACTTAGATTTCCAGAAAACGAATTTAGTCATCAGAAAACGAATTTAAGCTTCAGGAAACGAATTTAAACCTATCTTCGAAAACGAATTTATATCAGAAAACGAATTTAGTCAAACGAACTTAGATTTCCAGAAAACGAATTTAGTCATCAGAAAACGAATTTAGTCACACGAACTTAGATGGACTTGCAAACGAAATTAGTTTTAAAATCGAACGAATTTAGCTTCAAACGAACTTAGTTTTGTTCTTACGAACTTAACTGCTTTCTGATAACAAACGAACTTAATCTTCGTTTCCAAAACGAATTTAGCCAACGGAGTTAACAAACGAAATTAGTCTTCTTTTAAACGAAAATAGCTTGAACGAAGTTAAACTTCGTTTTTCAAACGAACTTAGATTTCCAGAAAACGAATTTAGTCATCAGAAAACGAATTTAGACCTATCTTCGTCCAGAATTCAAAAACGACTATGTTCTTCATTTTTCCAGAAATCGATCGACTTAGGCTTCACCCAAAACATGTTTTTGACATAATTGAACATCTCTTGATCATAAAGATCGATTATAAACTCGTTTAACACCATTAAGAACATCAATTGACCAAAACACATAATAAACCCTAATTCTTTCAAAACTTCTTTTAAAAATCAGATTTGATTCAAATAGAAACATCTTTAGATCTGAAATATAGCCAACGAATCATTGATTACCTGTAGCAAATGATGGCCGATTGATTTCCAATATAAAACACTCAATTTATTGACCAAAACTTGAAGATTTGCTAAAGAAATCAATTAAGGAATTGAAGGAACTTTTGTATTTGTTTTAATTATGATTAATGGCTGCAAAATTAACCTAGATTAGGCTAATCCCATGCCAAACCCGTTTTTAACTTTTCAACTTTAGCAAAATTGGTCCCTGACTTCATATTGACTTTATTTTGCTTAAAAACACCTATTGGGGATACATATAACACACTAAAGCACTTTCGCACACTACAAAGGCCTTTTACACATCATTTAGTCCACTTTATTGTCACTCATTAAAGGTAATTAAATCTCACATATAGGACACATAAACATATAAACACACATTTTACCACATAACATATCACGGACTTAGAATTTGACCTAACGACGTTAGTCAACATATACGATTAAGTTTTGGGATGTTACATTCATGACACATTCCATGTGTCGAACTTGAAGAAATGTGTGGCAGATGATTCGAAAGTGGTCCCACTTGAAGAACTACGTGTGGAGAATAAGCTCCAATTTCGTGAGGAGCCAATAGAAGTTCTCGATCGCGATGAGAAACGCCTAAAGAGAAGCAAGATCCCTATTGTTAAAGTTAGATGGGATACGAAACGCGGACCAGAGTTTACATGGGAGCGCGAGGACTTTATATGCGAGAAATATCCGCACTTACTCCCTAAGCAAATTCAAATTCCGAGACGGAATTCTTCTAAGGGGGTAAGGATGTAACAACCCTACTTTTAACATTATATATGTTCTAGTTATGTTGTCTATGATCCCGCAAGCCATAGTTATACTTGAAGCTAGTAGATAATGCCCCTAAATTAGCAATCTAAAGCTATTGTTCAATTCTAAATTTAATTTATAAAATGTCATTGAACAAAATTTTTATTGATGATCAATTAAGTTATAAATGATAAATTGAGCCTCACAAGTTGAGATATCAATCAAAAATTCTTAAAAATGTCCAACAAATCAATCACCAACCAATTTAAGTAAATATGACATGAGAATAAAGATTCTATCTCAAAGTATAGTCATACATTATTATGTACATAAAAGTGTCTAAATAACAATAAGTATATATATATATGCTTAAAATAAATACAAGTTTATAAATAAAGGCTTATGTAACAAATTAAAAATACAAAAATATATACATACACACATATATACACGACATATGTATATACATATATACACATACTAAGATAAGTAATTAACTTACACTACAAACTAATACAATTAACCTTACAAAATATATAAATACACTTACATCCAACCTATACATACACATTACATACACAATTTTATAAAAAAAAAAAGGTAAAACCCCTCCATTTACCCACCCTTAGGCCGGCCTCCCCCATTCCCCCATACATTTCCTCCAACCAAAATACATCCTTCCTTATACTCCCCATACACTTAACACCCAAAACCCTTATTCTCCCAACACTTTCACACACCTTCTCTCTCAACAAAAAGAAAAGAAAAACTCTCCATCTCTCCCTTTTCTCCTTCTTCAAATAGGCCAAGCAAAAACAAGGCAAGAACAAGGCTAAATCTCATCTAAACTTATATTAATAATAAGGGTTTTAAGTTAGATTAATAAAGGGTCAATCCAAGCAAGGTTCAAGGGTTGTTTTAGGCTTAGATTAAGGGTTATAAGAGGCTTCAAGAGTCACGAAAATTCTGCCCATTTTTCACCATCAAAACCAAGTTCAAGAGGGTATAATCTTCATCCTTTTTACTAGATCTAATCTTGTTCTTGTTTATATTCAAAGGTTTTATCAAAAACTCATACTTTCTTCTTGTTTTCTTTGTAATATACACTTAATGAGGGCAAAGTTGATAGGATCTTTCTTTCCATGCTCATGCATGTCGAATCTAAGAAGAAAAATCCAAGGATTCAACAAGTTTAAGACCCAAAAGTGTTGTTATAGATTAGTAGTTTTTAAAGTGATTTTCCTTTTGATAGATCTATATGTTTTTGTATATTTTGAAGAATATATTTCTGGGTTTTTTATTAAAAAAAGATGTTTTTATGTTGTTGAATGTTAGATCTATAAAAGTTGGTATTAAAAAGTATTGATTTGAATGCATGTATGCTAGATTTAAGAAAGTTGGATCTTTTGTTGGATTATGAGATGGATATGGACTTGTTATAAGTGAAAAATATGTTAATATTAATGTTAATATTCTGGAAAAATTAATGAAATAACAAAGAGACAAAGCTTGAACCAAAACATGTTAAAATAAGCTAGAAATCATAAACCGAAAACACGCAAAAATGCATTTTGAGCACACACATGCACCATAATCTTATGACCAAGGAAATATGATAAACCTACTGGAAATAAGTTGAAATAAAAGTATAAAACTCAGATATTTTGGTTCATGACCACAATAAGCTCAAAAATCACCTTTTCGGGTCAAATAATCACTAACCGAAAGCACTAAATTTCACATATCACACCACCACCACTATCACAATTTTGGACACCAAAATATGATGAACTTTCTGGAAATAATGAAACAAGAATGAAAATCCATTTTGAAGTACCTTAATAGCTTAAGAAATGAGGCTAAAATCACTATTTCGGTAAACGATTTTAATCAAAAAATCCTCAAAATGAACAAGACACAAGAGAGGTTGAATTGATATGAACTTGTATTGATAAAAGTTGCCTAAAAGGCCTGGGATTTTTGGCTAAAATGTTTAGTGATGATTTCTAAGAATTTCCATGAATTATTGGATTTAAATGGTAATTAAAAGACATAAAAATCAATAAATAAATTATGTAAATCAAGAATGGGGTTAAATCATCTTAACCATTGATAAAAATAACTAAAACCTACTAGAGAAAAATAGCTAAAAGGCAAGAGACATGTGTTACATAATTTAAAGATAAATAATTAAGTAAAAATAACTAATTAAATATTATTATTAAAATAAATGGAAAATACACAAATAAAAGTATAAAACATGAAATTATAAATTAAGGAGCATGTATATCAGAAGATAATTCAAATGAAATTATTCATAATTTATAAAGGCAATTATGACACTTAAAAGTATTTTTAAGGAATTATTTAGTAAATAAATCAATAAAGTGAATAAATAAGTAATTAAATATTATTAAATTAAATATATAATTACAAGTCAGAAAATATACATAAATATTAATATTATAAGACCACTAATGTCAAATATTATTACTAAGCAAAGTATACAATGGAGATCATATAAATCAAAGCCAAACTACCGAAATTACAATAAACGTACAAAAACGTTTAATGAGAAAACGACTCCTACCACCAAATCTCTTTTAACCAAATAATGAGAGCATCATAATGTACTTAAATTCCACAATTAAGTAACAACCAAAGATGGGCAAATCTACTAGCAAACATCTCATGATCTAGCACACTAGTTCATGCTACACACTCTTACGTTGTGTATATATAAATACCATGGTTTAGGCTTGCTTGGGGAGCAACAAGACTAGACGAAGATCTCGCATTTGATCAGCCCCTAACACTCTCAAATCAAGTGAGTCATAGCCCCCTTTCAAACTCGTTTATATGTTTTACTTGCGGGGTGAAAAGCATGATTAATTAAAATGACTTTCTCTTATGAAATGATTCTTTGAAATAATGATAATGATATGAGAAGCATATTGTATGTTCAACGTGTTATATATTATATGATGAGCTTGAGTACTGTCAAACTGTTTCACCTCGGTACACCACTATTAACTCTTCGAGAGGCCTGTAGTTTGAGAGTTGCGCAACTAGGACTTGTCCCCTCACCCAACGAGTAACGGTGGGATGCTTGGTTTGTCTTTGTGGCGACCTTCATTCCCAGTCCGACCACACGGTGCTCTAGCTACTATATCAGTGGTCATACCACGCCCCCTTACATTATTGGTCGTCTCCATGGCACGACACTCATTATTATTATTGCACATGATTGACGGCATGTGTCCCTTATTATCTTGGACATAACCGGTCTTAGTAGTGGCTCAAGACAATCTCATCAAATTATGTCATGGTAGTCTTACCATTGACCAAGTGTTATTGATATTATTCATGGTTGATTATTATAGATTGAACATACGGTTTGGGTATGGACAGTATGATGGAATTCTTGGAATTTTTATGACATATTATTTCTTGAATTGGATTAAATATATATGTGTTTTTAGCATAAACCTATGAACTCACTCAACTCTCGTAGTTGACACTTTTTCTTCATGTTTTTCAGGTCTAGGGCAGTAAGTTAGCATTATGGACCGCCTCATGGATGATGTGTTTAATTGTTGCATGTTGGACTAGTAATGCGAACATTTGATCTTTTGATAATGAATTTGGTTATGTAATGTTTATTAAACGTCAACTTGAACTTGTAACCTTTTTGAATTTGAATGGCATTTGAAACTTTGTGGTGATGTTTTATATTTAAATCTTTTGTACCATGTCGTTCTGTGACATCTCGTGTTCCGCCTTAGTCGGGGTGTTACATTTCTAGCTTCCATGGCCATTTGGATTCGGGCCACAAGATCCGGCATGAGATAATTTAGAGCTTGAGTGATAACCTCGGCGGTTACCGGGGGATTGGCACCACCCCGGCCACCACGACCACCACGGCCTCCATGACCCCCTCTACCACCACGTCCACCCCTACCTCCACGTT
>CM067168.1:134952684-135013069 GCA_034093135.1 Erigeron breviscapus | reverse complement strand
TGAGTCCATCGCAAAACTTTGTCCTTGCGCTTCTTTGTGCGTTCAAATGGAGCTACCGAGCTCTCTTGTGTTGTTAAGACTATAAAATGATTTTATTAAATATTATGTTATGAAGATTTGCATGAGTCTTCATACATAAACTTTGATTCACATCAAATGCATTACCCATTTAAAGTTAAGTCATTGCCACCCACTTTGCTAAGAACACTTGCCAGTGCTTTTTGCTCCTACGTGAGAAAGTCAAAAGGCTTCCTCATAATCAGTGTAAAGTGATGTAAGTACTTTACACTGGGATGCTTCAGTCTTCGATCAGGTAGAATCTTCTCTGAGTTCTGCCGCTGAGATGATTCTCTTTCTTCAGTCTTCAGTCTTTGACTTCAGATGAATGGTTTCAGTTGAGGATGATCTGAACTGAAGTGAAGCTTAGTGAATATTCTGAACTGAGATGTTTCAGAATCCTGTACAAGTATTTTTCACTAGACTTCAACTATTTCCTGGACAAATTATACTTGGTCGTTTTCGACCTAACACTATCATAATTATTAACCTTCAAAGACTCGTTAGTTAATTGCTCTGCCACCTATTCCTTAGTTCTAGCCTTAATTTACACTGTTTGGCATAATGACCCACTACTTTACAATGCATACAAATAGGAGGCTTACATTGATATGTAACAGGGTATTCTACAATTCTTTCTGAACCAGCCCCATTAACACGAAAAACAACTTCAATTTTAGATGGCAACTCCTTTTTCAGCATTTACTTAAACTAAAACCAATAAAACTTAGTTACTTTATCCATAACAAGAGGAACCCCAATAAAACTCAGTAACTTACTAATACAAAAGTCATTCTACATCTCCATGCCTAACTGATGCAAATAGATCCATATTGCAAATTTATTTGGCTCCACTTTATATGCCCCTGTACCATGCTCCCATTTGTTAATTATGATTGGTACATTCTCTACTAACCAAGGCCCATTCTCCAAGACATCATTTAACCCCTTCTCATCCCTTAAATTTAAAGAAAAAACACCCATCAGTATGCTTTGACACATTAACCAAGCCATGAGCTCTCCACATTCTTCTGATATTAGAGTTAACAACAAAATAATCCATGGAGGTACCAACAAAATATAAATGAAGAGAAACCACTTCCTCACAAATCTTCAATTCCTCCTTTAAAAATACTACCCTAGTCTTGTCATATTACACTCCACAGGAGCCACAAACTCAACCTTAGCAAACTCATCTTCATTAGATTTCCTAATCATTTGACCAAAAGACACCTTTGAATCCTTCCATGCATTCCCTGTTTTACCAACCAAAATTAGCACCAACAACACCATCCCATCCTATTTTGCTTCACCATTTTAAATTCATTTTATTACAAATTCGTTTTATTACAAATTGAATACATGAATTGATTTTTTTCCACATCAAGTGTGGCGTTCTTAACTAAATCAAATTTGATCGAATACTCGAATTAGTTTTATTCCAAATTAAATGTGTTGTTCTTAACTAAATCAAATTTGATAGAATACTTGAATTAGTTTTATTATAAATCAAATGTGTTGTTTTCAAATTTGATTGAATATTAGTTTTCATTACAAATCAAATGTGTTGTTTTCAGATTTGATTGAATACATGAATTAATTTTTTTTCCAAATCAAGTGTGTCGTTCTTAACTAAATCAAATTTGATTGAATACTCGAATTAGTTTTATTCCAAATCAAATGTGTTGTTCTTAACTGAATCAAGTTTGATTGAATATTAGTTGTACAAAAGCGAATCAATATCCAACTAACTTATATTGAGTTCAGTTTTCATGTTTGATTGTCTAAGCCAACCAAACTAATTGGTAAAGGTAAAATACCTTTTGACACGAATCCACACAATCCAGTATGCAATTGATGTTGATTATCTATATAGCCAATCAAACTTGATTGCACACAAGTTTTTTTTTTGGTTAATAGGTATACTCCTGTAAATTATATACCATCACCAAAAATATTACAAAACAAGTAGTATGGCTGAATGCGATTGCACACAAGTTATTGACCAATCCAATTTCCTTCGGATTGGGGTTCACCATTAGGGAATTTGCCTTTACAAATCAAACTTCATTAACTTAGCTATTCAAATTTGATTGTATATTGGATTGTGTCAAGTTTAATTTGCTTAACCAATCAAATTTAATTAGATACTAGAATACATATGTGTTTCTTGGCCATTCAAATTAATATGTGTTTGATTATGCGTCAAATGTGTTCTCCTTGTCCAATCAAGTTTGATTGGCTTAACCAATCAAATTTGATTGTATATTGGAGTGCAAATGTTTTTAGATTGACCAATCAAGTTTGATTAACTTAGTCAATCAAATTTAATTATATACTAGTATGTATTTACATCTGAGTAAAATATGATTGGAAAAGCCAATCAAATCTAATTGGATATAGAACAAGATAAATTCACAAACTACAACCATAGGTAATTTTGTATCTAACCACATGTAAATGTACAAACCAATCCGATTTGATTGGATACAACACCATAAAGCTGATTAAATTAAGGGTGATGATATTTTCACATAAGTTTTTTATTCTTTTAAGGAAATTCCAAGTAAAATGACAAACAAGTCCTCACATCTTGTTTGCAAAACCCATATTCCAACCCGTTTTTTTTGTAACAAATCCCCAACCTAATTACTCCCTCCCAACGCAGTATCTTCTTCATCTATGTGACTGTTATTTCTTTTTTCATCCATAAATAAGCAAAACATTCATTAGAATTATTGGAAAAGTCTAATCCAATATTGCAACAAAGTAAAACTTGTTTAGATCATGAATACCAACTAGAATATTAGAAAATGATAGAAATTAAATAAATGTTAGGAAAGGAAAGCAACTGCTAGTGACTCTCGTCCTCTACATCTTTTTATTAATTTTCTCACACTAAAAGTGAATAACTGTAAGCATGATGTGAGAATCCTAATTTAATCTCACACATTTTTCAAAACCGATGTCAAACCGAATAACCGGAGGTTGGAGATCTTGAAGTAAGTCTTAAAATCTTGCTCCAGGAATTCTGGTGTCAGTTTCTCCCATAGTTGGTTAAGGTTTGGGCATGAAAGTGTTGAGTGGAATGGTGATTTAGATTCATAAAAGTGAATCCCGGTGGTTTTGTAATAAATATGGCCGGTGTATTGTAACAAAAATTGTGATTTAGATTCATATTATATCTTTTTTTCTTTTTGGGAGTAAATAGTTTAACAATTCTATCATGCGTATAGAAGAAAGATGATCTATTAAGTTTTTAATAGCATAGTATAAAAAATAAGGGTAATATTGTCTTTTCATCGCAAACTTCCTTGTATGTATAAAAGGTTACCGTGAAAGAATCAGGACCCTTAAATTAAACCTAATCCATTACATAAACAACTACAAATACATGTATAATCAAGTGTAATTCACTACATATACAACTATAAATACATATATATCAAATGAGATTCAATACATTAACAACCACAAACACATATATAATCAAATATGATGCAATACATAAACTTTAGTTTAGACATTTCATCAAACACTTTATAGGCAATATTTTATCAAACATTAATACTGATCTCAATCATATTTGATTGTACAAGGCAAATCAGATGTCTCTGGGAAGAAGGTGTGAACAGAGATGATGGTGGCTACAATCCCTCGTCGTTAAAGATGCATCGCCGGAGATGTGTGTGTGTGTGTGTGATAGAGAGCATGCATGTGTATGTGTGTGTTGGTGGAGGTCATCTTTGTTAGAGGATGAGAGAGAGAGAGAGAGTCACCAGAGATGAGAGAGAGACTTTGTGTCTGTGTTGTGTCTGTGTATTTTTTGGGATAGGGAAATGAAAAGGGGGAGAAAGATGATAAGGGTTTTATTTGTTGACCGTAATATTATCATTATTAGATTATAATTTTTAATCCTAGCCATTAATTGAGATTATTCAATGGGTGGAATTGGTCCCTTAGGATTCAACTTAAAACTTGGATTCTTTGGATTACAACCTTACCTTGATAAAATTCTCGAATGTTCCCGGTTCTAATACGTAGACCAAATAAGACAATGCAAGCAAAAGAACTAATAACTTAAAGAACTATTATAATTAACCTCGATAAATTAATAAATCGTTAAATTAATAAAATATCATTAATTTTTACAGGTTGTACCGTATACCTTATTTATATATTTAGAAGTATTAGTTAATTTACGAATCTTGTGTTGGCGTAGTTGTTTTGATCAGGGATTTTTCAGGAAGAATGTCAATTCTAATGGGCAGTAGGTGTATCCGCAGTGCGTATTTGTTCAACATTATACCAACAAGAAGAATTCCATATGATATTTTAGGGGCGGCTGTTGCTTGTTGTTGTTTTCGATCCACTTCTCCTTGCTTGGAAAAATGGAAGACCAAATGGCCCAACAATTCTTCCTCCTCCGTAAGTTGTTCAACCCCCCTCCTACTAGAGGTTCCCTTTTCTTAATTTGGAAGTAATAATCGCCCCTGCCATAGGTACAACCCTGACCGTATCTCAGGTTTATCACGTTTCCCCTCAATCAAATATCCTCCTCCTGTTATTGCTCCAACTTGAATAATGGACAAAAAGGGTTCTTGTAATGGAACCCCTCCCTCCCATAGTTCTGCTTTTCTCTAAGTGGTCACATCACTCAAACCTTTCTTCTTGTCGCTCATACCATCTGCCAAAGCCTCCCCATTTAACTGCATTGATGTTGCTCGCTTTATTCCTTCTTAAAGTAATATTGCTCTCGTGCTTAAAATTGTCATCTTAGGTTTCCTTAAACTTCCTTTTCTGAAACTTTTATAAAGTCCAACCTTCTCTATGTACTAATTATTACCTCATATTGTATCGTTAGTGCTAATACAATACTATATCTAATGATAACTGGTTCATGCAGGTTTTCCAAGGTTCAAAACCATCGAAGGTATGTCTCAATCTTCAAACATAGTCATTTCTTGTTCAGAGATGTAAATTTAAACTTTTGTCTTCTTATTATCTCGCTTTCTATTTTCTAAATATATTTATGTGAAGCCTAACTCATGATGAGGAGACTACAAAACTATCACCGCCCGTTAAGAACAGATACAGAATCTTTTTACACATAGTTCTCTAGCTCTATTCCTTACTTATGGCTACAAATAGTCTTGTACATCCCTTGCAACCTTAGGATATGCAATGACTTGTAGCTTGGATTGTCAAAAGAGATTTAGGAGTCGACAACCACTTTGTGTAGATATCACTGATCATTGGTTGATATCAATTGTACATGAAGAGTTACTTGAGCAAGTAACGAAATTAAAGTCCAATTCCACCTGTTTGGTACTAGTAAAACTTGCATTAGCGGATAAATCCGCTACTCCAAGATCATCATAATGCTTGAAGGAAGCCTTAAAGAGATAGGAATATAAGAATTCTGTATGCATAAAAGCGATTTGGGGTTTTGAATTAGCTTTATGAAATAGGCAGCTCACTATAGCCTTTGTTAGGTTCTTTAAGTGTTGTTGGAAAATGGGGCAAATCCAGTAGTTTTCTAACAGTTCAAGTTTGTGCTCCGTGCTCCCCGGAAAAACTTTTTCTTCTCATGATTTGAAATCTTTAGGTAAAATAGTCAGTGTCTCAGATATGATTGCAATAGTTATATAATTCCAAGAACAATCTAACTTATTGGACACATTGATTAGGAGGTTTATTGATTCTGTAATACACTTTAGGTGACATTCTACCTATATAATGTGTTCGCTTTTTGGGCTATTTTTTATTATCATACGCATTTGACCAGTTTCATAAGTTATGACCCAAATTGACACTTTTATAGGCAATGGGGTGAATTTGCCCTACCAGGCAATAACTCCTTGAGATGGAGAAAGTACTTTTTTGAGTAGACAAAGAGTAGCTTTGCTTCATGTGACAACAATAAACAGAATTTCCAAGTTGTTGCTAAAATGCTAAGGTGAGATATAATTTAATATCAGAATAAAAACAATTTTATAAATAAAACAAACTTAAATCACCAGTTTCAGTTAATCAATAATCAATAATTCATGAATTCATCTAAAGATCACTACATATTATAGCAAATACAGATTACAGATTTTTAGTTGAAAAAAATATATACTATCAAATAATCACATAAAATAATTCATTAGTGGCCACTATCAAATATAATATAGATTATATATTTATATAATCAAATATAATTAATTAATCTGCGATTTTAAGGATATGCAGAAAATTTTGGTGAAACAACCAAAATTTAATAGCCCAAATATCCGTGAAATTTCGTTAAATATCACCGAAAATATAGGGACCAAAATTTGGACCAAATTCTAGAAGAGACCGAAAACTGAGATTTCACGGGAATACCACCGAAATTGACTACACAGCTAATGATCAATATATGCAGTTGAAAGAGTTGGTGATCACAAGAAAACTAACTTGTATATTATGGGCATGTTTGGTAAGGGGCTGTTGAGGGGCTTTTAGTAGCTTAGAGCCCCAAGCTTATAAAAACAAACCCTTTATAGAAAAATAGCTTTATTTGAAATTGTATTTTGGAAAAAATCCCCAGCTCCTAAAAGCCCTTAAAGGTCTTCAAAATGAAAGCTTGTCTAAGGAGCTTTTTTGCCGTACATACCCTATGTAATGGGGATCGACAATGATGGCTGTTTTGAGTTTCCTTAACAAGAACACCTACGAAAGCAAGTATAATCATTGGCATATACTGTCCAACTTAAAAGTAGAATGTTGACCCAAGATTATCACACTAGATGATATGATAAATGGAAAACAATGAGTCATTGATATGCTAGCTGTCATGATCTTCACTTACCTACTTAATGTCTGAATGAAAATAACCATGATTGATTAATTCTTTAAACCACCCGAAGTAGTTATACGACCTACTAGAATTAATGGCTAAAGTAGTTATACGACCTACTAGTTTATTGGTAGATATAGATCAATTTTTATTACTAACAATAAGTAAAGTAAATTTAAAACTATAATAAATTAATATCTAATATTGATAACATTGTAAGCTCTATGTATTGGACACATGCCTAAAATCTAATATTATACATATGGATAGGATACATATTTATTGAATGTAAACAATGTACGACATATGTCAAAGTACCGATTATGGGCATTAGAATACATATGGGTAGCTATTAATTTTTAATATTTTTTAATAAAGTAATATTTATCTTTAGGTTTCTTAATAGTCTCATATTTTTTTAATAACCTCATGATTTATCTTTAGGTTAGATCATGATATGGTCGACAGTTATATGTAGGTATAATTTATATAATAAAAAGTCAATAAAAGTCAAAATTGAAAATTTGAGAAAATTAAAAGATATGATTGGTCAATAAGCTATTAGAACAACTGTCATTTAGTATAATAAAAGATGACGCAACTACACCTCATGTGACACTCACGTTACAACACTAACGGAAAAAATTAGACGGAAGTTAGCTTTTGGACTAATCAAGCTATAGAATTAGTTAGTAGATCTTTAGGGTTGTATATTTATGAATGAATTGAATTGAATTGAATTGAATGGAGTCTTAGACTTCTTGGAGATCGTTGTTTCTCAAATCATAGGGATGGAGACAGCTTACTTCTTGAATTGTAAAAACCTGCTCCATTATTTTTTTTTATAGGCTAGCGTGTTATATTTTTAAGTGTCTTGTCTTTTGTTTACCTAAGTTAACAAATTCTTGTTTGTAACCGGAGATATGCCTATCTCGAATTAGGCCAACTGTCCTTGTTTTTGTTTATTTTAATCAATTCGAAGCCAGGTATCTATCTAAGTACTAATTTGTTTTTCTGTGGCACTGTTATCTAGACATATATCAAATACAAGACACGCCAAAAACGGGCAGATGCAAAGAAAGCTCTGAATGATCTCCTTTTTAGAAGTGACAAGTCGAGATTTACACTTGAGGTATCTCTTTAGTTGTCTTATGCTATTGCAGATCTTCTTTGAATCCTTCACAATGTTTAAGTCAACAGTCAATGCATAGGAAATTCTTGTAGCCTGATCTTAAATGTTTCTTTGATAATAGTGCGAGCTTATGAGAACCCAAAACAAAGTGGTGTTTTTATAATCTGTTTTTTATTGTTTCTTTGATAATAGTCTTTAATGGTTTAGCTTCTAGTGATTGACATGTTGAGCTAATGTCCTTGGGGCTTATATCATTGTAAAAATAAAAAGAACTTTAATTTTGCGTGATTAGATGAATCTGCATAACGCAAATGTGAATCGAAAGAATATCATGTTTTGTCCCTTTTTGTTCATTTTTCGCCATTCTTACGAAGTGTAATGTTCTCTTTTTTTAAATTTTTGTAAGCCAATGAGTAGTTCGCAAAGAAAAGTCCAGTACAACCGCTTAAAAGGTCAATTGCTGTTTTATTTGGGGTTAATGTCATGGGAATGTAATGTAAGTGTTTGTTTCTACTCATGTAATTTTCGCTTTTTGAATAGAAAGTGAATGAAAAGAAATGAAAAAAAGGTAAATAAGGTATTCTTGAGTTTTATTTTCATAAGAAAAGAAAAGATTTGATTGGACAAAACACCCCTTTTTTGTCTTCAAACTTATCGGCCAAATTGGCCAGATTCCAAAAGAAAACTTTATAACTTCTACAAAATGACTTGTCTCTTGTCTGCCCTTAGTCCTCACTGTTTTATATTGAAAACACCCGTGAATTTACTGCTGCTAATGACATGGGACATGAATATAAGAAACAAATGAGCAGAGTACACGGTGGGGTTATGTTCTTTTGTAATCAAAGGGAGAATAAATCAGGAGGGGATGGGGGATTTTTTATTTATTTTAAGTTTTAGAAGATAAATAATGAGTAGATCTGTATATGGTAGTTATTTTGTACTTATTTTAGTATTATTTAAATGAATGGAAAGAATCAATGGTCAAAAACAAGAGATGGTGGGTCTCTTTTGTATGAGATATACTGTCAAGTTTTATAAGTCTCATTTTTCTCCATCCATTCTGTATAGCCACTGATGTTAAATGAAAGTAAAATTGATTGTTTAAAATGTTTCCATTGATCAGTGTTTTTCGCTTTTTTTCTAGTATCTTTGATTTTTAATGAGTATACATGTATATGTATGTTTAATAAGGATATAATTGTAAAATTATATTTTTGATCTTTTCTTTTCTTATGCATTTATTTTGACTCAAGAATGTGTTTTATGTTTGTAAATTTTTTCCTTTTCTTTCCCTATCCATTCCTTTCTTTCCTTTTCTTACATTTAAAAACCCGAGAATGCAGTGTTAGTTTTGAAAAGTCTGTGATACTTATGTACAAAGTTACGTCACTTTTGATAAATCTCAGTTACTGTTATAAGATTGAATCCAAATAAATGGTTTAAAAATGTGTAATTAAAATTTTATAACTACTTAGGGGGTGTTTGGCCTAGCTTTTATTTTTTTGCTTATGCTTATGTTTTATAAGTAGCTTTTGGCTTTTTTTCATAAGTTCATAAGCTATTATTTTAGTGTTTGGATTAGCTTTTGGCTTTTGAAAGGAAAAAGAAGGGAAACTTTTGGCTTTTGTTATAAAAGCTTTGTTTTTTGACTTCTTAAAACTGGCTTTTATAAGCCAAAAAGCTTAAGCTAAAAAAGCTAAAACAAACACTTAAATGGCTTTTGTTGTGAAAAATAAGCCAAAAAAGCCATAAGCACCCTAAAATAAGCTAGGCCAAACACCTGCTTAATATAACGGCGTAAATGAAAAAATATTAAGTACATGCTGATAAACAAATATTCTAATGAAGTACCATTTTGATGACTGTTACCCTTTTATCTATCGTGTTATATGGAATCAAGAGAATTTAAGATGTCATTTAAGGTTCTATTTACAATCGTTTGAGTAATGAAGGGGGGCCTTCAAACTGAGAATGGAGGTAATTGTTGTAAATTTGAATTATCTTAACCATATATTGTTTATGCTAAACTTAAATCTGAAGACAAGAATTCTGTGAAAGTCATTGAAAGTTCATGTATTGATTAATTTGCATCATTCGTATATGATTATGCTATATTGTGTTAATTGATGTGGATATCATAATCTCTTACTTTTCTCTTCTACTTCCAATCTAGGGTAAACTTTGGAAGAAACACAGAACATCAAGTTGGGATGGAGACCCTTTTAATCCAACAGGCAATAAAAATAAACGGGACCCGTTAAACTCTGCAGCTCGCAATGCTAGCAAAGCTCATCAAAAGAGAATCAGAAGTAAGATTCATCCAAATTATTACTCTGCCCTTTTTTGTGTAGTTTACTCTAGTCAAAGCTCATGCTTTATTTATATGGTAATCAAATTATACACCCAATATTGTGACTCCTGGCACAGACCAGCTAGGATGGTTGACCAAAGTATAAACTTTATTTGTTATATACTGACTAATACTGCCTTATGAGAAAACAAATTATGAGCCCTATATGTATGTTGCTCACATCATATCATCATTTCACATGGTAATTAATAATGGTGCAGCTTTCAAACCATTGCGCTTGGCCTTATGATGCAACCACAGTAACCAACTATTATATTTGAAAAAGTGCAAAAAAAGAAGGCCTCTATTTTTTTCTTCTGAGTGAGTAAGTTGGTTTTGGGTTCAGGGCTCTAGGCTTGCACATCTCAAGTACAATATAACTATACTTAAAATTACTTATTTGATGTTTTTAGTTTCAGTTTGAGTTTCACCATGCTATTTTGGTGATTTGTTGGTTGTACACACAAACAGGCAAGTTGAAAAAGGGAAACATTTTTGAAGATTTGTATGATGATGATCCTGGGATGCATTTCCAGGCAACATATGTGAATCAATGGTATTCCTGGTCTTTTAAGTCATGGGAGGAGGCTTTTTCACGAAGGCAAACTGGTTTTGAATGGAGAGAGGATTCAAATGGGAACAATAACAGGAATAAATGGAGAACCCCGAGCGATGATGAGTCCACTGATGATGACGAGTCATGTGTCGGTGCACATGCAGACAGAATAACACTAGGTTTGCCAATAAATGGTCCATTAAAGATTGATGAAGTAAAAAATGCGTAAGTTCATGTTTACTCTGTTTTGCATTTGATCGAGTCATTAAAATTGCAATTACAATTGAAACTTGCCTTTTGAAACCGTTGTACTTGGCTTATCTTGGCAAACATACATTGTCGATAAATTGTTGAATTAACAAAAACTGCAAATCTTCAAGAACGAGTCATTTTATGGATAAGATGCCAAGTATGATGGTTTACTATTGCATCCACATTTGACATTTCTGAATTTGTGCATAATTGTTGTGTCATTTGGGATTCAAAATCTCACAAGCATGATGGTGACTTGTCTCTCTTTGCAGTTTTCGCCTTTCAGCTTTGAAGTGGCACCCTGACAAGCATCAAGGCCCATCACAGGTTAGTTTGTACTTGTGTTTTTGACTTTGAAAGCCAAATCTATTAGCTTTTCATAATATTCCAATGGACCATATTACAAGCTCAACATTAATAATGTTCTATATATATATATATATTGGAAAATGATAAATCCTCCTAAAGATTAGTCTAAAAATCCTCCTAAAATCATTAGCAGGTAACATGTGGATTCCACTCAATCTCTTTCCTAATCTTACCCCTTGAATTTTCACATATCACCGTCCTATGAATTAGGAGGATTTTTAGGCTTATGAATTAAGAGGATTAATCATTCCCCATATATATTTGTTTGTATCAAGCTCCAACCTTAATTATAGGGGTGTTTTCTTTTGTAGGTTCATACTTTTAAACGATATACTTTTTGGCCACTAACTATTCGTTTATGCATTAAACTGTTATACATCATCTTCAGATCACCTTTTGTCCATATGCCTTAATGAGTATTAACGTAACATTATGTCATTATCTTCAATAGGGCAACTAGTCAAGCTACTTTTGGGTAGGAAAGTAGCATCTATATGCACAAACCATAAGAAAACTGAAATTATAATTAAAAAAAATACATGAGGAACTAAGTAATTTTTTCATTGTGCAACAAAACATGTTACTTGATGGTAACGGATAGTTTTCACATTTTTATGCACCCATCTCTATAACGATAGCAGCTTATTTATAATTGACTTCTCTGGCAGGCATTAGCTGAAGAGAAATTTAAAGTTTGCGTTACTGCATACAAGTCATTGTGCAACGCTCTTTCAACGGTTTAGCGGTCTAGCCTGTTATATAAAATCATTTGCAAGTTGGTTCACTATTGACAGCAGTCGGAAGCTCAACATTCCAGTGAGTATTACGCCTTAGGAGGTGTGTTTCTGAATTGGCTGGATGCTTCTAGTCATTTTTCTTTTTTTTTTCTTTGGTAAAAGGGGAAAAACTATCCTGCCAATTTTTATATGAGAAAAGTGAATGTGGTTGTCAGCTAAACTTAGGTATTAAACCTTTCACATACTAATTGTCTAATATATATTGCATAATGAATAAATGATTGGGCCTCCATATTTTTTATGGATTAAAATATTAAGATGTGAGGAGATGTATACTTTGTTGGAATTTATAATTAGTTTAAGACTTGAGAGATACAAAGTGTAAATAGAAAAAGGAAACGGTGTGTCTATTCAAGAAAAGAGGCAAACCGTTTTGGCCTCTCACAAAGAAACCGACGTGATGATTCATGAAGACCGAAGAGACACATCTGTTCATGAAGCAACACAACGGTTAGATAATAACTGCCATAAATATTAGTATTGATAGGACGTTTAGTTTCAGTTTTTCGTAATCCAAATTGTACAACGATTGTAAATTTGATTCAATGTAAATTGAGTGATTCAATTACACAAACCTTGTTCTTCAATTCAATAATCATACCTGGGCATCATACTTAAGCTTAGGTACATGACAATACCTCTTTATATTTTAGGACTAACATTAATAAAGCACATAAAGACATAGCCAGCAAACTAAGTGCATACACATGACAGACCACCTCTACGACTTACCTTTGACATCCACATCCTCGAGACCAATAATCATTTTTCTTTGCTTTAATGGGCGTTTCTCTGGTTTCGTCAATTATATTTGTAATTATTTAGTATTCACACGGACTTCATAAACATTGATAGGAATTCAGGGGAACCTATATGTTTTGGTTGTTTGCTGCTTTGGAAGTTATTCTTTTATCATTATTTCTTATTAGGGTTTAGGGTCTCGAAATGTAATAAAATATGCACGGATGTTTATATTGTGCAATGAATTACTCGTGTATTCATTGTATGTAATTTAAATCTCGGTTATTTGATGCTCCCGACCAATCAAAAACTTGTAAACTGACAACCTACGTGACAACTTATCTCGGCGCCACATATACCCGGTACCACTAACCAGAATTTGAAAATTCATACATATAATAACACTCAAGTAGTCCGTTATATAACATAAATATTCGAGTATAGTTCATTACATTTTGAGACTAGTAAGCCCTTTTTATTATCGAAGGTATCATTTTCTTAGGGGGTGCCTGGTTAGTATATAGGAATGGGAAAGGGTAAGAGTAAGAGAATACATTGATAATATTCCTTTATGGTTGTTGCTTGGTTGGTTACACATGAATCATATTATATACACTCAATCCACAAGGCCAACCTCTTTCTTCTCAAAAAATCTCTCCAAAAATTCTTCTACTTATTCTTTATTCTATCTCTTAAAAAAATCTCAAACCATCATCATCATCATAATAATAATAATAATAATAATAATAATAATGGCAAAGGGGGAATTAATTAAGAGAAATTAGATAGATAGATAAACTTGCAGAAGATAAGAACATTCGATCCGCATACACTAATCCCATCTTAATTTGTTTTCAAGAATTTATGGAGCAAATTACACTTTTGTACAAATATATACTGATGACCTATTTTCAGATAGATATATACTGAGCGCCTGCCCAAGAAAGGAGAAGAAGGGGAGGAGAAAAAGAGGAGGAAAAGATATTTTAGAGGAATGATTACCTTAGTCCCAATTTATTGGGTAATGCCCCGTTACCCAGTATTAAACATTCATTACCTTTCCTTTATACAACCAAGCACATTTATTCATTCCCTTTACGATTCCTTACCTCCCAATACCCCTAACCAGGCACCCCCTTAACCTTTGGGAAAAGAAACTCAGGCAGCTAAAAACACAATTTACATGTTAATGATATGGACATATGGTCTACATAGCATCTTCGACCAAATTGAAAATTGAAGCTTTACGATTTTTATAGTTTATTTTTGGATGTTAGAAGTTAAACATCTCTATCTCTATAATATATAAACTTAAGTTCATATTATTGTGCTTTTTATAACAAAAAAATGCTTATGTGGCATAGCTTATGCCTATTCATTTTAAATTTTCCGTATTTTTTGCATTACCATGACATCATACCTCATTTTTTTTCCTTAAATTTTTCTCTTACAAAAACATTAGTTAACACAATAATTTAAACAAAAACAAATCATTTTCTATTTGAATTAACTCATATTTAAAACACAACCAAATACCAATCACCATTACTTTTCTTCAATCAAATAATCAAATAATAATATGCATACGGATGGGTATCTAAAAATGAATTTATCGATCTTTTGTAGAAATAACTAATCCATATTGTTATTTGCCTTAACTCCATCTCTTAATTTTTAGTGAATTCATTATGATAAAGTCGCTATTGTAAGAAAACTTATGCTATATTATCATAGATTTTTGTTAATTACAAAGTCAGCGTTGTTGTCATTTTACAGTTTTTTCTCAAATTAACGGATTGGATTTAGGTTGACTGGTTGCCAAAGTTGGGTTGAGATTTCCAACCCACTTTTAATACCAAGTTAGCTTCGGATTAGGTATTTCAATCCACAACCCATTAACACACCTAATTTGGATTGTGTAATTGCATTAGTTGGATACTCAGAAATGTCTATTATTTTATTATTTGATCATATTTTGAACATTTAGATTTTGTTTTATTTATTGCAAACATTTACATCTGACATAACTATAATGAATTATTATAATACTACCCGAATGTTTAAACATAATGAATTATCATAATACTACCCGAATGTTTAAACTTTAAACTAGTATTATATATACTAGAAAAATATGAATTGTACAAGCTTTTTGCATGATGTACAACGCTCTTATAAGTTTGTCTATTTCTATTTTACCTTCAAGCTTTTATATTTTGACTTTTAGACCCATCATAGAATAACTTTATGTGTATATTGTACAACATCTTTTGACTTTTTACTTTTTTCAACTTTACCCCTCAAACTTTCTATCTTTTAACTTTTAGCCCCATCAAATATGTAGTTTCCAGTTTTCTTATACCAAAATTTTGAATTTTTATGTTTCTATCAAATTACTTACACACATTTACATTTTATTTCTTTAAACATTTGGTTTTGATTATTGTCAAGGCAGGACTATGTTGGGCCAGGGAGGGGTCCTCACCCCCAAAGCTTTGAGTCATTTTATTTCTTAAAACAAGTATTTAAGCCAGATCAACTGGTAACTAGCTATTGAGCAAGGTGTTTTGTTTGGTTGAGAAAGGGAGTTCAATTCCTTCTCTTGGTAGTTTTTTTTCTTTTTTTACGTGTATTTGTTCATTAACTTTATTTTCTTTTCCTTCTTAAGTGTATTCCTTGTTTCTCCAATTTATTGTATCTAAGTTGTATATCTCGCATCTCGCAATCATTTAAAAGTGATAAATTATTATTTATCTACATTTTTATGCTTCATATTTAACAAAACAGTATTATTATGTATTAAGAGTATATAAATGAATAAACACAAATTCATCGTATAGTTGAATACGATTTATTTACTTGAATGCATATTGGATGCAGAATTTTATACTAGATCAAATGTACTTGGCTTATAGTATCCATGTACAAAAACTATATCAAATGATTTTGGCCCCTTCAAATCACTTGTTCAAGTTCCGTCATTGATTATTGTCACTTGTTTCGTTATATATGACACTTTTTAATATAAATTATCTTTAGTATCTTACGTTTTACGTTCATGTAATATTTAGAGCAAGACACTATATTATATTATGTCGTCAGGGTGTCATTATTTGTATTAATATAGTTATTGTTTCATTATATGTTTTTATACATCTTATAATTTTTAATGTTCTTATACATTATATTATGTTAATATTACTACATGTTCTTTTGGCTTTTTTAAATTTAGATTTTAAATTTTGACATAAATGTGTTTGTATTACATTAATACAACTATATATTGCTTGTGTCAAAAATTTTATCATGTAAAAAAGGTTAATATAATGACTAGTCATAACCTAATTATAATATTTTGGGGGATTGGTGTTGGGATTAACCTTTATCTTTTTTTTTCCCAAGGTTCCATTGGTATTAGGGATTGACATGGGACTTCACACTTGTCATGGAGGTTCTCACTATTTAGCTTCAACAAGTCGTCTCTAATTCCCTTGGTTTTCGACTCCATAATAAATGTGAGAAACAACAACTTATAAATCTCTGTTTTGCTGATGACTTGTTTCTTTTTTCTCGTGGGGATGTTAATTTTGTTTGAATGGTTACGGATGTTTTACATGAGTTTAAGAAGGTTTCGGGGCTGGTGCCTAGTCTGACAAAGAGCACAGTGTTTTTTTGTAATGTACCTTCGCATGTGAAGGCGGCTATAAAGTGCATCATGCCTTTTGATGAGGGCCAACTGCCTGTTCGATATCTTGGTGTCCCACTGATCTTTACTAGGCTGATTTATAGGGACTGCCAGGTACTTGTGGAGAGAATGAAAAAACGCATTGATGACTTGAAGAATAAATCTCTTTCCCTTGCGAGCCATATCCAACTTGTCAGGTCTGTCCTTTTCGTCTATGCATATTTATTGGCCTCTGTTTTTATTTTGCCTACCCGAATTATTAATGAGTTAGAGAAGAAAATGCGTAACTTTCTTTGGAATCAAGGATCGGGGCTTAAAACTAAGCCTAAAGTAGCTTGGAAATCGATTTGTCTTCCCAAGTATGAAGGGGGGCTTGGTATCCGAAAACTTGCTCATATGAATATTGCCCTCATGTCTTCACATGTATGGTGCATTTTAAACAAAAGGAACACTTTATGGGTTGACTGGATCCACTCGTACAAGTTGAAAGGCCGTAGTTTTTGGGACGTTCAACCTCAAGCGTCTATGAGTTGGGGATGGAGGAAGTTATTGCAGATTCGAGGCATCATTCGGCCATATATAAAATCATGCATTAGCAGAGGTACTAATACTTTTATGTCGTTAATTGGCATGAGTGCTGCAGTATATCTCGCCAAGGATTATCACTAATAGTGGGTTTAATCTAAGCTCCAAAGTTAATGACTTGATTGATAACAGTTCTTGGAAATGGCCTATTGCATGGTATGATCTTTTCTCGGTGCTAATTAATATCCAACCGCCAATTATAAATCATGAGAATCCCGATGTGATGGTTTGGGTAGATAGAAACGGGATCGAACAACACTTCTCTACGACCAGGGTGTGGGATACTATTCGAGTTCGTGGTGAAGAAGTACAATGGGTCAACTTGGTATGGTTTGCCCAGGCTATTCCAAGACATGCTTTCTGTTAGAACCTTTTAATTCGTGTTTAATGTGCGGAAGTTGATAATCATCAATGGTGGAAAGTGTGTGTGTTAGTGTGTGTTTTAGAGAGAGAAAGGTGTGAAAATGTGGGAAGTCTGGTTGATTGATTTACAAATGTGTGTTCAAAAGTTACAAGGAAGAAAGGTTTGAGGGGTATTTATACTCTAAGTATATTACAAAAGCTCCCCCTCAACCTATCAATATTTACATAAAATACAATGTATTCAAATACAACTAAGCACTATTTTGAATTTCTAACATTCTCCCCCTTAGTGCTTGGTTGTCCATCATCACTTTCTATGTTGTCTCCTCCTTTTGTTTGCACGTCTCTGCTTGTTCTTCCTTTTCTTATATCGTCGTGCAGCATTTGAAGTTGATGGCTTGTCAATCTTTGCACTCCAGAATGCTCTCTTCTTATAACTGTTCCACGAATCATTCCAAAACTTCTTAGGAATGAAGTGCCAGTTATCACCAACAGGACGTTCATCTGGCAATCTGATGTTATCTTGGAAGTTGACAGGAGGAATATTATGGGGACCACGTTCATGACTTGGATTCCAATGAACCCATGAACCTGTCTTGGTATGTATGACTCCTTCTTGAGATTTGGAAGTTCTTGTAATGATAAGATCTCTAATCCTCTGTCTCATATCAAGAGTATCTTTGATACGTCTTATATGATCTTCTCTTTGAGACTTTATTTGCTCATCTTCTTCATTGTCAGAGTCTTCATCTATTGCATTCAGAATTGATTGACAATATTTCAAGGTACCATCTGAATATTTGGCAAAATCAGAGGCACGAATGAAGATCTTTCTCTTGAGTCTATTGATGAAGACAAATCCATCCAGGCTTTCAATTGGATCTCCAATCTGAAATGAATCTAGCTCATAACCTTTTGCTCTTTGATTTGGTCTTGTAAGGTTAATCCTGCTAGTTCTTCTTTCCAAACCAATCTGGAAGTCATTGAATTCATAGAATCTAATCAAGGCTTGAATATGGCTTTTCAAAACTTCATAAGCTAGAAGTTGATCTTGATTCTTGATTATCAGATAAGCATATTGATTGTAGAGGAATAGGATGTCTGAGATCGTCATTTGTTGAAAAGATTCTTCTTGAACAACATAGATATTGCCATCAGCTCGACGAACTCTGAATCGAACAAGTCTGAGATTGTGATTCTTTAGAGGAGTAAACAACTGAAGGACTTTGGTTATCGGAATTTGAAATTGTTTATACCACCATTCAGCTCTCACTGAACTTTTAGCATTCATTAGCTCCATATAAGCATCTCTTTGACCTTGATGTCTGAATAGAAAGAATGCTCTTAATCGGTTCAAAGTCATGTTGAGTCTTTCACTTGGTGAGCAATAAATTTGAAAAGCTCTTTCTTCAAGATATCTAGCTCTGCATTTCTTCAGGTCTAGTTCTCAAATCCAGAATTTGTTCATAATTCTCAGCAAAATACCCTTCATTGATCTGCCATATCGTATTTCTTGAGATTCTTGGATGTATAACTCCTTGTCCAAGTTCATTTGGAGTCTCAAGATTTTCTGGGTTTCTGAGCTGATAGACTATCTCTTCAAATATATCCTCTCCATATTCTTCTTGAGCAATACTTGCTGGAGCTTCATCAGACTCATCATCATGATCATCTTCTGGTTGAAATGGATCAGGATCACTAGACTCATCAGAACTTGACGTGGAAGAGTAATAATGAGAAATATTTCTGACGAGTGGAGGTAAATCATCTGAATCTTCTTGAGTTCCTCCTTGAGTCTCTGTGACAACTTCTTGAACAGTTTCTTGATCATCTTGAGCTTGTGTCTCATGACCCTCTCTAATATCTCTCATATTCTCCCCCTCGGGTTGATCATCAGGGTCTTGATCATCCCGACGCCTTGAGATATTAGCCAGTCTACATTGTTGATCAAGTTCAGTAACTCGTTTTTGAAGTGCTTCAATTTGAGCCTGTTGTTCTTGTTGTGTATTTTGGAAAGACAAGTATGCAAGAAGTGATTGAAAAATTGATCGTTTATGTGAAGAAAGATGGGGTTCTTCTGATCTCAACCGATTCATGAGAGCAACAATTAAAGTATCGGTAGATAATCCACTGGTGGCAATTCTTTTTGGTGAGCAATCACTTAAATATTCAGATGAATCAGATGATTCAGAAGATGAACTTGAAGAATGATGTGGTGAACTTGGATCTGGAAATGATTGTGATGGTGGAGTTGGTGGTAAGGTTGTTGTTGTTGTTGTTTGTGGGGGTGTTGTTGTTGTATGTGTTGTTGTTGTTGGAGTTTCTTCTGGAGAACGAATTCGTAAAGTACCTCCAGTGTACAATCTTGGTGGTTGAGAAGTTGATGGTGATGCAGGAAGTTTACCAGTGATGATGTTTCTTGATATGAGTAATTCACTTCTTTGTCCCTCTTCAATCCCTTCAACAAAATGAGAAATTAACCTTTGAGCCTCAGGTGGTAATGGAATATCAGAAATTGGCACATCAGTAGTCTCAAGTGATTCTACTGAGTGACCTGAAGACATCATGACTGTCTCAGGATTTCCTGTTGGTTCAAAAGTATGAACAACAGTTGATGATTCGGCTTTGCAACCAGAATCAGATTGTTGTTGGGCAACACCACAATTCCGGGGTCACTGAGAATGCCCGTTAATACAGTCTCAGGTTGATCCTGAGGAACAGCAGTGTCACAACGGCGTTCATACTGCTCCACAGTCTCTGTCTGAGGACTGTTACCTGCGGCTAAAGCTGGCGTGATGTTAGCTAAGGCAGGATTTCCAAGCTGTCCTTGAGGGTCACACAAAGTGGGTCCCTCTCCGCTTGTTCCGGCACCAGTACTCAACTGGGCTTGTGAATCAGTGTCCCTAGGAGATCTAGACTCTAGTGCATCAAACGAAGGCGAGAGGTGGGGCTGGTCCTCTCTGATTTCAACACTCTCATCCTCCAAATGAGGAGAGTGTGGTGAGCGTGGCTGTTCCCCGTGTATATCTGAGACTAACTCCTGTTGTGAGGAGTCAGAATGGCTGGAGAGTTTTGTGCAAGCGAGAATGGGTAGTTCTCGACTTCTACTCTAGGGTAAACCCGGCGTTGATATTGGGTTAAGACTAATTGGAGGCCAACTTTTCTTTTTGCCTTTCACCTATCCCTGACCTCTCAACCTCTCTGGTATTTTCAACCCCTCCCTCAGTCCTTCCTTGTCCCTCCGGGATGTCCATGACATCATCAGCAAACTGATTGGCATCATCATCGGATGCATCACTATCAGTAGAAATCATTTCTTCTGGTTCGGGTTCTTGAAAACGGTCATATTCAAAGCGAGATCTTTTAAAAGTTTTGCGAATATTCACAGGAATTGATTTCTTTCGGCCTTGAGTATATGTCGGTGGAGGAGTTCGGACAAAAGATGATGAAGGAATGGTTGAGGTAGATTGAGGTATGATAGGTGGTTCAGGTGTAGTAATTTCCGGAAGTGGTGAAGATTGATGAATTGGTGATTGAGGAAATTTTGGTGAAGATGGAGATGATGGTGTTTGAGGTGTTTGTGTTCTGGGGGGTGGTGATCGGATTTGTTTTGGAGAACCAGAAGCAGATATTGTCTTTTCAGAAGAAGATTCAGCTTGAGCTTTGCTTTTGAGATTCTTTGAAGAACTCTTTTTCTTCTTTTGGTGCACTTGCTTACTCAGCCTTAACACAAACATTTCGCCTTTTTGTTTCTTTTTCTTTGGCTTACTGGAACTGGATTCACCCTCACGCTCTTTTCTTTTAATACTTGACCCCTCACCAGGTGTCCTATGTACAGCTTGGGCAAGAACCGGGAGGCTTTCCGGTCCCATTGCTGTTCTAATCCAGTCCAGATAAGCTATCTTATCATCATCGGCATCTGAAACCATATCTAAAAGAAATGATGGAATCAAGAAAGTATAGTTAGCAGTTCCAGAATCTCTAACATACTTATAAAAATGTATGATCACTTTGCTGCTGTCTGGAAGCCTTGGAATGCTTCTTTCTTGTCTTATGGCACTGTAGACAATTGCTGTTAGAAATCTTATAAATGGAATATACTTCTTGGGAGCAGAGACTTTGCCATTTACTAATACTATCAACTGATCCCACAGAAGTTGAGCAATGTCGTAATGTCTGTTGAAAACAACAGCATAGAAGATGTGCAGCATTGGCTGTGTCAGATTGTCCATCCCTCTTGTGTAAGGAGTTAAGCAGTTGCTTAGGATGGAGTACACATAATACCAGATTTTTGGTAGATTTTTCAACTTGAAATCTTTGGTTCTAGATAAAGCACCTTCATAGCCAATTGAAATTAAAGCAGCAAACATCTCTTCATTGGACTCAAAATTATCATAATCAACATGTCCATTGAAGTCTGCTTCAGGAAGTCTTAAAATCCTTCTGAAGTCCTCTATATTGAATTCAAACTCATAAATTGTTTCTCCTGAAGTCAATTGATATTGAAAGTAGCCTTGACGACGTAGTTCAGGAGATTTTGATTTTGGCTTTTGGAATTGTTGGATCTTGAGGTTGAACAAAGGTAATGGATCTCAACATATCAAAAAGATAGACTTCAGCTAAGTCTTGTTCAACAGTAAGTGCATATGTGAGATGATGATTGAAGAATTCTCGGAACAATTTGAAAACCGGGAGCAATGAATGGATCATATAATGCTCTGTTGTTTCTCATATTGCTTGTATTTCCGGCAATGAGAATCTCTTCAATGGATTCATTTAGTGCAACCTCTTCATCATATTCAACAACTTCTTGATGATCCATTTTTGATTTTTCTGTTTTAAGACAAAAGAAAATTTAATGCATACAAAAATAATGTTTGAATAGCAAATAATAAGTTTCACTCAAATGATTTATCTAAAATACAAAGAGGTTCACAAAGGCGATCAACTCAGTGTATTCTTTATAAGTCATTTGAAATGAGAAGATAAACGCAGAATATAAAGTATAATCATATAAGTACAAGGTATTTAAAATAGCAAGGAAGTACACCAAGGCGTTCGATTCCCTGTATTTCAAATAAATTGTGATTATATGATAATACAAAGCACTTTGACACAAAATACAAAAAATAAAAAGTAAAAGAATTAAAAAATTTTGAGAATTTTTCTTATATTTTTTGAAAATTTTTCTAAGTATGGAACCTAGGACGATCTTGACAAGATCGTCCTGAGGTTAAACTCAGGTTTTGGAAAAAAACATTAAAACGATCTTAAGAAAGATCGTCTCAACATTTGATATTGAAAAATGGTTTAAGAGAAAAAAAAACTGAAACGATCTTGATCAAGATCGTTTTAGCATTAACTCTTTGAAAAAATGTTAAGTATAGGAAAAATGAAACGGTCTTGTTTAAGATCGTCTTATCCTTGAATTTTTGAAAAAAAAATGTTAAGTATGGAAAACCTGGATATGAGACGATCTTGATCAAGATCGTTTCAACATTCAAAAATGTTGAAAAATGTTTTAAGGCAAGGAAAATGAGACAATCTTGTACAAGATCATCTTAAGGTTTTATAACTTAAAAATTTTGAAGTGAGGAAAATGGAACGATCTTGTTCAAGATCGTTTTAAAACAAAAAAAATCTAACACATTGAAATATAAAGTGAAATCATCACAATGATTTCCCTTTAAATTTAAAAGTATTAGTTTTGAGCAAACCGATCTCATACGAGTTCAGTTACCCATTCTTTTGATTTTCAATTTGAAACAACCACCACACAGCGTTCAGACACTAGAACGATCCTGACAAGATCGTCCTTGTCTTGGTCTCAAGGGTTTCATGGCAAATTTATACAAGGAAGGGGAACAAAGACGGTCTTGGCAAGATCGTCTTATTTCCAAGTAGTTTGGAACCAAGACGATCTTGGTCAAGATCGTCTTAGAAACAAAACACTTGAAACTAAGAGACTTTGCCCAAAATCGTTTTAACCTTTTCAGTGACATTCTTAGTACCAAATGATTTCTTTTCACAACAAAACATGGTAAAAACACTTATATGAATCATAGAAAGCAATACTAATCAACTCACATCACTGAAATCAAACAATCTATTCTAGATCGTCTTAGGTCATCTTCTTCACAAAGACAAAAGATAGCAGGTTTTTGAATTTTCGAAATCTCAAAACTAAGCATAAAAACATGTAATATACATCCACATATAACCTAAACATGCATCTAAATCATTCCAATATCACATATGCATTACCAGTCGATCAAAATTCAAGAAATGAAAAAAATAAGTTTATCATTTGAGAGCAGTTTCTTACTTGAATAAGTGATCTGAAGACAATGTGATTATGAAATAAAATGCTTAGAATGAGATCACGAACAAAACCCTTATCTTTTTTCAATGATCAGCCAACAATTAAATTTGAAGTGATTTGAGAGAGTTTATGGGAAACTGTAATGAAATAAAGAAATGGAAAGGAAAAAAAATTGGTTTCCTCCTCCTTAAGTAAGAGGGAACTGAAATGTTTGGGTCGGATGAATGGTTCGGGTGGGTGTTGACCCGGTGGTTTTTGAAATTGGGCTTTTAACTAGAATGGGCTTATGGAAAAAAATGGACTTAGGTTTTATTTAATCATACCAAAAAAAATTATTTAAACTAAACAACGTAAAACAATTGAAAAAAAAATTATTTTTATTTTTATGATTTTTCAATTTTATATTTGGTTTTTCTAATATGAAAGAAAAAAATTATTAAGAAAAAATTATTTTTGGTTTTTCTAAAATAAACAATGAGTTCTCTTCAAATAGTGCTAAAACACAAACTCCCCCTAAATTCATGAATTATCCTTTTTCTCCCCCTCAAACATTGCATGATATTAAGCACATTGCACATAAGCATAGCATCAATGTTTGACAGATAATGAATGAAAGAGAAAGAGATGAAGGATTTGTACAGAACATGCAGAGGCAAGTTTAGTGCATTGGTGAGAAGCACTTATTTGAGATTGTTTCTTGAAAAGAAACTCATTCCAGGATCATGTGTTGAATAGTATCCGAGATAGAAATACTAAACACAGACCATTATTACCTGCAAAATAAAATTAGGTTTTTCTAGGTACCCACTTTTGAATGGGTCCTTTGGGATTAGAGGAATCATTCAAAGTATATAGATGAGGTTTTCGAACAAGAGGTTTATTCGTAAGATTCATCACAATCCCATCAGAAGCAACAATCAAAGGTTTGGAAATCATAGCAGAAGATTTAGAATTTCTTATTGACCATGGTTTGGCTAGATTACTCAATGTTGAATTAATTTTCCTACCAGGAACTTCCTTCTTGTAATCATTAGCCATCCCATTTCTTCTAACTGATGATTTAGGAATCCACTTATGGGTACTAGCTAATGTCTTCTCTCCTGTTTCAGTTAAAATCTTGGAATTAGTTCGAGGAGATAAAAACATATTCTTATTTTGTGTTTTCTTGGTGGAAGATTTGTTATTCTGTTTCTTTTGATTAGTAACAGTGAACCATCCATATTGATCTTTATAACTAGTTATACCATTAGATGTATCTTTTAATAGCAAGTGATGGCTAGTGTTAGACATCTTAGGTAAAGAACTAGTTTGAAAGATAGCCTTAGAAGCAGAGGTTCTAGAAACAGATGAAATATTACCTTTAGGCTTTGAGTAAGCAGAAATGGTTTTCTTACCTTTGACAGCTGGAGCATGCTGACCTTTGGGTGTATAAAATGAAGTTGGAGCAAACTTAGATTTAGATTCCTTCTTTGGTTTAGGCTTTTTGGGTGAGAGTTTTCAAGCTCTTTTTCAACTTCTGGTGCAAAAACATGATCAGTTTTCAAAAACTTATCAAATTCTTCAACAGAAAAATCTGGATAAGTAAATTGAGATTCTTTGGTTTGAACTTCTGATTTGAAAACATGTTTATTTGTCAATTTTTCAATTAATGCTTTTGCTTCAGCCTTAAAATCAGTAGGGATCTCAATCTTTTGCTCTAAGTTCACTTTATTTTGGTCAACAGAGGTGATCACAGGGGTATCAAACGAAAGTATTTTCTTGACAGAAGCACGATGTTTAGCTTTCAAAGCTTGAACTTTCTCTTCAATTTGGAAGAATGATGATAGCATGGATGTGGATATATCATGAATCTCTTCAGGAGAGATGCTATCAGCCTGCATATCTTTAAAATTCTCACTCCCTTTGACTGGAGTAGAGCAATCAACAGAAGTTAGATCATGCATCATTTGAATTGGTTTGGTCTCACTTACCTTTGGAGAATGATTTTGGGTTTTCAGATGTTCAATGACTTGTTGTTGAGACTCAATCTTTTGTTTTAAACCTTCAATTTCCTTTTCCAATATGGTAGTTGGAATGTAAAATCTTTCTGAATTTGGTTTTGAACAATCTTTTTGAGACTCATTTTCAGGAATTGAAATGCTGTCTATTTCTTCTAACTCATAGATGGATCTTTTATGAGTTTTCTTGTATGTATCATTAATAGCAACATAATCAATTTGAAAACTGTTTGGTTTTTGTCTTTCAACATCATCTGACTCAAAGTCATCCTCAGATGGTCTGATGAACTCTTGAATCATGCCAAATCTGAGACAATTCCCATCATAAAGTGGACCAAGTTCTTCCTTCTTGATTTTTTCTAAATGTGTTGGATTCTCATAACCCAAACCAAGAAGAAGTTCTGATCTATCTATCTTTGACTTGTTGTAATAAGCAGTGAAATTCAGAAGAGGATTTTGTTCAACTTTATAGAGTTTTTCTTGATAGAACAAAATGTTTGTGTTCAAATCCTCAACTTGTTTTTGAAGAGTTTCAATTTCAACTCCTTTGAGAAAACAAGTACTGTTTAGATCAGAAATCTGTCTTTCATGTTTTTCACAGTTGGGTCTAAAATCTTTCATTTTATTTGTGAGAAACTCAACATCAGCTTGTCTTGCATTTGCTCTTAACCATTCATTGTCTTTCTCAAGCTTTAAAGTTTCAATGGTTTGCTTGAGTGAATGAACAGTTTTTTCAAGGTCTTGACATTTGTTGGTCAATTGAGCATTGGTGAAACAACTTGAGAACTGTTACTTGACAAATGCATTTCTTTTAAAGAATCATAATTCACTTTGAGAGCTTCATGAGCTATTGAGAGTTCTGAAAAATCTTCATTAATTTTATCAAACTCTTGTTTAGCCATTTTCAAATTGTTTTTCAAAGTAATATTTTGCTTTGTCAAAGTATCAGTAGTTGTTTGGTCAGACAAGTAATCATCTGTGGAGATGAATTGTACCTCACTTGTTGTTTGTGAAGTATTCGGTGAAAGATTTGTTGTTGATGTCATTAAGCATGTGAGATCTTCAGAATCAGCATCAATATCCCGAATAGCCATGGTTTCATCTTTTGTTGTTTGGCTAAGAAATTCTTTCTGATCTCAAGCTCTGAAAACTTCATTGTTGACATCTGAAATGAATAAACAATGATTTGTATTTATTTTTGTTGTTTTTGATTATAAAAAAAATGAAACGATCTTGAGAAGATCGTTTTGTAAATTTGGAACTTAGAAGATCGTCTTAGAAAATTGGAACTTAGAACGATCTTGAAGAGAAGATCGTCTTGAAAATTGGATGAAAATTTTCTAAGTACTAATGAAGAAATATTAGGACGATCTTGAGAGAAGATCGTCTTAGAAAATTTTGTTGAAAAATATTATAAGTAAAAATGGTAGGACGATCTTATGTGAAGATCGTCTTGGAAACTTGTTGAAAAATTTCTAAGTAAAAAATGGTAGGACGATCTTATGTGAAGATCGTCTTAGAAAATTTTGTTGAAAAATATTATAAGTAAAAATGGTAGGACGATCTTATGTGAAGATCGTCTTGGAAACTTGGTTGAGATAAGGTAAGACGGTCTTGGTCAGAAAGAGGTTATTATATCAGAATTTGTTGAGCAAAACCAATCTCAATGAGATTAGTTACCCAAGGAATTCACAACACACAGTTCACACAGAACCACAAATATTAGGACGATCTTATGAAGATCGTCTTAATACCAAAGCAAAGAAACACTAGGACGATCTTGTAGAAGATCGTCTTAGATCGTTTTGAATGAAGACCAGTAAGAACACCAGAAATCGAATGTTTCACTAATTTGCCTATAATTCACTCAATTTTGAGTGTTATAACTCGATTCAAACCCAGAAACACTTAAAATTCGATCGCGCACAACCCTAGAAACAAATCCATTGCATAAATCAATTCAAACTGATAATTCAAAATCTCATCAACTTTCCAGAAAATTTGGATTTTGATCAATACTGTGAATTGGATTCTGAAACTTAACAGGATGTTTTTAGAGGTGATTTAGAATGTATCTGTGAACAAAAACAGGAAAATTGAGTGAAAATTGAGGTTTAATTGGTGAAGAACAGTAGCAGTTAAAAACGGTTATAAATGAAGAACACGAATTCAATTTTGAACAAAATTAGCATCAATCTGCATGAAATTTGTTCTGGATCGTCAACAGATTGTTGTTTTTCTCTGATACCACTTGTTAGAACCTTTTAATTCGTGTTTAATGTGCGGAAGTTGATAATCATCAATGGTGGAAAGTGTGTGTGTTAGTGTGTGTTTTAGAGAGAGAAAGGTGTGAAAATGTGGGAAGTCTGGTTGATTGATTTACAAATGTGTGTTCAAAAGTTACAAGGAAGAAAGGTTTGAGGGGTATTTATACTCTAAGTATATTACAAAAGCTCCCCCTCAACCTATCAATATTTACATAAAATACAATGTATTCAAATACAACTAAGCACTATTTTGAATTTCTAACACTTTCCACATGTGGCTCATTTAGAAGAAACTAAAAACACAATATAGGCTCAAACCATGGGAAGTGAGTGGTGGTACAAATCTGAATTTGATGTGTTGCCTCCTATGCAAGCATGGCCCGTATTCACATAATCAGATTTTCTTTGAATGTTCATTTTCATCTCAGGTATGGGCTCTTATCAAACCAATGGCGGGAACGCAGTTGATTTCGCAGCAATGGGATGATATTATCAACTGGCTTGTACCAAGTTCTAGGTCAAACTCCATTCCGAGTACTATAGGAAGACTACTTGTTACTGCTTCAGCATACTTCATTTGGCAAGAGAGGAATAATCGGTTATTTTCCAATAATGAAAGATCTGCGCTACAACTCAAAGAGATCATTGTTGATTCTGTTTGGTTGAAGATGGTCTCATCTAGGCTTAAATGGACGTCCACGGATGCTTATCTACTTGATATGTGGCGATTACCAGCAAGACAGTCCGCTTAGTTGTTTTTTCCTATTTATTTTAAATTCTTGCATTATTTGGTTAGTGTAAGATTTCGGTATAGGTTGTGCTAGCTAGCTTGTTTTTGTTCATTGTAATATACATGCAGCATATTGCATGATTACTAGTGTGGTATCTCAGCCATACTACTTGTACTAAACAGTTGGGTGTTGTTATAAATTCACAGGTATATAACCTTTACCCAAACAAAAAAGAAATGGGACTGATACCGTCTCGTACCGCTCGTACCGGTTCTGGTACCGACGTCCCGAAATTGACCAAAAGTGAGTACCAATCCCGGTCCCATTTTAAGTGGTACTGGTACTGTACCGGTACGGGACCGGGATTCGGTACCAAATCCCGACTAGTTCCGATCAGTTTGTATTTTGAAGAAAACGGATGGGGTTAACTCTAATTTTCTCGTCTCATAGAGAAACTCATGCAAACCCTAGTCTATTTTCTAGACCTTCGCCAGGTAATGATGTCAATGCGGATAAGGTAGATTCTGGTGCTACTAAAACTCCTGATGAGGCTGCTAATAATAAAGATCTGCCAAACATGCCGGATGTGCCATCTTTCCCAGATCCTCTGAAAGAAAAATCTAAATAGACAGTGGGTATAGAGAAAGAAAAGACTGATTCATATGCAGACAAATTGAAGCATGGTGGGATGAGTAATAATGCTTCTGCTCCACGAAGAGTGAATTTTAGGTTTCCTAACGCTAGTTCTGAAGCTGAGGGGGTTGATCTCTTGATCCCTCTAACGTCCATTCTTGAGGTAAATAGTCGATTCTCAAACTCTTTGTATGGATATTTTTGGGGGATCGACTGGCTTATCCAGTGGTTGAGAATTATGTTAAGAACACTTGGATGAAATAATAAAAATTAAAGAAATAAAAAGGTTAAAGAGAGGGTTTAGAAAGAAAGCTCAAACAAGGGGTTCAAAATCTGTTTTGTGGGGTTCACAAAGGTGGGTTCAAAAGGTTTTACAAAGCTTGCATTTGAGAAAGCTTGTATTTGAAAAGGCTTGCATTTTACAAAGCTTGCATTTGAGAAAGTTTGCATTTTACAAAGCTTGCATTTGAGAAAACTTGCATTTGAGAAAGCTTGTATTTTTACAAAGCTTGCATTTGAGAAAGCTTGCATTTTACAAAGCTTGCATTTGAGAAAGCTTGCATTTTACAAAGCTTGCATTTGAGAAAGTTTGCAATTTACAAGCCTGTATTTCAGTTCTTTAAGATTACTTTACTTGGGTTGTTCTTTCATTGGGTTGTCATCAAGTTTTTGATTCAAAATGTCAATTAAAATAACAAACAAGTTTGTTGAGACGGTGTTAGATCTTTTAATGGGTGAAGAGCCAAGTTGGGAAGAAATACGTCGTCATAATAATCAAACTTGTTAATGTTGTGCCAATTTATTTCCACCTTGTGGAGTGGTTATTTTTGAGGAAAAACAAGTCAATGTGGTTAAATTTCAAACAATAATGACACAACACAAAAGTTTCCAACTTGAAATTGACCAACTCATGTCAGAAAACAAAGAGCTCAAATCTGCTAATGATCTCATTTTGTGAAACATGGAAAGTCTTCAAAAAGAAAATGATCATTTGAAATCCAAGATTTCCAAATTAACAAATGAGTTGAACAATTCTCTCAAAGAGCTCAATAAAATTGTTTTGGAAAGTCAATCAAAAGAATTTGTTTTGCAACAAAAGATTTCTAAGTTTAACCATGAGTTGCAAAATAAGTCCACCATTTTTGTGAGCAAAGAGCGAAATTTTTTAAAGTTTTTGAACAACTTCGAATTGATGTGAGCAAGGTTGAAAAGGAAAGAACGATTTTTTGTGCTAAAATCAAGTGTCTTGAAGACCAAGTTGGGAAGAAATACGTCGTCATAATAATCAAACTTGTTAATGTTGTGCCAATTTATTTCCACCTTGTGGAGTGGTTATTTTTGAGGAAAAACAAGTCAATGTGGTTAAATTTCAAACAATAATGACACAACACAAAAGTTTCCAACTTGAAATTGACCAACTCATGTCAGAAAACAAAGAGCTCAAATCTGCTAATGATCTCATTTTGTGAAACATGGAAAGTCTTCAAAAAGAAAATGATCATTTGAAATCCAAGATTTCCAAATTAACAAATGAGTTGAACAATTCTCTCAAAGAGCTCAATAAAATTGTTTTGGAAAGTCAATCAAAAGAATTTGTTTTGCAACAAAAGATTTCTAAGCTTAACCATGAGTTGCAAAATAAGTCCACCATTTTTGTGAGCAAAGAGCGAAATTTTTTCAAAGTTTTTGAACAACTTCGAATTGATGTGAGCAAGGTTGAAAAGGAAAGAACGATTATTTGTGCTAAAATCAAGTGTCTTGAAGACAAGTGTTTGCAATTTCAATCAAACGAAACATTTTTGACAAAGAGAATCTACGACCTTGAGATTTAATTGCAAACACAAACCAAAACTTTTCAAACTCAAAATCATTGTTCAGTCTCTCCTGACCTACCCAAAGTTGTGATTGAAGTTTGCACTCAAACTGATTGTCTTATGTCTGTGAATTCTTCTGCGCAAACTGAATGTGATGATGAATTTTATGAATGTGTTGAGATCACGGAGACCTCAACTCAGACTGATCCTGATTTTGTATATGAAGTTGAGACCAATCACACTTATTATGAATGTGTTGAGACTACTGAGCCTCAACTCAGACTGATCCTGATTTTGTTTGTGACAAGATTGAGATGTCAAAAAGTTTTCAAAAATCTAATCCAACAAAACCTAAAGTTGATGTTCCAAGGAAGACTTACATGGGTAAATCTTCAAAACCTTTTGAGAGAAAGGTGTCTCAGTTTACTAATTACTCCTTGCAAAAGGGTAAGAAGTACTCTAAAAAACCTATTTTTGATGGAACAACTACTTTTGTGTCTTTTCTATCCTTCGAGGATAACTCAATGCACATTTCTCAAGCCAAATCTCAGTTGACTAAATCTAAATGGAAACCGATTTCAAAAGATAAGTCAGTTGAGTCAAAATCATTCAAATATTCATTTTCTGAGCTTTTTGATCTTGCACCAAAACCTGTGAAAGCAGTTGTGCAAAAAGTGAATGATTTTGTTTCGAAAAATCATTTTTCAAATCAATCTCAAAAGATTTCATCTCTTTCCAAGAATAAAAATGATTTTTCACCTTTGCTTCCACGAAAAATCTTTTCAACTAAAACACCGGGTTTTAGTTCATCGTGGAATGCAACTTCGATTCATCAAATAGATGAGACTTACATTTGGTCTTTAAACAAATCAAAAACCGTTGGGCCTATTCTAAAATGGGTTCCAAAGGTAATTTCGAAATGATTTGATGAAATAAGGCTTATACACACTAAAGTGTATAACCCGTTCTAAAACCGTTTTTATAACTTCATCATTTTTAGAAAAATACAAAAAGATTTTTATTTTTCTAATTTTTGAAAAATACAAAAAGAATTTTCCATTATTTTCATTTTAGTTTCTCACAAAGTATTAGGATGAGATGCAAGGTATCGAACGCTTTTGTGTACTGCCTTCGTAGTCTCATTTTTAATATTTGTGCGAAACTTCCAAACCTTTTACTCACCCTTTATATGCAAAAACTTTGTTCAAATCATGCATATATTTAGGGAGAGTATGTTTTCCAAAACAAAACTTCCAAGTGTTCAAACTCATTTTTCATTTTCAAACACTTTAGATGATTCTCAAACCAATTTCGATCATCTTTATTGAAGTTCGGTGTTAGATTTGCACACGAGAGTTTAGGCCACTCATAAATGATCCATGATCTTGTCATCGCCGGTGAGATTTAACCCCGGAGTTAAAATCTCAATTTTAGATTGTGAGGGTATATGAGTGTGATGATTTTTGTGCAAATAGGACATGAGGGAGTACTCGAAAAGTGAGAGGTTAAGGTGACAAAGATGATGTGAGAAAGGGCTAAAAGAAACAAAAGCCCTCCCCAACATACTCAAAACGCCGGGTCAACACGTTTCTATCGGATTTCATTCGTTGATTTCTCGATATTGAATAAGACTTCATGGACCCAGTGAAGCAATGCACATCTTTTCCTAGCCACTCAAGTATTTCTTAACAAATACTTGTTTTATTCTCATGGAGATTTTCACATTTCTATCGACTCTTCATTTGGAAGACTTTGATATTGAAAAAGGGCGACACTCTGCTCCGGTCCCCGACTTCATTTGATCACTATTGAGTCTAGAGCGTATTTGATATATATTTCTTTTACTAGGACACATCAAGTCTTTATATGTCTTTGTGACATCGCATATCTTTGTGATATTGCCGGAACATTCGTAGTGATATCATATGTTTGATATTCCACGATGATCAAATGGAAATCCTACCAATGCTAACATCATTTCCAACGTTGAACGTAGGTCTCACATTTCATTTTATGAATTTGTTGAGTTAACGAGAAGTCTATGTGACCTCGGATTTATTTTCCCAAAAGTCTTTGAGGAATGTAAGACATGGTTATCGAACGCCTTTGTGACACTCACCATGAATTACATTCTTTAAAGCAATCTATCGGTTGAAAAGCCATAGACCGAACCATTTAGAGATACGCTTTGTGCATTTCTCGATGATAATGGGAAGTCCTAAAAATAGTAATCGTATTTTTAGGCCACACCATTAATCCTTTCAATTTTTGGTTGTGTCAACGGATCATTTTTATCCGGATTTCATTCCTCTTCACACAAACACAAAGAACACAAACACCATTTTACAATCTTTTTCCAACAACGCAACCTCAAATTCTAGTTCACCAATAGGTCCATTGGGATTGGGAATTAGGTTGGGTTGATTTGCATGCATCTTGTTTTGTATCATCTACCATTTGCTTTCAATCATTGTTGCATGATGAACACGTTTCACATATTCATCATGAGGGGGAGAAATGATTAGATGATTGATGGATAGAGTTCAAAGTTCTAGGTAGAATTTGATGGATGTTAATGGTTTTGGTTGTTGTTCAAAGGATTATTAGTTTAGGTGAAGGGAGTGAATAATTATCTTGATAAGTTGAAAGATTGTGTCGAGATCGAGAATATTCAAAATGATTTTAGTATTGGAAAGAACATGGTCGATAAAGGAAAGATTTATTGGTAAAATGACCATTTTTAGATGATTAGAAGAGATTGAGATTGAATAATGTTTTGAGTAGATATGAAAAGTTTGAGATTAGATGGAGTTTGTCCTTTTGTTGATCCTTAAAAAAGAAAATTAAGTTGGATAGTTAAGTTTGTTCAATGTCTTGATGAGATTTAACAATTGATCAAAGATTGAAGTGATTGTTCATTTGAGGGGGAGCAAGAGTGAACTCATGAATTGCTTAATTGTTAAAGATGATCTGAAATGATTGTTTGTTTGAGGGGGAGCAAGAAATTGAAGATTACTTGTTTACTTGATAAGTTGCTCCGAGATAGTTGCTTGTTTAAGGGGGAGCAAGAACTAATTGATCAATGTATAAATTGCTCCAAGATGATTGTTGATTCAAAGACAAGTTAGGTCAAGAAATGAAGTGTCAAAGTCAAATCAAGCTTCCGCAATGCCAAAAGAAATTAAAGATAACCAAGCTTCCGCGTGTCAAAAGAATTCAAAGTCAAAACCAAGCTTTCGCACTCTATTCAAAGATTTCAAAGATCCATCCAAAGTTCTCAATGTTGCAAGAGAAAATTAAGATTTAAAGCATCATCGTCAAAATATGATTGTTGAGAATTGAAGATTCAAAGTCAAGGTTGATACAAGACGTTGAAGACAATGAGAAAGCTTCAAAGTCTACTCAACATTGAAGATTCTCAACAAATGGGCTCATCATGTTTATTTAAAGACTGAAGACGATACAACATTACAATTCAACACCAAGGGGGAGATTATTAGAAATAAAAATGGTGTTAAATTGTAATATTTCCAAGTGTGGAAGGGGTATAAGTGTTAATTGTTTAAATGTATAAATACCCCTTCCCTTTAAATTTGTAATTAACCCTTGATGAAATAAACAAACACTTAACCTTTATTCTCTCTCTACTTCATTTTCAACCTCCCATCCCTCACACACACTACAAACACATACATAAACCTAATCCTCCATTAATTCCTCAAATTAAGCTCAAATTAATCGTTTCAATTGGTATCAGAGCTCCAAGGCGCAACATCCGACCTGTTTTCGTGTTTAATTTCGTCATACATGAGATTAATTTAGTAATTCAGTTTCAATTTTTTCGTTCAAAAGGAGAAGTTCGCTGTTTTGAGTTATTTCGTGTAAAAATTGATAAATTGAGTATGAATTCGTGGTGGATTTGTATTGAGAAAGGTTAATCAGTGTTTAATTTCAATTTTCAGATCTCAAAATCGATTTTTAATGTGTTTTCATTTTTCTGGCGAAAGGAGTTTTTCCGGCGAGGACCTGATTGAATTAATTTTCAGTTAAGGTTTGTGCGGGATTCGTTGTGGAGTAGTTTGGTGCTGGTTTTGAGTCTTAATTTGGAAAATCGATAGAATAATAGCGATTTTAAGTTTTCCGGTGACTTTCCATATTTTTCGGCGAAATACGAAACTAAAAATTTTCAGTTAGGGTTAGTTCGGAATTAATTTGTGAGTACTTTTCAACTAGTTGTGTGTCCTAATTTGAAGAATCTAAAGAGAAATCGTGGATTGTAGTTTTCCAGCGTGTTTGGTCATTTTTCCGGCCGGTGGTTATTTTTAGGATCTTTTCCTGCAACTTCTATTCTTCAGATTAAGTGTTCAAGATGTGAGGGGGTTCATATTTCATTCAAGAAGGGGTCAAGACAAGGTCAGGGGGTTCAAGAAGAAAAATAAATAAATAAAAAGGTTAAAGAGCGGGTTCAGAAAGAAAGCTCAAACAAGGGGTTCAAAATCTGTTTTGTGGGGTTCAAAAGGCTTTGTTAAGCAAAGTCACAAAGGTGGGTTCAAAAGGTTTTACAAAGCTTGCATTTGAGAAAGCTTGTATTTGAAAAGGCTTGCATTTTACAAAGCTTGCATTTGAGAAAGTTTGCATTTTACAAAGCTTGCATTTGAGAAAACTTGCATTTGAGAAAGCTTGTATTTTTACAAAGCTTGCATTTGAGAAAACTTGCATTTTACAAAGCGTGCATTTGAGAAAGTTTGCAATTTACAAGCCTTACATTTTCAAACCTCGCATTCCAAACCTTACATTATCAAACCTCGCATTTTCAAACCTCTCATTTCAAACCTTGTATTTCAAAAGCCTGTTTTGTAAATGCCTATATTTTTACAAGTTTTAAAAGCCTATATTTAAGTTCCTTAAGAGTACTTTACTTGGGTTGTTCTTTCATTGGGTTGTCATCAAGTTTTTGATTCAAAATGTCAATTAAAATAACAAACAAGTTTGTTGAGACGGTGTTAGATCTTTTAATGGGTGAAGAGCCAAGTTGGGAAGAAATACGTCGTCATAATAATCAAACTTGTTCATGTTGTGCCAATTTGTTTGCACCTTGTGGAGTGGTTATTTTTGAGGAAAAACAAGTCAATGTGGTTAAATTTCAAACAATAATGACACAACACAAAAGTTTCCAACTTGAAATTGACCAACTCATGTCAGAAAACAAAGAGCTCAAATCTGCTAATGATCTCATTTTGTGAAACATGGAAAGTCTTCAAAAAGAAAATGATCATTTGAAATCCAAGATTTCCAAATTAACAAATGAGTTGAACAATTCTCTCAAAGAGTCAATTAAAATAACAAACAAGTTTGTTGAGACGGTGTTAGATCTTTTAATGGGTGAAGAGCCAAGTTGGGAAGAAATACGTCGTCATAATAATCAAACTTGTTCATGTTGTTCCAATTTGTTTGCACCTTGTGGAGTGGTTATTTTTGAGGAAAAACAAGTCAATGTGGTTAAATTTCAAACAATAATGACACAACACAAAAGTTTCCAACTTGAAATTGACCAACTCATGTCAGAAAACAAAGAGCTCAAATCTGCTAATGATCTCATTTTGTGAAACATGGAAAGTCTTCAAAAAGAAAATGATCATTTGAAATCCAAGATTTCCAAATTAACAAATGAGTTGAACAATTCTCTCAAAGAGCTCAATAAAATTGTTTTGGACAGTCAATCAAAAGAACTTGTTTTGCAACAAAAGATTTCTAAGCTTAACCATGAGTTGCAAAATAAGTCCACCATTTTTGTGAGCAAAGAGGGAAATTTTTTTAAAGTTTTTGAACAACTTCGAATTGATGTGAGCAAGGTTGAAAAGGAAAGAAAGAATTTTTTTGCTAAAATCAAGTGTCTTGAAGACAAGTGTTTGCAAGTTCAATCAAGCGAAACATTTTTGACAAACAGAATCTACGACCTTGAGGTTGCATTGCAAACACAAACCAAATCTTTTTAAACTCAAAATCATTGTTCAGTCTCTCGTGACCTACCCAAAGTTGTGATTGAAGTTTGCACTCAAACTGTGTATCTTTTGTCTGTGAATTCTTCTGTGCAAACTGAATGTGATGATGAGTTTTATGAATGTGTTGAGACCACCGAGACCTCAACTCAGACTGATCCTGATTTTGTATATGAAGTTGAGACCAATAACACTTTTTATCAATGTGTTGACACTACTGAGACCTCAACTCAGACTGATCCTGATTTTGTATATGAAGTTGAGACCAATAACACTTTTTATCAATGTGTTGACACTACTGAGACCTCAACTCAGACTGATCCTGATTTTGTATGTAACAAGATTGAGGTGTCAAAAAGTTTTCAAAAACTTCATTTTACAAAGCATGCATTTGAGAAAGTTTGCATTTTACAAAGCTTGCATTTGAGAAAGTTTGCATTTTACAAAGCTTGCATTTGAGAAAGCTTGCATTTTACAAAGCTTGCATTTGAGAAAGCTTGCATTTTACAAAGCTTGCATTTGAGAAAGCTTGCATTTTACAAAGCTTGCATTTGAGAAAGCTTTGCATTTTACAAAGCTTGCATTTGAGAAAGCTTGCGTTTTACAAAGCTTGCATTTGAGAAAGCTTGTATTTGAAAAGGCTTGCATTTTACAAAGCTTGCATTTGAGAAAGTTTGCATTTTACAAAGCTTGCATTTAAGAAAACTTGCATTTGAGAAAGCTTGTATTTTAGAAAGCTTTGCATTTTACAAAGCTTGCATTTGAGAAAGCTTGCATTTTACAAAGCTTGCATTTGAGAAAGCTTGTATTTGAAAAGGCTTGCATTTTACAAAGCTTGCATTTGAGAAAGTTTGCATTTTACAAAGCTTGCATTTAAGAAAGCTTGTATTTGAAAAGGCTTGCATTTTACAAAGCTTGCATTTGAGAAAGCTTGTATTTGAAAAGGCTTGCATTTTACAAAGCTTGCATTTGAGAAAGTTTGCATTTTACAAAGCTTGCATTTAAGAAAACTTGCGTTTTACAAAGCTTGCATTTGAGAAAGCTTGTATTTGAAAAGGCTTGCATTTTACAAAGCTTGCATTTGAGAAAGTTTGCATTTTACAAAGCTTGCATTTGAGAAAAGCATTTTACAAAGCTTGCATTGAGAAAGCTTGTATTTGAAAAGGCTTGCATTTTACAAAGCTTGCATTTGAGAAAGTTTGCATTTTACAAAGCTTGCATTTAAGAAAACTTGCATTTGAGAAAGCTTGTATTTTAGAAAGCTTGCATTTTACAAAGCTTGCATTTGAGAAAGCTTGCATTTTACAAAGCTTGCATTTGAGAAAGCTTGCATTTTACAAAGCTTGCATTTGAGAAAGCTTGCATTTTACAAAGCTTGCATTTGAGAAAGCTTGCATTTTACAAAGCTTGCATTTGAGAAAGCTTGCATTTTACAAAGCTTGCATTTGAGAAAGCTTGCATTTTACAAAGCTTGCATTTGAGAAAGCTTGCGTTTTACAAAGCTTGCATCTGAGAAAGCTTGTATTTGAAAAGGCTTGCATTTTACAAAGCTTGCATTTGAGAAAGTTTGCATTTTACAAAGCTTGCATTTAAGAAAACTTGCATTTGAGAAAGCTTGTATTTTAGAAAGCTTTGCGTTTTACAAAGCTTGCATTTGAGAAAGCTTGTATTTGAAAAGGCTTGCATTTTACAAAGCTTGCATTTGAGAAAGTTTGCATTTTACAAAGCTTGCATTTAAGAAAACTTGCATTTGAGAAAGCTTGTATTTTAGAAAGTTTGCATTTTACAAAGCTTGCATTTGAGAAAGCTTGCATTTTACAAAGCTTGCATTTGAGAAAGCTTTGCATTTTACAAAGCTTGCATTTGAGAAAGCTTTGCATTTTACAAAGCTTGCATTTGAGAAAGTTTGCATTTTACAAAGCTTGCATTTGAGAAAGCTTGCATTTTACAAAGCTTGCATTTGAGAAAGCTTGCATTTTACAAAGCTTGCATTTGAGAAAGCTTGCATTTTACAAAGCTTGCATTTGAGAAAGCTTGCATTTTACAAAGCTTGCATTTGAGAAAGCTTGCATTTTACAAAGCTTGCATTTGAGAAAGCTTGCATTTTACAAAGCTTGCATTTGAGAAAGCTTGCATTTTACAAAGCTTGCATTTGAGAAAGCTTGCGTTTTACAAAGCTTGCATTTGAGAAAGCTTGTATTTGAAAAGGCTTGCATTTTACAAAGCTTGCATTTGAGAAAGTTTGCATTTTACAAAGCTTGCATTTGAGAAAACTTGCATTTGAGAAAGCTTGTATTTGAGAAAGCTTGCATTTTACAAAGCTTGCATTTGAGAAAGCTTGCATTTTACAAAGCTTGCATTTGAGAAAGCTTGCATTTTACAAAGCTTGCATTTGAGAAAGCTTTGCATTTTACAAAGCTTGCATTTGAGAAAGCTTGCATTTTACAAAGCTTGCATTTGAGAAAGCTTGTATTTCAAAAGGTTTTACAAAGCTTGCATTTGAGAAAGCTTGTATTTGAAAAGGCTTGCATTTTACAAAGCTTGCATTTGAGAAAGTTTGCATTTTACAAAGCTTGCATTTGAGAAAACTTGCATTTGAGAAAGCTTGTATTTGAAAAGGCTTGCATTTTACAAAGCTTGCATTTGAGAAAGTTTGCATTTTACAAAGCTTGCATTTAAGAAAACTTGCATTTGAGAAAGCTTGCATTTGAGAAAGCTTGTATTTGAAAAGGCTTGCATTTTACAAAGCTTGCATTTGAGAAAGTTTGCATTTTACAAAGCTTGCATTTGAGAAAGTTTGCATTTTACAAAGCTTGCATTTAAGAAAACTTGCATTTGAGAAAGCTTGTATTTTTACAAAGCTTGCATTTGAGAAAAATTGCATTATACAAATCTTGCATTTACAAAGCTTGCATTTTACAAAGCTTGCATCTAGAAAGTTGTATTTGAAAAGGCTTGCGTTTTACAAAGCTTGCATCTGAGAAAGCTTGTATTTGAAAAGGCTTGCATTTTACAAAGCTTGCATTTGAGAAAGTTTGCATTTTACAAAGCTTGCATTTGAGAAAGCTTGTATTTGAAAAGGCTTGCATTTTACAAAGCTTGCATTTGAGAAAGTTTGCATTTTACAAAGCTTGCATTTGAGAAAGCTTGTATTTGAAAAGGCTTGCATTTTACAAAGCTTGCATTTGAGAAAGTTTGCATTTTACAAAGCTTGCATTTAAGAAAACTTGCATTTGAGAAAGCTTGTATTTTTACAAAGCTTGCATTTACAAAGCTTGCATTTGAGAAAAATTGCATTATACAAATCTTGCATTTGAGAAAGTTTGCAATTTACAAGCCTTGCATTTTCAAACCTCGCTTTCCATACATTTTCAAACCTCGCATTTCAAACCTTGTATTTCAAAAGCGTGTTTTGTAAAAGCCTGTATTTTTAAAAGTTTTAAAAGCCTGTATTTCAGTTCTTTAAGAGTACTTTACTTGGGTTGTTCTTTCATTGGGTTGTCCTCAAGTTTTTTATTCAAAATGTCAATTAAAATAACAAACAAGTTTGTTGAGACGGTGTTAGATCTTTTAATGGGTGAAGAGCCAAGTTGGGAAGAAATACGTCGTCATAATAATCAAACTTGTTCATGTTGTTCCAATTTGTTTGCACCTTGTGGAGTGGTTATTTTTGAGGAAAAACAAGTCAATGTGGTTAAATTTCAAACAATAATGACACAACACAAAAGTTTCCAACTTGAAATTGACCAACTCATGTCAGAAAACAAAGAGCTCAAATCTGCTAATGATCTCATTTTGTGAAACATGGAAAGTCTTCAAAAAGAAAATGATCATTTGAAATCCAAGATTTCCAAATTAACAAATGAGTTGAATAATTCTCTCAAAGAGCTCAATAAAATTGTTTTGGACAGTCAATCAAAAGAACTTGTTCTTCAACAAAAGATTTCTAAGCTTAACCATGAGTTGCAAAATAAGTCCACCATTTTTGTGAGCAAAGAGCGAAACTTTTTTAAAGTTTTTGAACAACTTCGAATTGATGTGAGCAAGGTTGAAAAGGAAAGAACGATTTTTTGTGCTAAAATCAAGTGTCTTGAAGACAAGTGTTTAAATTTCAATCAAGCGAAACATTTTTGACAAAGAGAATCTACGACCTTGAGGTTGAATCGCAAACACAAACCAAATCTTTTCAAACTCAAAATCATTGTTCAGTCTCTCCTGACCTACCCAAAGTTGTGATTGAAGTTTGCACTCAAACTGAGTGTCTTATGTCTGTAAATTCTTCTGTGCAAACTGAATGTGATGATGAACTTGATGAATGTGTTGAGACCACCGAGACCTCAACTCAGACTGATCCTGATTTTGTATATGAAGTTGTGACTAATAACACTTTTTATGAATATGTTGACACTACTGAGACCTCAACTCAGACTGATCCTGATTTTGTATGTGACAAGATTGAGGTGTCTGATACGTTCCAAGGTGTATCAATATAGCAAAGTATATTGAACACAGAACAGTTGTAGAGGGGGGTGAATACAAATTTTCTCGATCTTCACAAACTTTTTAAATAAAACGTTTTAAAGATTCAGTTTATATATTAAGTAATCAGAAACATTTTTGACAAAGAGAATCTACGACCTTGAGGTTGAATCGCAAACACAAACCAAATCTTTTCAAACTCAAAATCATTGTTCAGTCTCTCCTGACCTACCCAAAGTTGTGATTGAAGTTTGCACTCAAACTGAGTGTCTTATGTCTGTAAATTCTTCTGTGCAAACTGAATGTGATGATGAACTTGATGAATGTGTTGAGACCACCGAGACCTCAACTCAGACTGATCCTGATTTTGTATGTGACAAGATTGAGGTGTCTGATACGTTCCAAGGTGTATCAATATAGCAAAGTATATTGAACACAGAACAGTTGTAGAGGGGGGTGAATACAAATTTTCTCGATCTTCACAAACTTTTTAAATAAAACGTTTTAAAGATTCAGTTTATATATTAAGTAAGTAAAGAGCAGGAATCATTAAAACAGTAAAGCAGTAAAGTAAATGAAACATTTTTGACAAAGAGAATCTACGACCTTGAGGTTGAATCGCAAACACAAACCAAATCTTTTCAAACTCAAAATCATTGTTCAGTCTCTCCTGACCTACCCAAAGTTGTGATTGAAGTTTGCACTCAAACTGAGTGTCTTATGTCTGTAAATTCTTCTGTGCAAACTGAATGTGATGATGAACTTGATGAATGTGTTGAGACCACTGAGACCTCAACTCAGACTGATCCTGATTTTGTATGTGACAAGATTGAGGTGTCTGATACGTCCCAAGGTGTATCAATATACCAAAGTATATTGAACACAGAACAGTTGTAGAGGGGGGTGAATACAAATTTTCTCGATCTTCACAAACTTTTTAAATAAAACGTTTTAAAGATTCAGTTTATATATTAAGTAAGTAAAGAGCAGGAATCATTAAAACAGTAAAGCAGTAAAGTAAATGAAACATTTTTGACAAAGAGAATCTACGACCTTGAGGTTGAATCGCAAACACAAACCAAATCTTTTCAAACTCAAAATCATTGTTCAGTCTCTCCTGACCTACCCAAAGTTGTGATTGAAGTTTGCACTCAAACTGAGTGTCTTATGTCTGTAAATTCTTCTGTGCAAACTGAATGTGATGATGAACTTGATGAATGTGTTGAGACCACCGAGACCTCAACTCAGACTGATCCTGATTTTGTATGTGACAAGATTGAGGTGTCTGATACGTTCCAAGGTGTATCAATATAGCAAAGTATATTGAACACAGAACAGTTGTAGAGGGGGGTGAATACAAATTTTCTCGATCTTCACAAACTTTTTAAATAAAACGTTTTAAAGATTCAGTTTATATATTAAGTAAGTAAAGAGCAGGAATCATTAAAACAGTAAAGCAGTAAAGTAAATGAAACATTTTTGACAAAGAGAATCTACGACCTTGAGGTTGAATCGCAAACACAAACCAAATCTTTTCAAACTCAAAATCATTGTTCAGTCTCTCCTGACCTACCCAAAGTTGTGATTGAAGTTTGCACTCAAACTGAGTGTCTTATGTCTGTAAATTCTTCTGTGCAAACTGAATGTGATGATGAACTTGATGAATGTGTTGAGACCACCGAGACCTCAACTCAGACTGATCCTGATTTTGTATGTGACAAGATTGAGGTGTCTGATACGTTCCAAGGTGTATCAATATAGCAAAGTATATTGAACACAGAACAGTTGTAGAGGGGGGTGAATACAAATTTTCTCGATCTTCACAAACTTTTTAAATAAAACGTTTTAAAGATTCAGTTTATATATTAAGTAAGTAAAGAGCAGGAATCATTAAAACAGTAAAGCAGTAAAGTAAATGAAACATTTTTGAACACAGATTGTGGTTTTCAATGTAATCCTTTATTAACACAAGGCTACATTAAACATGCTACATTAAACATGCACTTGCTACTTGTGCTTTTAAGGCTTTGTATTTTGTTTTGAGCTTTGAGTATTTTTCACTTCTTCCACCTTTGGATGACACAACTTGAGAAGACTCTTTAGATCTGCAATCTCCAGCCATGTGTCCAGTCTTGCCACATTTGTAACAAGTGACTTTGGACATGTCAATGGCTTCTTTGTCTTATCAGCTTGGCCAGCTTTTCCTTTTCCTTTAAACTTGCTAAAGGATCTCCTTCTGATCCTTTCAGCCAACATAGCTACTTCATGAGCTAGTTCATCACCATCAGACTCATCACATTCAGATTCAGCACAAACAGAGTTAGGATTAGAAATCACAGGAACTTCATTATTAACACAAGGTATGATCTCATTGCTGATTGAGCTAGGGTGTTCAGTCATAGAGGCAACAAGTGCAGCAACAGGCTGACTATAAGAATCACCCATAGCAATCAGCTTTTCAGCCTCTAAACACTCTTGGTTATGAAGCAAACCAAAGAGTCCAGGGAGATCAAGATCATGATAAACAGAACTTAGCTTAACAGAAGAAATATAGTTGTTCCATTTTGGTGGTAATGAATCAAGAAATTTACTCTTTAGAACTTCATTTTTCTTAGTTATTCCAATAGCAGCTAAATCATTAACTAAAGCATTAAAGCGGGTATGAGTGTCAGTCAAGGATTCATTTCTCAAAGAGAAAAATCTCTCATACCTCCTGGTCAAAGTAGTTATTGTGGATTCCATGGAAGTAGAGCAACCCTCAAACATGACAGTCAAAGTACCCCACATTTTCTTAGCTGTAGAACACATTTTAATAGAATGGTAAAGGTCTTTGGGCATATCTTGGACAATGAAATTTCTAGCCTTCACATCCAAGTTTGCCAATCTCCTATCATCATCCCCCCAATCTGCCTTGTCCTTAACAATAGATTTAACTATGGCAGGAATGGTTGGTTGACCTTCTCTGACCACAGCCTCTACCACAATGGTTTGTGTAGGAACATAAGGACCATCCGCAAGGATGTCAGGCATATTGTTATCGATGGATTCAAGGAACAAAGACATTCGACCTTTCCACCCACTGAAATCATCTTTATCAAACATGGGTGGTCTGGTAGAAGAACCATTATCAATATAGGATGACATAATGCATTACTGTTAAAGAAAAAAAAAGCAATGATCTAGTCAAGTTAATTCTCAACCCCTGCTCTGATACCAATTGATACATCCCAAGGTATATCAATATACTTTGGTATATTGAACACAGAACAGTTGTAGAGGGGGGTGAAAACAACTTTTCTCGATCTTCACAAACTTTTTAAATAAAACGTTTTAAAGATTTAGTTTATATATTAAGTAAGTAAAGAGCAGGAATCATTAAAACAGTAAAGCAGTAAAGTAAATGAAACATTCTTGAACACAGATTGTGGTTTTCAATGTAATCCTTTATTAAGAAATAATCTATACAAAGAATTACAGGGTTGTTGCGGAACAAAGATAGCCTATAGATATCTAAACAACCCTTTGAAATGACAAACTACAATCAATAAGTTTCTACTCAAAAGAATCAGCCCAAGCTGATCTTCAACAGACTAAGCTGTATGTAAGAGCAAAGAAAACTTGTGTGAAGAATGATTCTCAGGAATGTCACACATATGCAATCAAGGAATGAGGCTTTTATAGGCGAAAGCCCTTCTTCTCTTGGTATCCAATGAAGCCACGTATTCATCTTCTACTGGATGACAAAGGAATATTTGATCGTGCCTTTCATGGTACTTGTGGTCCCCCACGTACTGGCGCACATTCTTTATCATCCAATAAAAGTATGGACACGCATATGTAAAACCAACCACCAACCTGGATCCTAGGATTCTTCCTAGTCACGTCATTTGTCCATATCTTCAATCCAGGTTGTTATCTTCACTTGATTGTCAGACACAGATTGGGCCGTTTGTCAAAGCACCAATCTACCTAAGTGTTTCCAAGCTGACTGCTAATCCCAAGCTGTCTTCCACTACCAGCTTGGCCTTCTATCTTCAATCCTCCTTTTCGACTTGGATTGAATGCTATAACCTTGTTGATGTAGCTTGAATAACACTTGCTTCCACAAATTATTACAATATAAAACATGAAGCATGATCTTGGCCAGAAACAGATCGTAAGCTGTGTCAGCTTAGTCTGACCCAGATCAGATTACAAGAACCAAAAGATTACTAAGTGTTTATAAGTCAGATTTGTCATCACCAAATTTACAATGAACATTAGGACTCAACAGTGTCAAAAAGTTTTCAAAAATCTAATCCAACAAAACCTAAAGTTGATGTTCCAAGGAAGACTTACATGGGTAAATCTTCAAAACCTTTTGAGAAAAAGGTGTCTCAGTTTACTAATTACTCCTTGCAAAAGGGTAAGAAATACTCTAAAAACCTATTTTTGATGGAACAACTACTTTTGTGTCTTTTCTATCCTTCGAGGATAACTCAATGCACATTTCTCAAGCCAAATCTCAGTTGACTAAATCTAAATGGAAACCGATTTCAAAAGATAAGTCAGTTGAGTCAAAATCATTCAATTATTCATTTTCTGAGCTTTTTGATCTTGCACCAAAACCTGTGAAAGCAGTTGTGCAAAAAGTGAATGATTTTGTTTCGAAAAATCATGTTTCAAATCAATCTCAAAATATTGCATCTCTTTCCAAGAATAAAAATGATTTTTCACCTTTGCTTCCACGAAAAATCTTTTCAACTAAAACACCGGGTTTTGGTTCTTCATAGAATGCAACTTCGATTCATCAAATCGATGAGACTTACATTTGGTCTTTAAACAAATCAAAAACCGTTGGGCCTATTCTAAAATGGGTTCCAAAGGTAATTTCGAAATGATTTGATGAAATAAGGCTTATACATACTTAAGTGTATAACCCGTTCTAAAACCGTTTTTATAACTTCATCATTTTTAGAAAAATACAAAAAGATTTTTATTTTTCTTGTTTTTGAAAAATACAAAAAGATTTTTCCATTATTTCCATTTTAGTTTCTCACAAAGTATTAAGATGAGATGCAAGGTATCAAACGCCTTTGTGTACTGCCTTTGTAGTCTCATTTTTAATATTTGTGCGAAACTTCCAAACCTTTTACTCACCCTTTATATGCAAAAACTTTGTTCAAATCATGCATATATTTAGGGAGAGTATGTTTTCCAAAACAAAACTTCCAAGTGTTCAAACTCATTTTTCATTTTCAAACACTTTGGATGATTCTCAAACCAATTTTGATCATCTTTATTGAAGTTCGGTGTTAGATTTGCACACGAGAGTTTAGGCCACTAATAAATACTCCATGATCTTGTCCTCGCCGATGAGATATAACCCCGGAGTTAAAATCTCAATTTTAGATTGTGAGGGTATATGAGTGTGATGATTTTTGTGCAAATAGGACATGAGGGAGTAGTCGAAAAGTGAGAGGTTAAGGTGACAAAGATGATGTGAGAAAGGGCTAAAAGAAACAAAAGCCCTCCCCAAAATTCTCAAAATGCCGGGTCAACACGTTTCTATCGGATTTCATTCGTTGATTTCTCGATATTGAATAAGACTTCATGGACCTAGTGAAACAATGCACATGTTTTCCTAGCCACTCAAGTATTTCTTAACAAATACTTGTCTTATTCTCACAGAGATTTTCACATTTCTATCGACTCTTCATTCGGAAGACGTTGATATTGAAAAAGGGCGACACTCTGCTCCGGTCCTCGACTTCATTTGATCACTATTAATTGTAGAGCGTACTTGATATATATTTCTTTTACTAGGACACATCGAGTTTTTATATGTCGTTGTGGCATCGCATATCTTTGTGATATTCCACGATGATCGAATGGAAATCCTACCAATGCTAACATCATTTCCAACATTGAACGTAGGTCTCACATATTCATTTTATGGATTTGTTGAGTTAACGAGAAGTCTATGTGACCTCTGATTTATTTTCCCAAAAGTCTTTGAGGAATGTAAGACATGGTTATCGAACGCCTTTGTGACACTGACCATGAATTACATTTTTTAAAGCAATCTATCGGTTGAAAAGCCATAGACCGAACCATTTAGAGATACGCTTTGTGCATTTCTCGATGATAATGGGAAGTTCTAAAAATAGTAATCGTATTTTTAGGCCACACCATTAATCCTTTCGATTTTTGGTTGTGTCAACGGATCATTTTTATCCGGATTTTATTTCTCTTCACACAAACACAAAGAACACAAACACCATTTTACAATCTTTTTCCAACAACGCAACCTCAAATTCGAGTTCACCAATAGGTCCATTGGGATTGGGAATTGGGTTGGGTTGATTTGCATGCATCTTGTTTTGTATCATCTACCTTTTGCTTTGAATCATTGTTGCATGATGAAAACGTTTCACATATTCATCATAAGGGGGAGAAATGATTAGATGATTGATGGATAGAGTTCAAAGTTCTAGGTAGAATTTGATGGATGTTAATGGTTTTGGTTGTTGTTCAAAGGATTATTAGTTTAGGTGAAGGGAGTGAATAATTATCTTGATAAGTTGAAAGATTGTGTCGAGATCGAGAATATTGAAGATGATTTTAGTTTTGGAAATTACATGGTCGATAAAGGAAAGATTTATTCGTAAAATGACCATTTTTAGATGATTAGAAGAGATTGAGATTGAATAATGTTTTGAGAAGATATGAAAAGTTTGAGATTAGATGGTGTTAGGACCAGTTCACCTGGAACTGGCCAGTCACCAGTTCACACTGACCAGTCACCAGTTCACACTGACCAGTCACCAGTTGCATCTGGTGACCCAGTAAAACTGGTGACCAAGAAGATTTGTCCAGAAATATATTGAAGTCCAGTTGCACCGTACAGTTAACGCAACTGAAGACTTCCTCCAGTTGAGAACTGACCAAGTTGAAGAATCATTCCAGTTGAAGTCGAAGACAACAAATGGAAGATAGAGAATGGCAATGGCAGCGAAGCCCAGTTGACATTCTAGTCAGTTACAAACTGGAGACCATCAGTGGATAGCCCTTACAAAGCTGTACACTGATTACGAGGAATTGACTTGTATACTTTATGTACCTTTACCCGGATAATAAGCCTTGTCTTATTATTTAAGTAATAAAAGGTACATAAAGGTGGTTGTGTAAAGTTGCTTTATCATGCGACTTTACACTGCTTTTTAAGGAATTAAATGCTATTCCTTAAATGCTCTCAACCACATTTGTACGGCTAAAGTTAACATCCCAATGTTAACTTTGCCTATAAATACAAGTCATTGCACAACCAAGAATTAAAGTGTTCAACTCACAAAGTGAAAAACATACAAACACTTCACACTTTGCAAACCTTCAATATTCTTGGTGAACTTGTGCAATCTTCTCTCAATCGCTAAAAGGAACATTTCACAACTTTAAGTGTTTCGATTGTCTTGAGAAATTCCGAGTATAGATCAATTGTATTTCATAGGTTGTTAGGATATTTACATTCGTGTATTATCTTGGTTCCGCATCAACCTTGTAATTTGATTAATATCAATAAATAAATTACACATTGAAAAATACATATTGTCTCATCAAGTTATCTTACAAGTTATTTGTATTATTGCATTGTTCTTTACTTATTGTCTTTTATATAAGTAATCTATCTAGAACTTGGTATATACACACTGCAACTGGTCGTCTCCAGTTCAGTGCATATATTGCAAAGTAACTCCACCATCGACATAGAGGTGTCTTCAGTAGTACCATCTATCGAGTTGGGACTTACAAGTGGTATCAGAGCAGAAGGCTAATAAACTTGCCTAGATCTGCTAAGATGAACACTACTGAAGGTGGAGATGGTTCTGGTTCAGTTGAAAACCCCTCGAATACTAATGCACAACCTTTTCAAAATGTTAACACCAACCCTCCTCCTCCTACTGCCCCAAACCATGTCCATGTACACTACTCTAACACTCCTGTTCCAAAATTTGATGGAAACAGTGAGACATTCGGTACATGGAAGGCTAGAATGCTTTTGCATTTTGGTGGGATTGAAAGGTATATGTTGAAAATCCTTAAGGATGGACCATATATACCCATGTCCCTTGGGGTCAGTCCTCTTCTTGATCCAACTGGAAGAAGAGGTTCAAGGGAAAAGCCAGAAGACCATTGGTCTGATGAGGATCGTAGACTTGTTGATCTGGACACCAGACTCAAGAACATGATCCTTGGGGCTGTTCCTGAAGATCTAATTCCAACACTTGTGCTGTTCCCCAGTGCAAAATCTATGTGGGACGAGTTAGTTATTCAGTTTGAAGGAGGTGATGACACTATTGTCACCAGAAAAGTTGCTTTGAACAAGAAGTATGAATCCTTCTTTGCCTTGCCCAATGAAAGTCTAACTGGTACATACACCAGATTTTCTAGCCTCATCAATCAGTTGAGAGGTTTGGGTGTAGAGAAGGATAAGGATATTCTTCTTGAGAAGTTTTGTGATATTCTTCCTTCCAAATGGGAAAACATGGTTCTTGTCTTGAGACAAGGTAAAACCTTGCACACTCATACTCTTGCATCGCTCTATGGAGCCTTCAGATTCACTGAAGATAATAATGCTGCAAGACTTGTGGCTGAGCAAGATGCCATGAACCATGCCCAGAGTCCCAAGGTTGCTAGTGTAACTGAGCGACCTTGTGCTGCTTTAATGTCTGCTGAGAGTGTCCAGGTACACTCGATGAAGGAGATGTTGAACAGTTTCTTAAACTCTGGACTGACCACTGAAAACAGTGATGGTTGTAATGAAACTGACGATGATGATCTGGTCGCCATGATTGCTAAAACCTTTAATAGGTTTAAGCATAAATCCAAAAGATTTAATGGCCCCAACAATGCTTCCAGCTCCAGCTCTCTAGATAAGACCAATCTTACATGCTATAAGTGTGGTAAGAAAGGTCATTTTATGAAGGAATGCAGATCTAGTCAGTTGAACAACCAAACTGGCCCCTCTGTCCCTAATTTCAATCGGCCTGATGATAGCTACAAAGCTAAATACAAGAAGCTTAAGGCCCAGATTGCCCTCCTGTCCATGGAAAAGAAAAAGGATCAGTGCTTAATGGCACAAACTGAGGGAAAATGGGAGTACTCTGATGACTCATCTGATGATGAAGAAGAGGAAAGGGACATGTGCTTCATGGCCTTGGAAGATCAACAGCAGCAACACGTGGTGAAAGAAGATGTCATCTCTGGAAGATGGGTGGACATCATACTGAAGAAGGTATGTGACTATGATAACCAGGTTGACCCTGAACTAAAACTGGACCTGGCTGAATCATTAAGTGGTGATTTGGCATTTGTGGAAACTGTAAGAGCTGATAGTGAAAGATATCTTGACACTATCCTAATTGAACTGAACAATGTTAAACCACAACTAAATGATTTGCAAAGTGTCCAGTTGGCTCTCAAGGAGTCAGTTTTAAAGATTGAGGCTTTAGAACTTGATAATCAAAAACTATTTTCTGATCTTGAAAAAGAACAAAAGATTATCAAGTCATGGGTAAAAGCATCTGGCAAAAACTATGATGCATTTTCAAGAACTATCGATGCCCAGAAGAATGCATGGAAATCTGGAGATCTGGAGATGGCAGCTCTCATACCAGATCTTCATGCATTGCCTCCAGCTCTCAAGATTGAAACACCTTATGATCAATCTGAAGCTGTTGAAACTGAAACCTTTGAGACCACCCCCATTGAGGTTAAAACTGGAGCCAAACAGGCTAAAGCTCCAGTCAAAAAGGCCACTGGTAACAAACCTTTACCTCAAAAGTCTAAGGTGCCCAAGACCCGACAGACTAAAGCACCAGTTGAACCTAGGTCCAAGGTTCAACTGCCTGAAGAAAATAATATTTTGGTTAATCTGGAAAGTCAACTCCAACTTTTGTCTCGGCAGGTTCAGAGTTGTACTGCCCGGATTAACAATCTGGAAGGAGGTTTATTACCTCCAGTTTTCAAACAAAATATTAATCCACTCTCTTTAATACCTAAACAAAAGAATGTTCCTTCTGGAACAAAATCTGGTAAAAATAAAGGGAGTAAGTATCAAATACCAATTGTTTTTACTCCTGCACCTGGAGCTGGTGATAAAGCTCCAGATGCAGCCTCCAGTTCAACACCACAACTGTCAACTGTGGCTTCTGTAGAGAAGTCCAGTGGACCCATCAAGAAAAGATGGGTTCACAAAAAGAACTAATGATTTTTGTGTGTGTGTAGGGCGATCGAAAGAAGAATATCTGGTATCTGGACAGCGCTGCTGGCCGAACTATGACCGGATGTAAGCCCCTACTGGAAGAGTTCACTGTCCAAGATGGACCGACAGTGACGTTTGGTAACGATCAATCTGGAAAGACTGAAGGATATGGTGTGCTCAATAATGGACAAGTCGAATTCAAAAGAGTTGCATTTGTGAATGGTTTGAAATACAACCTGATCAGTGTCAGCCAACTTTGCGATGATGGCTTCAGAGTATTGTTCGATATTGCACAAGGCACCATATTTAACAAGGATTGGAAAGTGGTGATGATTGCACCAAGAAAAGGAAATGTGTACATCATGGATATGGAACCAGCTCCAAAAGAGCAATGTTTCTATACCAAAGCTGATGAGGACACCAACTGGCTATGGCATAAAAGGTTATCCCACCTTAATTTCAAAAACATTAACAAGTTGTCTCGCAAACAACTGGTTGATTGGATACCTCAGATTTCTTTCAATAAAGAAAAACCATGTCCAGGGTGTGAGATGGGCAAGCAGAAGAGAGCCAGTTTTAAAACTAGGCAAAATTTTAGCATCACTGAACCTCTTCACATGCTACATATGGATCTCTTTGGTCCAGTGAATGTTCAAACTAGAGCTGGAAAGAAGTACACTCTAGTTGTGGTTGATGAATTCACCAGATACAGCTGGGTGGTATTCATCAGATCCAAAAGTGATGCATCTGCTGAAATCATCTCTCTCATTAAAAGAATTGAGCTCAAGTATACTCGAAAAGTTTGTCAGTTGCGAAGTGATAATGGTACTGAATTCCAAAATAAGGTACTTGAAACATTTTGCAATGACACTGGCATCTCTCAAAACTTCTCATCAGTTCACTCTCCAGAGCAAAATGGAGTTGTTGAAAGAAAGAATCGTACACTGATAGAAGCAGCCAGAAGTATGCTATCTGAATCTGGTCTTCCCACCAGTTTTTGGGCTGAGGCAGTTGCAACTGCTTGTCACACCCGAAACCGGTCAGTCTACATCAAGAGACATAAGAAGACTGCCTATGAAGTACTCAGGAATCGTAAACCAAATATTGGATACTTCCATGTATTTGGTTGTCCAGTTTATATACTAAACGATTCCAGTCAGCTTGGAAAGTTTGATGCAAAAGCTGATGAAGGGGTATTTTTAGGCTATTCAGATATTCGAAAGGCCTTTAGAGTTTATAATTATAGACTCCAAAAGGTTCATGAGACAATTCATGTCACATTCGACGAATCAACTGAAGCAATCAACAAGAGACCAAGCCTTGATATTTCTCCAGCCGTTCCAATTAATTTTGGTGAAACTGACCAAGTTCATCGGTCAGTTGTTTCACCAGAAGATGCTTCCAGTTACAACAAATTGGAACCAGTTAAGAAGAAGAACACCACCAGTGACACATCATTCTATCCCTCCATCAATTTCAACTTACCACAAGAATTGGTGATTGGATCTGATGTACGTGCCACTCCAATATCAGCACCAGTTCAAACACCTACTTCTCCAGTTCTTCATGAAATGCCTTCTAATGAGGAATTTCATGATGCTAATCGAGACCTCATTGACTCTGATGAGGATGTAGAAGTTGTTTGGACTGATCCTTCTCCAGATGCTGTTGCAACTGAAGAAGATCGCCAGGTGACTTGCACTGATATTGTGTTACACCAGCCTAGTCAATACACTAGATGGACTCGAGCCCATCCAATTGAACAAATTGTGGGTGATCCAACTAGTGGGGTTCAGACTAGAAGAGCCACCAGTGAGCAATGCTTAAACGTCACCTTCTTATCTCTAATTGAACCAAAGAAGATTGACGAGGCTATGGCAGACCCAAGCTGGGTGGAAGCTATGCAAGAAGAGCTCCTCCAGTTTGAAAGGAACAATGTTTGGGAGCTTGTTCCTTGTCCACCAGGGTTAAAGAAAGAACCTATTGGTACCAGATGGGTCTACCGAAACAAAATGGATGAAGATGGCCATGTTGTAAGAAACAAGGCCAGACTAGTTGCCCAGGGTTATTGTCAAGCAGAGGGCGTTGACTTTGATGAAACTTTTGCTCCAGTTGCAAGACTTGAAGCCATAAGAATATTTCTGGCTTATGCAGCCCATCTGCAGTTCAAGGTCTTCCAGATGGATGTCAAAAGTGCGTTCCTTAATGGAACATTGGAAGAAGAAGTTTATGTTAAGCAGACTCCAGGTTTCATCGATGAGAAGCATCCTCATTGGGTTTATAGACTGAACAAAGCATTGTATGGTCTAAGACAAGCCCCAAGAGCCTGGTATGATACTTTAACTAAACATCTTCTTAAAAATGGCTTTCAAAGAGGTGCAATAGATAATACCTTGTTTATCTTGAAAGAAAGAGGTAATATCTTATTGGTACAAATTTATGTTGATGACATTATTTTTGGTTCAACTGATGATGCAATGTGTAAAAAGTTTTCTAAAATCATGTCATCTGAGTATGAGATGAGTTTAATGGGTGAATTAACATTTTTCTTAGGTCTTCAGATTAAGCAAACTGAAAATGGAATTTTCATAAACCAAGGAAAATATGTCAGAGATTTGTTAAGAAAATACAAATATGATTCAATCCCATCGAAAAACACACCTATTGCAGCACCATTGAATTTGGACTCTGACCCAACTGGCAAACCAGTTAACATAACTGACTATAGAGGTATGGTTGGTTCACTGATGTACTTAACTGCCAGTCGACCAGATATAATGTTTGCAACATGTTTATGTGCCAGATTTCAGTCTAACCCTAAAGAATCACATTTGCACGCTGTAAAGCGTATCTTTAGATACCTGAAAGGGTGTCCTAATCTTGGTCTTTGGTACCCCAAAGGCTCAGGATTAGATCTAATGGGTTATTCAGATTCTGATCATGCAGGTTGTAAGATAGATAGAAAATCAACAACTGGTGGTTGTCATTTCCTTGGAGGAAAACTGGTAAGTTGGACCAGCAAGAAGCAGACTTCAGTCTCTATGTCCACTGCTGAGGCAGAGTACATTTCTGCGGCCAGTTGCTGTGCCCAGATTCTCTGGATCAAGAACCAGTTACTAGATTATGGTCAGAAGTATACCAAGACCCCAATCTTTTGTGACAACACCAGTGCTATTGCTATATCTCACAACCCAGTGATGCACTAAAAAACAAAGCATATTGACATCAGGTATCATTTCATTCGAGATCACGTTATGAAAGGAGATATTGAAATTCATTTCATCCCCACTGACAAACAGTTAGCTGATGTTTTTACTAAACCTCTCGATGAGAAAACCTTTAAACATCTCATCAGCGAACTGGGAATGTTAAACCCTTAACTGGAGCTTTCTTTGTTATTGAACGCGTCAGTGACACTGATGAAGTTCTCCAGTTGAGGAGGTCCAGATAATCTTTGCTCGCCAGGCTATCGAACGCCTTTGTGATACTATCTTGGCACTAATTGATTTCTGGATCATCATTTTAGGGGGAAAGACTCAAAATAATTTTCTGACTAAAATTCGTTTTTGTTTGAAAATGCAACTGGAGAACTCTCCAGTTGGAAACTGGTACTGGACTGATCCTCCAGTTACCAGGTTCAGTCTTGTCTTATTTTTATAACGTTACAAATACTTGGTCAATATGTGTGACACGTGATGATACTCGAGTGTTTTAAACCACTTGATATCGTAATCTGACGTGTTTGAAACCATTTTAGTACTTGACAACTGTTTGTATTGGGAAAACAAAAAGTGAGTGGGCGCGTGGGTAAGATAAGCCGTCGTAGCATTTAATGCTGACATGGAAGCATTTAATGTTTACATGGCAAATCAATATTTTATTTCAAAATTCAAACCAACTTTGTTGAAAATATCTACAAAAAGGATTGTCTTTATTAAAATATAATTTTGGTGTTTCATTGGGATCTTGAATCCCTTTATAAATACCCTTATTTACTCCGAACTCATTTACTTCCTTCTCTTACATTCCTTCATTTACTTCCAATCATCAAAATTGCTTCATTTTTCTCTTTACTTCACAAATCAAAAACCCTAAATCCCAAATTTCATTTTCATTCGAGATCACGTTATGAAAGGAGATATTGAAATTCATTTCATCCCCACTGACAAACAGTTAGCTGATGTTTTTACTAAACCTCTCGATGAGAAAACCTTTAAACATCTCATCAGCGAACTGGGAATGTTAAACCCTTAACTGGAGCTTTCTTTGTTATTGAACGCGTCAGTGACACTGATGAAGTTCTCCAGTTGAGGAGGTCCAGATAATCTTTGCTCGCCAGGCTATCGAACGCCTTTGTGATACTATCTTGGCACTAATTGATTTCTGGATCATCATTTTAGGGGGAAAGACTCAAAATAATTTTCTGACTAAAATTCGTTTTTGTTTGAAAATGCAACTGGAGAACTCTCCAGTTGGAAACTGGTACTGGACTGATCCTCCAGTTACCAGGTTCAGTCTTGTCTTATTTTTATAACGTTACAAATACTTGGTCAATATGTGTGACACGTGATGATACTCGAGTGTTTTAAACCACTTGATATCGTAATCTGACGTGTTTGAAACCATTTTAGTACTTGACAACTGTTTGTATTGGGAAAACAAAAAGTGAGTGGGCGCGTGGGTAAGATAAGCCGTCGTAGCATTTAATGCTGACATGGAAGCATTTAATGTTTACATGGCAAATCAATATTTTATTTCAAAATTCAAACCAACTTTGTTGAAAATATCTACAAAAAGGATTGTCTTTATTAAAATATAATTTTGGTGTTTCATTGGGATCTTGAATCCCTTTATAAATACCCTTATTTACTCCGAACTCATTTACTTCCTTCTCTTACATTCCTTCATTTACTTCCAATCATCAAAATTGCTTCATTTTTCTCTTTACTTCACAAATCAAAAACCCTAAATCCCAAATTTCATTTTCATTCTTCTATGGCTCCTAGATCATCTCGTTCAAGAGATGTAAATCTCTTGACTGTTCCATATAATCCCTCACCAGATGTCAAACCGGCACCTGGTGCCCCTAGTAGTGCTTCGGTCATCAAACTAAATCCAAATAATCCGATGGCCAGCCTACGAGGATCTCAAGGGTCCGATACCCTTATTGGTAGAATTCAAAAGTTTTTGAAGAATTCTCCAATAGGACCCTCATTCTCTCTAAACCCACGTAAGTTGTTTCACAACTACTTATGTGAGTTTTGGTACACTGCCGTTCTTTCTTCCGATTGTTCCTCCATCAGTTTCACATTAAAGGATGGAACAATCCAGTGTACCTTGTCAGCCGATGTATTGAGGGATGCCTTACGCCTCAATTACTGGAGAGAGGGTGAATCTCCAGTCGTCTTGCCCCCAAATATAAACTTTCGCCAAGTACTTCTTGAAATGGGACACAGGGAGTGTTTGGAGAATGGGGTGTTGAAGACAAAAGGTGCGATGACCATGAAGGGCCTTACACCTTCATGGAGGTATTTTTTCATCCACCTGGTGGAGAGCATGGGTGGGAGTTCTGGTGGACTTGACCAGATCAACTCCTCACAAGCAGAGATGGCTTATTGCTTGTGGAACGGATTGAGAGTGGACTTTGCAGAAATTCTGTATAGAAGCCTGGTTCAAAAGCTGAAGGGCACAAGGGGTGTTTGTATTCCCTTTTCAAGGTTCCTCTTACTTTGTTTTAAGCAAATTCTGGGCAGAGAAGCATATAATAGTACAGATTCACCGTACACTGCTCCAGATATGCTAAGGAATCTAGACTCACTGGTATCTGAAGCTGGTGAGGTCGAACTTCCTGAACGAATGCAACTGGCATTCGCTTCAACTGATGCACCTCTTGCAGGTGAGTCAGAAAGGCAACTGGGCGGGCCTCAAAATAATGAGGGACCCTCCAGTGTGTCTAATGTTATGGTTGAGGATAGAGCAACCATAACTGAAGCAACCCCCATCACATCTATCCCTGGTGAAGATACTTCGGTATCTGATCCATCAACAGATGCACCCATCCAGAAAACTGGGGAAGGTCATCTGGAGACTGACCAGGTAACTGGTCAGCCCTCAGTTACATTCATGGATCTGGACATGAGTGTTAATGACGAGGAAATCCTTATAGAATCTTCGGATTCTGAAGGTACTGAAACAGACTTGGAGATTCTTGATGCTTCTGTACAAGCACAAGACCCTTCATCTCCAGTCTCACTTCCAGACGCATCAATTTCATTTTCACCACCACAAGAAAATGTGCCTATAGATATATCTTTACCAACAAATTTTGCTCCTTTACCAACTGGGCAATTCTCACTTGCTCGAGAAATGCCACCCCCACCGTCGCCGTTGTTCACACCTGAGCATTCTCAGCATGAACAACAATTTGTTTTTTCCGATTGTTCCTCCATCAGTTTCACATTAAAGGATGGAACAATCCAGTGTACCTTGTCAGCCGATGTATTGAGGGATGCCTTACGCCTCAATTACTGGAGAGAGGGTGAATCTCCAGTCGTCTTACCCCCAAATATAAACTTTCGCCAAGTACTTCTTGAAATGGGACACAGGGAGTGTTTGGAGAATGGGGTGTTGAAGACAAAAGGTGCGATGACCATGAAGGGCCTTACACCTTCATGGAGGTATTTTTTCATCCACCTGGTGGAGAGCATGGGTGGGAGTTCTGGTGGACTTGACCAGATCAACTCCTCACAAGCAGAGATGGCTTATTGCTTGTGGAACGGATTGAGAGTGGACTTTGCAGAAATTCTGTATAGAAGCCTGGTTCAAAAGCTGAAGGGCACAAGGGGTGTTTGTATTCCCTTTTCAAGGTTCCTCTTACTTTGTTTTAAGCAAATTCTGGGCAGAGAAGCATATAATAGTACAGATTCACCGTACACTGCTCCAGATATGCTAAGGAATCTAGACTCACTGGTATCTGAAGCTGGTGAGGTCGAACTTCCTGAACGAATGCAACTGGCATTCGCTTCAACTGATGCACCTCTTGCAGGTGAGTCAGAAAGGCAACTGGGCGGGCCTCAAAATAATGAGGGACCCTCCAGTGTGTCTAATGTTATGGTTGAGGATAGAGCAACCATAACTGAAGCAACCCCCATCACATCTATCCCTGGTGAAGATACTTCGGTATCTGATCCATCAACAGATGCACCCATCCAGAAAACTGGGGAAGGTCATCTGGAGACTGACCAGGTAACTGGTCAGCCCTCAGTTACATTCATGGATCTGGACATGAGTGTTAATGACGAGGAAATCCTTATAGAATCTTCGGATTCTGAAGGTACTGAAACAGACTTGGAGATTCTTGATGCTTCTGTACAAGCACAAGACCCTCATTCTCTCTAAACCCACGTAAGTTGTTTCACAACTACTTATGTGAGTTTTGGTACACTGCCGTTCTTTCTTCCGATTGTTCCTCCATCAGTTTCACATTAAAGGATGGAACAATCTGGCTGGTACTCTAAAGGAAGCCTTTGACCTAACTCACTCCAAGGTCTCCAGTTCAATCTCCAACTTGCTAGGAAATACTGTCAGAACTTCAGAAGTTGACTTGAAAGAGATTGAAAGGCAGGTTAAGGAACTAATTGAAAGACCTGGCCTAGATGTAACTGGCCTTGGAGAGCAGTTGATGACTTCGGTTGGTCAGAAAATAGAGGATACGCTGGGTGCTAGAGAAGAGCATTTGATTGAAAGGGTGATGTCTGAGATCACCAAGCTGGCCACTCCTCAGGTTGATCTGGCCCCACTTACCAGTGAGATCAACCAGTTGAGAGGCAGCATAGAAAGTTTGAACACCCAGGTATCTCTACATGCTCAATCTATAGAGAAACTGACAACTGAAGTGGAAAATCTGAAGAAGATGGATGATGAGGTTAAGGATAAGGTTGTCTCCGGTTTGGATGAGGACTCCAAGATCTTGAATGAATTGAAAACTGGTCAAGACCAAGTTGTTGCAAATGTCTTGACCCAGTCCAAGGAGACGAACCATTTATGGAGGTCCTTCAGGATGATGTGTGGCATCTTCAAAGAGTGTAAGGACATGCAGTCGTGGCAGCCTCTTGACCGGTTGCCATCTCACCCCTCTGAATGGGAAGCAATTAGGGCAGGTCTAGATGCTGCCAAGGGGGAAAG
>CM067168.1:134915184-134945184 GCA_034093135.1 Erigeron breviscapus | reverse complement strand
CATTTATTTAATGGATTCAATACATCTAAAGAACTTTGGTTAGCATTAAAGAATCATTGTGAAAGGGATGAAACACTTAAGAAGAATCGAAGAGATCTTTTAAAACATCAGTATAACGTATTTAATAGGTTAAGAAGTGAAAACTTAGACCAACTAATTACACGGTATTATCACTTGTTAGCAGAATTGCAAGCATTTGATGTTACCTACTCTGAGGAGGAAAAAGTCGAGAAATTTTTGAGCTCCTTGACGGAAAAGTGGAGTAATTATATTACTACTTTGCAGGAAAAAGCAGATTTCTCAGATATGTCCTTGACTCAGATAGTTGCTAAGTTTAGGGGACAAGAAATGAAACTAAAGAGGAGGGAAGCAGGATATAATAATGCTCAGATTCCCGAGCTTTATTACGGTAGACCTACGATTAATGTGGGTCAAGATTCTCCAAGTGGAAGCACAAGTGCATACCTTAGTGAGGATACTGATTTACAGAAAATCTCGTTTAACTCTGAGGGGAACATATGTCTTGTTTCAAGCCAGAGTGACAGTCTAGGCAACCGTGGATATCCTACCTCCAGTGCTAGTTCCACCATGCCTATAAGTGTCAAATGTGCGGAAAGTCACTTATCAGTTCTTGCGTCATTTGTGACATCATATGAACAGTTTATCCAAGGAAAGGTTCAAGACCTAAGTCTTATCGATGAAGACTATGAGCAAATTGATCCTTTGGACTTGGAAGAGATGGATCTGCAATGGCAAATGGCTATGCTAACTCTTCGAGCTAAACGGTTCTTATCAAGAACATGGCCAAAGATTGTGGGTTCCAAGTTTGGGTTTGATAAGACAAAGGTAAAATGTTTCAACTGCAAGGGCTTTGGACATTTTGCAAGAGAATGCCAGAGATCTAGAAATATTGATAAGGCTAGTGTGACTTCTCAAGATTTCTACAATGGTGGAGTAGCACAAAATGCTTCCAACACATGGCAACAAAGAAACTATCCGACTCATCATGATGATTATTCAAAAGGGTTGATGGCTCATCATCAAATGAGAAACAATGATCAGACATTTGTGTCCAATGCCTTTGTGGCAGAGACAAATGATGTTTGGTCAAATGTTAAAAGTCTTGATAGTAATGTTGCAGAGTGTGTCAACAAAGTTGAGGCCAAGACATCTGATATCTCAGAGGAAGTAGATGTAGATGGTCTGGTTAGTCTCATGAAAAGGATGAATATTCCTGATGAGCAACATGACCTATTGAAAAGAGCCATCAGTATATGGTATGTCGATAGTGGTTGCTCAAGACATATGACAGGAGATAAATCATTATTGTCAAACTTTGTTGAAATATTGGGGGCTTATGTAAGCTTTGCAGGTCCCAAAGGTGGCTCAATTACCGGAGTGGGTGATGTCACAAATGGGAAAATAAAGCTTGAAAAGGTGAACTATGTTGAACAGTTGAGTCACAATCTGATGAGTGTGTCTCAAATATGTGACAAAGGGAATCCTGTTCATTTCACCAAAGAGGAAGCACTTATCCTAAAACCAGGATATGTAATTCCTGAAGAGCAACATGACCTATTGAAAAGAGCCATCAGTATATGGTATGTCGATAGTGGTTGCTCAAGACATATGACAGGAGATAAATCATTATTGTCAAACTTTGTTGAAATATTGGGGGCTTATGTAAGCTTTGCAGGTCCCAAAGGTGGCTCAATTACCGGAGTGGGTGATGTCACAAATGGGAAAATAAAGCTTGAAAAGGTGAACTATGTTGAACAGTTGAGTCACAATCTGATGAGTGTGTCTCAAATATGTGACAAAGGGAATCCTGTTCATTTCACCAAAGAGGAAGCACTTATCCTAAAACCAGGATATGTAATTCCTGAAGAGTGGATTCTGTTGAGGGCTCCAAGGAAAAGAGATATATATGCAATGGCATTAGGCATCTCTAATCCTGAGATTGAGACCACATGTCTTTTGTCTCAAGCCTCTGAGTCAGACTCTTTGCTTTGGCATAGAAAAATGGCACATCTTCATTTTCGAAAAATGAATTTCATCACCAAAAATGGGTTGGTGGAAGGTGTTCCATTAAAGAGATACGGAAGTGAAGATAAATGTGTTTCATGCAAAAAGGGAAAACAACACAAGATTAGTCACAAGTCGAAGTCTCTAAATTCTATTGCCGCTCCTTTTGAACTTCTTCACATGGATTTATTTGGTCCAGTGAATGTGAGAAGTATCAGAGGAATGTATTACTGTTTAGTTGTCACAGATGACTTTTCAAGATTTTCTTGGGTGTTCTTCCTTACTTCAAAGGATGAGACATATCAAATACTAGTGCATTTCTTTGCAAAAGTGAAAAATGTCTATAACACAAGAATTAAGAAAATTCGCAGTGATAATGGAACAGAGTTTAAGAATAAGATGATGGAGTTTTATTGTCTCGGCAAGGGCATTGAGCAGCAATTTAGTGCTCCGTATCAACCTCAGCAAAATGGAGTTGCAGAGCGAAAGAATAGAACACTAATAGAGGCTGCACGAACAATGTTGGCTGATTCTAAGCTTCCTACCTTATTCTGGGGGTGAAGCTATAAATACTGCATGCTTTATACTCAACAGGGTTCTCACGGTTAAGCGGTTTAACAAAACGTTGGTAGAAAACCAAATTTGAGTCACTTGCAACCATTTGGTGTACCATGTACATTCCTAAAGGTTCAGCCAAACTTAGCAAAGTTTGATGAAAAAGTGTGTGAAGGATACTTTCTTGGATATGTTCCAGGAACACCAAATCGTCGTGTTTATAACAAAGTAACTGGTAAAGTTGACATCGCATACAATGTTGAGATTACCAGTTGCTCACCCGGAATTCATTCAGGTCCTGAGAAAATGTTCAATTATGAAGACATTTTCAGTTCTTTTGATCCTTCTATGATAGAACTACATAATTCAGATGATATTGTAGTTATCCGCGATGATGATGTTTTTGCTTCACCGTCATACGGAGGACCTATATCTAATGTAGTTTCTGAGGACAGACGAAGACAACAGGACTTTGAACAAGAAGTTATCTCAAGAAGATCTGATGAACCAGTGGGTCCAGATGCTTCAGTTGAGAATACTTCTAGACACACTGTAACAGAGGAGCATCCCTCAGTTCAAACTGAGGAAGAGATTTCCACCAATTTGGGAGGAAATCTTGATGTTGATCGTGTTACACAAAAACACATTACGAAGGCTCATCCCGTAGAAAATATCTTGGGAGATCCTAGCGTTGGTGTTAGAACTAGGAGCAGTCTCCAGGAAAGCACAAGTCTTTTTGCTAGCATCAAAGATACGGGTATACTGGAAACATGTAAGTACAGTTGTATTAATATATATTTTAATATATATATATATATATATATATATATATATATTCCCTCTATTATATTTATTTTTTGACTATATATATATATATATATATATATATATATATATATATATATATATATATATATATATATATATATATATATATATATATATATATATATATATATATATATATATATATATATATATATATATATATATATATATATATATATATATATATATATATATATATATATATATATATATATATATATATATATATATATATATATATATATATATATATATATATATATATATATATATATATATATATATATATATATATATATATATATATATATATATATATATATATATATATATATATATATATATATATATATATATATATATATATATATATATATATATATATATATATATATATATATATATATATATATATATATATATATATATATATATATATATATATATATATATATATATATATATATATATATATATATATATATATATATATATATATATATATATATATATATATATATATATATATATATATATATATATATATATATATATATATATATATATATATATATATATATATATATATATATATATATATATATATATATATATATATATATATATATATATATATATATATATATATATATATATATATATATATATATATATATATATATATATATATATATATATATATATATATATATATATATATATATATATATATATATATATATATATATATATATATATATATATATATATATATATATATATATATATATATATATATATATATATATATATATATATATATATATATATATATATATATATATATATATATATATATATATATATATATATATATATATATATATATATATATATATATATATATATATATATATATATATATATATATATATATATATATATATATATATATATATATATATATATATATATATATATATATATATATATATATATATATATATATATATATATATATATATATATATATATATATATATATATATATATATATATATATATATATATATATATATATATATATATATATATATATATATATATATATATATATATATATATATATATATATATATATATATATATATATATATATATATATATATATATATATATATATATATATATATATATATATATATATATATATATATATATATATATATATATATATATATATATATATATATATATATATATATATATATATATATATATATATATATATATATATATATATATATATATATATATATATATATATATATATATATATATATATATATATATATATATATATATATATATATATATATATATATATATATATATATATATATATATATATATATATATATATATATATATATATATATATATATATATATATATATATATATATATATATATATATATATATATATATATATATATATATATATATATATATATATATATATATATATATATATATATATATATATATATATATATATATATATATATATATATATATATATATATATATATATATATATATATATATATATATATATATATATATATATATATATATATATATATATATATATATATATATATATATATATATATATATATATATATATATATATATATATATATATATATATATATATATATATATATATATATATATATATATATATATATATATATATATATATATATATATATATATATATATATATATATATATATATATATATATATATATATATATATATATATATATATATATATATATATATATATATACAAATGTATAATATATAAACCTTAGTAAAGGTATATGTAAGTATATATAAGTATCAAAATACATACAAATTTATAAATGAAGGCTTATGTAACAAATTAAAAATGCAATGTAAGTACATATATATATATATATATATATACATGACACATACACATATAGATGCTAGAACAAAATTAAGTTAGACCAATTCAAAAAACTAAAAGTTTGGGAATTGGTAGATGTGCCTGCTGATATCAATCCTTTTGGAACAAGATGGGTGTTCAGATGCAAAAGGGATGATAAAGGGATTGTTACTAGAAACAAGTCCCGGCTTATATTCAAGGATTTGCACAACAAGATGGATTAGATTACACCGAAGTTTTTGCACCGGTGCCTAGAATTGAGGCAATCAGGCTGTTTCTGGCTTTTAAATCCTTTATGTAACAACCCTCAATTTCCGACTAGGACAATTTACTTCCATTTATCTAGATATCTACCCCTAGAGGTTTCTTAAGAGATTTTGCCTTCCAGATATTAAGGCATAGTGATACTTGCCATCTAGTTCAGTAGAATTTCCAAAGATAGCTAGTTGCCTTAGAAATGCCATGAACAATAACTATAATCATTCAACACAATCTCAAGCTACAAATTAATTCTAATTGGACTTGATGAAAGGTCAACAAACCAAAAACTTTATTTCGAGAAGTTAAGTTATATAAATAATAATGTGAGTCTCACAAGTCGAGATAACAACCAACAATCTTATAAATGTCCAACGATTCAAACACCAAGCTAATTGAAGTACATTTGAGCACAAATATATAATCACCATCTCAAAAGGGTATTTATAAACTCATAAGTACATGAAAGTGCTTGAAACCTTAGTAAAGGTATATGTAAGTATATATAAGTATCAAAATACATACAAATTTATAAATGAAGGCTTATGTAACAAATTAAAAATGCAATGTAAGTACATATATATATATATATATACATGACACATACACATATAGATGCTAGAACAAAAATTAAGTTACACCACAAATAAATACAAATTAACCTTACAACACATATATACACTTAACCTATACATATATACACACACTTAATAAAAAAAAAATGAGAAACCCTACCTTCCCTTGCCGCCCCCTCACTCCCCATACACCATAACACTCAAATCTCTTACACTCCCAATACACACATACACACACACAACACATTTTCTCTCTCAAAAACTCTTCTCCTTCATCCTTTTCTCTCTTATTTTCGGTTCAAACAAACAAAGAACAAGGCAAGAAAAATCAATCTAAACTTATAATAATAATAAGGGTTCAAGCTAGATTAAACAAGGGTTAATTCAAGGTAGGATTAAGGGTCATTCAAAGCTTGGATTAAGGGATATTAGGATCTCAAAAGCCACGAATTTTCTGCCCATTTTCATCATCAAAACCGAATCCAAGAGGGTATAAATCTTCATCCTTTTTACTAGATTTAATCTTGTTCTTGTTTATATTCAAAGGTTTTATCAAAAGTTTATGTTTTCTTCTTGTTTTCTTGGTAATACACACTTGATGAGGGCAAAGTTGATAGGATCTTTCTCCTCATGCATATGCATGTCGAGATCTATGAGAAAGATCCAAGGATTCAACAAGTTTAAGACCCAAAAGTGTTGTTATAGATTAGTAGCTTTTAAAGTGATTTTCCTTTTGATAGATCTATATGTTTTTGTATATTTTGAAGAATATATTTCTGAGATTTTTCATTAAAAAGATGTTTTTATGTTGTAGATAATAGATCTATAAAGATTGGTATTGAAAAGTGTTGATTTGAATGAATGCATGTTAGATCTAAGAAAGTTGAATCTTGTTGTTGGATTATGAGATGGATATGGACTTGTATTAAGTGAAAAATATGTTAAAAGAGGTATAATAATCTGGAAATTTGATGTTAAGAGGTATAAAAATAAAGTATTAATCTTGTAAATGATGAACTCAAGTGTTAATAAAGCAAGAATGGTCATTGGTGAGTTGTTTGGACCCAAATACTTTCTGACAGAATTATTCTTCTGTCTTTGGACGGAAAAACTGAACATGTGAGGGCCGTTTCAAGAAAAACTTTCAAAATAAAAGTTGTAGATAAAAGAGTTAAGTATAACCTCCAACTGGAATCACTCAAAAATACTAAACCAAACCAAAGATATGATTTTTCTACCAAAAGTGGTCAAAACTGGATTTTTGTCTTAATGTTGAGTCAACTTTGACGATTTTTAATTTCTTAACTAATAGGTTTCAGAAGTTTAAACTTGGTATGAACTGAGTTCAAAGTGTCCCTAACTTAAAATAAAATTGGGAGATTTTTCTTAAATGTTCACCATAGAAATCTTTTATAAAATATATGGAGTCGCACAGCAGCTCTTGTTCTGACCAGTTTTGGTTTGGTAATTTTTAGAGGTAGTAAACAATGTCTAAAAATTTAGCAAAAATTCACATAAATATAGGACACATAAATGTCTCTATACAAAAATCACCAATGTCCAAATAATTCAACTTAACCAAGAATGACTACTCAACATTTCATGAAAATAAGTGTTAAAACAGAAAATTCCAAGTAAAAGTTCTTCACAACAAAATAAGCTAAAAGTCACTAGATTGCAACTTTAATCAACTCCAACAATCTCGTAACAAAAGTATTATAAACCTACTAAGAATATGTCAAATAAAAGTTATAAAACTTAACTTGGTTATTAAATGGCAAAGACAAGCCTACAAATCACTAATTCGGTTCATATAAGCACTAACCGAAAGCTTTAATTTGCACATATCACACCACCACCACGATCACGACTTAAGACACCAAAATATAATAAACATTCTGTAAATAATGAAATAAGGATAAAAATCCATTTTGACGCATTTGAATTGCTCGAAAAATGAGGCTTAAATCACTATTTCGGTAAACGATTTATAAGCTTAGAATCCTCAAAATGAGCAAGACACAAGAGAGGCTGAATAGATATGATTTTTCCCATGATAAAAGTTGCCTAAAAAGCCTGATTTTTAGCCAAAAAGTTATGTGGTGATTTCTAAGAATTTCTGTTAATTATTAAATTTAAATGATAATTAAAAAGGTAAATAAATAAATAAATAAATAAATTATATAAATCATGAAATTGGTTAAATAATCACAACCAATGATGAAAGTGACTAAAACCTACTGGAGTAAAATCATTTCAAGTCAAAGAACAAATGTCATATAATTTAGAAATAATTAAGTAAGTGAAAATCACCAATTAATAACTATTTTTAAATTAATAGAAAAATTACATAAATAAATATATATATCACAATATTCTAAGTTAAAAAGCATAATAATCAGAATATAACCCAAATATAAATAGCCACAAATTATAAAGGCAAGTGAGGTACTTAAAAGTATTTTTAAAGAATTATTTGGTTAATAAATCAAGAAAATGAATAAATAATTAATTAAATAATATTAAATTAAATAAATAGTTATAAATCAGAAAGTATTCATAAATATTAATATTATGAAGTTACTAATGTCAAATATTATAATTAAGCAAAGCACACAATGGGAACCATGATAATCAAAGGCAAGTTACCGAAATTCTAACAACTTATAACTACATGTATAATGAAAGTGACCCTTTTACACCAACACTCTCTACAACCAAAAAGATGCAAATATTAACAATATACTTGGATCCCAAAATTTATGACAACGTAATGAAAGTGGCATTTCTTAGTGATGGCTTAAGATAGGAACTTACGTATATTAGTCCTATCGTAGGGATAGTCTTGGCTTGAAGTGTGATTGAGGAATATGACGGATATATGATCAAGGAAGCGATAGATGGGAAGTACCCATTTTGGATAAGTGAATATAATATGCGGCATATCAAGGTGAGTCATAGCCCCCTTTTCAAACTCTTTTATATGTTTTACTTGCGGGGTGAAAAGCATGATTAATTAAAATGACTTTCTCTTATGAAATGATTCTTTGAAATAATGATAATGATATGGGAATTATATTGTATGTTCAACGTGTTATATGTTATATGATGAGCTTGAGTACTGTCAAACGGTGGTCCCCTGTACACTACTATTAACTCATTTGAGGCCTGTAGTTAGAGGGTTGTGCAACTAGGATTTGTCCCCTCATCCACTATTATAGGTAACGGTGGGATGTTTGGTCTGCCTTTGTGGCCACCTTCATTGCCAGTCCGGCCTCGCGGTGCTCTAACTACTATATATTTATGGTCGTTTCCATGGCACGACCCTTGGTTATCTTTATGCACGTGATTGACAGCATGTGCTTATCATTATCTTATCATTTGGGACTATATATATTTGATTATTGGGACATAACCGGTCTTAGTAGTGGCTCAAGATCTATCTCATCAAATTATGTCATGGTAGTCTTACCATTGACCAAGTGTTATTGATTATTACTTATGGTTGGATATTATGGATTGAACATACGGTTTGGGTATTGGACCTTATATGAAATCTTGAAAGTTGTTGAAATTGGCGATGTTGAAATATTGATGACCAAATGGTTTTGGTACGACGAATGATCAATCGATTGATATATTTTCTCTCACGATGAATGTGACAAATGAGAACTTTATAATTTACCATGGATTTTCTCAACTCCTTGAAATGGATATGTAACGAGATTTACTTAAAAACCTATGCACTCACCAACTACGTTTTCGTAGTTAACATTTTTTCTTCATGCTTTTCAGGAATTAGCATAAGCTTTGAGGAATTATATGCATCTTGATTGTTTGCATTGCACTTGGGAGTCAAAGATCAAACCTTGTGACGGGCAATGGAATCCGCCCTGATCATTGTAGTATACCATCTCATGTATTTGTTATTTGTTTCGTGGACTCAATATCCAAGTATAGTAGACGTATTGTACTTGGGAATCGGTTCACATGCTTGTGCATTGTAAAATTGTTTTTATTAAATAAAGCTATGGTGAATGTTATCTATTATCCTTTGTTTTGAATACTTGACTTTCTGTACATCTCATCGTTCCGCCTTAGTTGGGGTGTTACACTTTAAAGGTTTTAAAGTTTACCAATTGGATGTAAAAAGTGCATTTCTCTACGGTAAAGTACAGGAGCTGGTTTATGTGTCTCAACCTCCTGGGTTTACTGATCCTGACTATCCTGATAGGGCATATAAATTGGATAAAGCTCTATATGGTCTTCATCAAGCACCCAGAGCCTGGTACGATACATTATCCACACATCTAGTGGAAAATGGATTTGTAAGAGGTCAGATTGATAGCACATTATTCATAAAATGGAAAGATGATGACTTCTTACTGGTACAAGTTTATGTCGATGATATTATATTTGGTGCATCGGACGAAAACATGTGCAAAGAGTTTGAAGAAATCATGAAAAGCAAATTTGAAATGAGCGCAATGGGAGAAATGAACTTCTTTCTTGGTTTGCAGGTTGAACAGAGAACGGAAGGAATTTTTGTTCATCAAACCAAATATGTCTATGACATACTTAAGAAATTTGGTATGGAGAATGTTTCTCCCATAGGCACTCCAATACAAGTAAATCACTTGTTGGGAGCAGTGAACAGCTTGGATCAAGACGTTGATCCAACATTATATCGGTCAATGATAGGGTCATTAATGTATCTTACCTCATCTAGACCTGATATTATGTTTGCTGTGTGCATATGTGCTCGATTTCAATCCTGTCCGAAAGAGTCACACTTGAAAGGAGTAAAAAGAATTCTTCGATATTTAAAAGGACAACCATCACTCGGTTTGTGGTATCCTAGAGGAGGAGAATTTGATCTGTATGCTTATACAGACTCTGATTATGGTGGATGTAATTTTGATAGAAAATCTACTTCGGGAGGATGTCAATTTTTAGGAGATAGGCTTGTGTCATGGCAGTGCAAAAAGCAGACATCAGTTGCAAATTCAACTTGTGAGGCAGAATATATGGCCGCTGGCAGCTGCTGTTCACAAGTTTTATGGATTCAGCAACAACTGCGTGACTACGGTGTGAATTTCTCTAACACTCCTATTAAAATTGATAACAAATCTGCTATTTCCATTACCAATAATCCTGTGAAGCATAGTAAAACGAAACATATTGATATTAGATATCATTTTATTCGTGACTGTGCTGAAAAGAAATTAATCCATCTTGAAAAAGTGTCGTCTGATGACAACTTAGCTGACTTTTACACTAAAGCCTTTGATCGATCACGTTTCGAATTTCTAGTCCAATCGACTGGAATGAGAAACCCTTAATGACTATTTCACAAGAACCATATTATATTCAGAAAATGCAACAAAAAAAATATAATAAGGGTTTAAGGGGGAGTCGTTACTACAAAGAGAAATGAAGAAAACATGTGGCATTTAAGTTTACTCATTTGCTACATCCGATTTCTTCCGTAGTAATTAGTTCTTCTAAAACCAGAATGATTTAAGGGGGAGTCGTTACTGCAAGAGAGATGAAGACAACTTGTGGCATTTAAGTTTACTCATTTGCTACATCCGATTTCTTCCGTAGTAATTAGTTCTTCTAAAACCAGAATGATTTAAGGGGGAGTCGTTACTGCAAGAGAGATGAAGACAACTTGTGGCATTTAAGTTTACTCATTTGCTACACCCGATCTTTTGGCAGTAATTGTTCCTTCTAAAATCAGTTTAAATATGTCGGACTAAGCATGACTATTATAAGAATGATTAGAGTGATTTTGATTCTAGAATTACTGTGATTGATTTTGTAACTTTATGCTTCGTAAGGTATATTGCAAGGACAGTATTAAGCATAACTATTACAAGATTTGTTAGAGTGATTTTGATTCTAAAATTACTGTGATCGATTTTGTAACTTTATGCTCCGTAAGGTTCTTGCTCAGAATAAAAGGGGTTATATTGCACGTGAGATAATGCTACATAGGGAATCTGTATTCCAAGGGGACTTAATTATGTTCTTAGTGAACACTGCAGAAACGTATGTCATGACAAGGATGCAGTGCAAGTCAAGACTCTAATTTGAGTGTGTTTGGTACACCTTGAATTAGGTCTTGCATATAAATTGCTCGAAAGATTAAGTTTAGTACTTAAGGTTTCGGTCAAAATAAGTCAAACAGAGTCATTAAATTGATGTATTTGACAGATATTTTGATTTGCAATTTACCATAAATAATTGAATTGAACAATGCTCATTGTATGATATAGCTTGATAAGTGCTTAGATTCTAATCTTAATTGGGAGAATCTATTGTTTGTTATCAGTAATATCTGTTTGAGTATTTTCGGAATTCGATTATTTACTTTTGAGGAAAATACATGTGTTGTATATTTCTCATGAGTTCGATGATGTGTTCGCAGAATTATTTGTCTTAGCTGGATGTATGTCAACCGCTAAGATAAAGGATCTCCAAAGTGTATGAAAATTGAGTCTATCCAGTCCGGAATGGAGAAAGCTCGAGCTTAAAATGGAAGCAGAATACACTTGCACGTCAACAACTCATCTAAATTCAAACGGAGACAAAAATTAAAGATGGAGAGATTGTTTATCATGTTATTCAATCTTGTATCTTTTAATTTTTTGTTGTATTTGAACTTAGTTAACAACATTGATTGTGTCCAATGAGTGTCTTTGTCAAAAAACTTAACAATGATACTTTGTAAATCGTTAATTAATTAATGACATAATGGGTCTTAATTTGATGATTATACATTGTAATTGTGTGTAAGTTGTGACATCTTTCAAGAATTCCTTTATTGAGAAAATTACGAATAATTATGATACGAAAAAGAGGTTTGTATCTGGCTTATCGTGTTCTCTAAAGAATTCTTTTCGTTAATCATATCAGGTTCGAGAAAATTCTTTGTGAATTTTTCTAAGTGTTAATCAAGTCCATGAAGATTGACTCTTTGAAAAGGGTCAAGATTCATTTGAATTGAAATTTAAGCCAAGTATTATATGTGTGTTTAGCAAAATGGGCTGGATATGCGTGTTTCACTTTGGGTTTAAATTTGTGTGTTATGGCATATTGGGCCAAATATGCGTGTTCTGGCATGATGGGCCGGATATGCGTGTTCCTGAACAGTCTAGGGTTATGCGTGTTTGTGTGAGTATATAAAGAAGACAAAACACACATTTAATGACATTTTTGAATTATTTGCGTGTTCTTCTAAAATATCCTCTCCATTTGCGTATTATCATCTGTGTGTTCTTGCTCAACACTCTCGATTCACTTGAACTTGATCATTCGTGTTTAAAGACACAAGAAACACGATTATTAACACTTAACGAACAAAGGTATATGATTAACAACATCTTCAGATCCAGATTTCATGTTAAATGTTCAAATTTTTAGGGTTTTATTTTCGGTCAATAAATCTCTAAATGGAACTATAAACATGTTATGGATGAAGAAACGGAGCCTAAACTATGTTAAATCGGGACAATACGAATCTATTCGTACTAGATTTAGGAGTTTTAAGGTTCAAATACAACTGGCTAAGATTTGTGGTCGTATTTCTGGTTTTGCGTGTTCATCTGGGCTTTGCGCATTCTTATGAACCCAGAAATAAAAACCTTTAGTCTTCCAGTTTGCGTGTTGTGATGACGTCATCATGAAGAACACGCATATGACCAGTTTGCGTGTTCTTATGTCAAATACACAAATGTGCGTGTTGTGACATATGCGTGTTTCATGACTTTAAAATTTTTAAATTGAAAAATTTTTATAAGTAAAATATGAAACATAACACGCATTGACTAGTCAAACCTGACACCATATGTGTGTATTGTCACCGTATGTGTGTGTATAAGGAATTCGTCGATTCTAGGACTTAGAAAATTTTCAAAACGGGAAAATTTTTAATAAGTCAAATTAGAAAGGACAATTGTCTTATAAATTGGACTTTAAAATTTATGAAAAACAAATGGTTTTGAGTAAATTTAGTAAAGTTCAATGTGTCGTTTATAAAGCTAAAAGTGTTTTAGTAGATTATGAAACAAATGGTTTCAATATCTTTGAAAACATTAAGAGTTTTAATTTCGACTTGTTGATTCGATAAAATTGGCGATGCTTTAGTAGAATATGAAACAAATGGTTTCTGTTTCTTTGAAAACATCAGAATTTTGTTGATTCAACATATTGATCGATTGTTAAAGTTAATAACCTTTTCAGAGCCGGTGAAACTTAGAGTTTCAAGGGTTTAGAAAATGTTAAGGACTTTAAAGTTCGATTTTATTTGTTGTTGCTAATCGTTTGCTTGTTGTTGTTTGTATCTTTTTGCAGATGGCTGAGAGACACTTCCACAGGAATCATAACTACTTGATTAACTTGGACGTAAATCAAAGCAATGCTGGGAGATTTGTCCAGATTCTTGAGTTTCTGCAGCAATTAAGGATCAGACATGTTCTAACTGCTCACCCAGTAATATATTTGACTTTCTTAAGTCAATTCTGGGAATCTGCACGATTGATACCCGGTGCTGTCACAAGCATTGAAGCGAGGGTGAACAATCAGACCTTCCAGTTCACTGCCTCAGACTTGATTGGTATTCTAGACTTGGGAACTGAAGACCAAGAGGGATGAGTGAATGGTCCAACCACATATCCCGAAGCACCTAGATTAAGAGCATTCAGAAGAATGGGGTATGTCGGTCCTACAAATCGGAACACTTTTCAGAAAAATTGTTTGCTAGGCAGATGGAAATTCTTTTCACATGTGATTCTTGTTGCTTTGAGCAATAAGAAATCGGGTTATGACTCTTTGAATGTCGAAACCCAATCACAAGTGATTTCTTTGGTGCTGAACAAGCCTTATAGCTTTTCTCGTTATATCTTTAATGAGATGTGCAGACAAATAAGGGCAAGGGATGATGAGAGGTTTTTGATGTATCCAAGGTTTGTGATGCTGATCATCAACGCTCGACTACCCAATCTTGTTCCGGAGGGTCCTACTGAATCGGTGACGACGATGCCTAATCGTATCTTCAATGACAGTTATAGATACCGTGGAAATCTGGCTCCACAGGCTCGACCGAGGGATAGAAACCTCTTTGGTGCGCTTGTTAATCCTGATTATGTTGCTCCAGAACATAATGGATTTGCGCATGAGGATTCTGATGTTGAAGGAGATGTTGCTGTTGCTCCACAGCCAGTCCCTCCACAACCTCCAGTTGCACCAGTGATACAACCACAACAACAACAACAGCAACAACAACAGCAACCACAACAACCACCTCCAGTTGCAGCAGAGGCTCCTCAAGTGTTGTTGATCCAGGAAGAGGGTGCTCAAGCAAACCCTGAGATCGTTGCTGCGAATATCCCTGCACAAAACCAAGAAGTCAACATGGATGTTGATGTTGGGGTTTTGGGTGCAGAGCACGTCGACGATATGGTTATTGATAACCAAGAAGACGCTGCTGATGACATAGGAGGAGATGTCAACCTAGGAGAAGGAGGAAACGGGGATGATGATGAAGATGATGACGGGGACGATGGTCAAGATAATGCTGCCGGCAGAGTACCCGTCAAGGTGTTGGTAGTGCTTTTGCAGCAGTCGATCTCCCCACGGCCGATGCTGATTTCCGGCCAGTTGTAGAAGAAGAATTTCCCTCTGGGTCAGGGCGAAGTCTCAATAGAAAGGGACAACGCCAGGATGAAGGGATGTCTCTGGGGCTCATTGCAGAGACATATTCTTCTGAGGCAGAAGAGACGAGACAAGGTTTGGACGTGCCAGAACCGAGTGTTCAAGAGCCTGCGCAAGACTTGGCAGATGTAACGATTGAAAGGCCTCTCCATTCTGAGGATAGAGGCAAAGGAGTGATGGGTGCATCTTCCTCTAGTTCAGCAGCACCATCAACTCCTCAAGTTCATGTCAGTCCGCCTGTCATTAAGCCAGCTGTAGTATCATTGCTTAGTGCTGGAGAGTCACCTCCAAAAGTAATCAGACTTTTAGGGATCAAGATTGGAGATAGGCCAGTCTTGATGACTGCAAGGCCTCGCAGCTCTACTATCACACCAATCATGTCTTCATCAATGACTCCACCGACTACAACAAGACCATCTGTGACTTCTTCACAGCAAGGAGCATCTCAAGCTAACAAGGAACGTGTACCCAAGTTTAGCTGCTGATATTCAGAAAATGAGAGCTCTTGTTGCAGGCTTGTCTGACAAGCTGAAAAGAAAAGAAGAGTCACACCGAAGAGATGCTGACCTCATAAGACAGAGACACCTAGAGCTTGAGAATAGCCAGTACGACCTGCAAGATGCCCAGGAAGCAACAATCAACTCTGTGAATGAAATTGTTGACTCCATTGGATTGCATCACAATTTGCTGAAAGGTCAAGCTCAGCATCTCGAGAGCTTAGGTAAGAGGTCAGTTGAGCTGCATAACAAGATCAAAAATCTTGAATCTCAGGGGGAGAAGTCTGGATGCAAGGATGACACTCTCAAACATCGTCGAAGGGATGATGAGGATAAGGATCCAAGCGGTTCCAGACAACAGGAGGAGATTCAGAGATTTCCAGGCTCAAATGTCAATGCAGCTCAGGGGGAGCAAAGACAGCAAGGTCAATCTGGCCAAGCTGATGTTCCTTCATCTAACCCACCGGCTGTAGAGGAAGTGGCTGGTGTTCAGGAACAACCGACTGGAGGAGAAAGAGTCGGCATTCAGGTCAGACCAACTACTGAGGAAGAAGTTGGGAGTGAACTCCTGGACGACGTTGCTGCGTACTTCAATTTTGATGAGTATGGGAGCATGTATGATAATCCATCAGTCTCTGCAGCTCGGGACAAGTGTTCATATCTTAATGCAATACTTGATCTACTTGATCCAAAAACTAAAGGGAACAAATGAGCTGTATCTACAAACAACCAGTGCAAAGGGCAAGGTTGAGGTAGACAGTCAACTAGAGTTGGACTCAAATCGGGAGTTAGAAACTACTGAAGTGACTGAGAAGAAGAGCAGGAGACCAGTGGATGCAACACCTGAAGTTCCTGAAGAGGGTTTTTTGGCCAACACTTAGGACGACAAACGAAGACTTGAAGACCACATCTAGATGCTAATGTCAAGGGGGAGACTGTTGGTGCATATCCCTTGGTGACAAGAGCATTCTAGATGTGTCATGTATTTTATATATTTCAAGTCTTGTAATTTATCTTGTAATTACCGTTTGTCGATAATATTACCTTGGCATATATTGTTGATCATGTTGGGATCCTTTTATGTTTATATGTTTGTTTATTATTTATGTTTTGCAGGTTCTTGACATGAATGTAAACATCACATGTAATGAGTTATTAAGATAATATTGTTTCTGCGTTTTACAGCAGTAGAAACATTGTCTGAGCTAATGATTGTTTCTGCGTTTTACAGCAGTAGAAATATTATCTTAATATACTTCCAATGGAGGATTAAGTTAATGATTGTTTCTGCGTATTTACAGCAGTAGAAACATTGTCTGAGCTAATGATTGTTTCTGCGTATTTACAGCAGTAGAAACATTAGCTGAGTAATGTGTTTCTGCGTATTTACAGCAGTAGAAACATTGTCTGAGCTAATGATTGTTTCTGCGTATTTACAGCAGTAGAAACATTGTCTGAGCTAATGATTGTTTCTGCGTATTTACAGCAGTAGAAACATTAGCTGAGTTAATGTTGTTTCTGCATCTTGACAGCAGTAGAAACATTAACTCAAATATTCCTAAGTGTTATTTGAGGGTTCTTGGGAACGAGCAAAATAGTTGCTTGTGGAAAGAACACTCAAATGGTCATTTGAGGGTTCTTGGGAACGAGCAAATAGTTGCTTGTGGAAAGAACACTCAAGTGGTTTGAGAGTTCTCGGGAACAAGCAAATAGTTGCTTGTGGAGAGAACACTCAAACAGTTTGAGAGATTCTGTGGAAACAAGCAAAAGCATGCTTGTACACAAGAACTCTCAAACAAGGCCAAAACCCTAATGGGCTTATGAGCTTGACATGAGAACACTCAAATCCAATAGTGTTAGGTCCAGATTTAGTCCAGATTTACTGGACTCGCTCCAGACTCGACTACTGGAGCCATACTGAAGATCTGTCCAGAAACGTGTTCTACTGGACCTACTCCAGACTTGGAATCTGGAGTCCCTCTGAAGATTTGTCCAGAAATAATGGAAGACCAGTGAGCAAATACTTGTATAGGAAATCTGGAGTATTCTCCAGATGAGCTCACTGGACTTCACCCCAGTCCAGATCAACTCTACTGAAGACATTCAGACTGAAGTCTGAAGAAAGAAGACTGACAAATGGCGGAGTCCACTGGAAAGTCTTACCAGATCTGTACACTGTAGGATTGTCAGTGTTCTAGACCCTACAAGTCTGAACACTGATATCGAGGATTGACTTTTCCTTTACACACTTTCCAAAGAACAATCCACTTGTTCTTTACCAAAGTTTGTGTGTGTAAAGGTGGTTGGATAAAAGGACACAAAGTCATTTGATGTGTCTTTATCCTTATTCCTTATCCAATACATTTAATGTTCTTGTCGGATCATTAAATGTATGCAACCATATTTGTACGGCACAAAATTCACTGGTGAATTTTGTTGCCTATAAATACAAAGTCATTTCCTTGACATAAATACTTTTAAACATACACTTTGCATGAAAGTGAATTTGTCCAAATACTCTCGATCTTAAACAGGGATACTTCACAACTTTAAGTATCTCGATCCAAAAGAGTTATTTGACAAATATAGATCATTTGTAACTCATAGGTTGTTAGGATACATACTTATTTGTATTATCTTGATTCCGCAACAACCTTGTATTTTATTTAACATCATAAATAAAATACACAATTGAAAAATACATAATGGTCCACTTTACTTGTTTATTGCTTTAAGTCTTGTATTACTTTGTTTATATATTCTTGCATTTATTTACAAGTAATACTAGTCCATTCTAGTGCTTATTAGACTTGTTGTATTTTACACTTTCCTGGTTAACCATCGAACTTAAGGGACTAACATTTGGTATCAGAGCAGAAGGCTAAACATTGCCTAGATCTGTTTCTTGATGGCTAACCAAGAAAATACACAAGGTTTTAGTCTTGGTCCCGATCCTAATGCAAATATTAATGATCAAAATGAACCACCTATTGTTAATAACACTAATCCACCTCCTCCTCCTACTCCTGCTTCTCCACACATGCATGTGCACTACTCAAATAATCCTGTTCCTAAATTCAGTGGGAACAGTGATGAATTTGGTACGTGGAAGGCTAGGATGGTTTTGCATGTCACTGGTATTGAGAGGAACATGATGAAAATTTTAAATGAAGGTCCTTATGTACCAACATCACCTCTCAATCCCCTTCTTGATCCTTCTGGATCTAGAAGAGGAAGGGAAAAGAGGGAGGAACATTGGTCTGAAGAGGAGAGGAGATTGGTGAATCTAGACACCCTTCTCAAAAACATGATCCTCGGGGTGCCGTTCCAGAAACCCTAATTCCCACACTAGTTCTTTTTCCTAGTGCTAAAACCATGTGGGATGAACTTTTAAACCAACATGAAGGAGGAGATGACACCATTGTCACCAGAAAGGTCTCCTTAAACAAGAGGTATGAGTCATTTTTTGCTCAACCTAACGAGTCTCTCACTGGTACTTACACCAGATTTATGAGTATCATAAACCAATTGAGAGGTCTTGGGGTTGAGAAGGACAAGGATATACTTCTGAAGAAATTTTGTGATATTCTACCCACCAAATGGTCTCACATGATCCTGGTCTTACGACAAGGTAAAACTCTGCACACACACACTCTCTCAACTCTATATGGAGCTTTCAGGTACACTGAAGAAAATCAAGCCCAGAGAGTGGTGGCAGAACAAGATGCTTTTAACCATGCCTCCAGTAGTCCTAATGTGGTTAGTCATACTGAACCACAAGGTACAGCACTGATATCTTCTGAGAATGTATTTTCTATGAAGAAGATGGTGTCTGAACTCATGGATTCTGGAGAGTCCAGTCATATCTCTCCAGGACTGTTGTGATGAAACTGAAGATGATGACCTTATTGCAATGATTGCTAAAATGTTTAACCGTTTCAAAGCAAGAGCAAATAGGCCATCTGGACAATTTGCATCCAGTTCTTCCACTGATAAGACCAATTTGACATGCTTTAAGTGTGGCAAAAAGGGTCATTTCATGAAAGAGTGCAGGTCCAACCAGTTTGTAACCAAGCCTGGTCCATTCTCTTCAAATTATAAGCCTGATGATAGCTATAAACTGAAATATAAAAAGCTTAAGGCCCAGATTGCTCTCATGGCACAACAAATTGAAAACAATAATAAGTGCATGATTGCAACAACTGAAGAGAAGTGGGTTCCTTCTGATGAATCATCTGCTGATGAAGACGAAGAAAGAGATTGCTGTTACATGGCTCTGGAAGACGATGAGCACCTGGTGAAGGAAGATGTCACATCTGGACGATGAATAGACATTGTTATTAAGAAGGTTAGTGATTATGACTGTGCAACTGACCAAGAACTAAAACTGGACATAGCTGAAGCTCTTAATTCTGATTTAATATTTGTAGAAACTGTTAGATCTGATTGTGTAAATGGTCTAGAAATAGATTCTTCTGAAATAACTGCTTTAAAATCAAAGTTAAAAGAACTTCAAGACATTGAACTGGCATTTCAAGCCCAGGTTCTAGTAACTGAACAATTGATTCAAGAAAAACAAGATCTTGAAGTCATTTTAGAGAAAGAAAAACTGGTGATTAAATCATGGCTAGAAACCAAAAAGCCATATGATGCTGGAGTAAAACAATTTCCTGCTCAAAAACGTGCATACTTAGATGGAAATACTCATGTAGCATCATTAATACCAGTAATCGATCGATTACCAGAGGAGTTCAGGCCCACCACTGTCTATGATGAGCCTGTAACTCCCAAGACCAATTTGACATGCTTTAAGTGTGGCAAAAAGGGTCATTTCATGAAAGAGTGCAGGTCCAACCAGTTTGTAACCAAGCCTGGTCCATTCTCTTCAAATTATAAGCCTGATGATAGCTATAAACTGAAATATAAAAAGCTTAAGGCCCAGATTGCTCTCATGGCACAACAAATTGAAAACAATAATAAGTGCATGATTGCAACAACTGAAGAGAAGTGGGTTCCTTCTGATGAATCATCTGCTGATGAAGACGAAGAAAGAGATTGCTGTTACATGGCTCTGGAAGACGATGAGCACCTGGTGAAGGAAGATGTCACATCTGGACGATGAATAGACATTGTTATTAAGAAGGTTAGTGATTATGACTGTGCAACTGACCAAGAACTAAAACTGGACATAGCTGAAGCTCTTAATTCTGATTTAATATTTGTAGAAACTGTTAGATCTGATTGTGTAAATGGTCTAGAAATAGATTCTTCTGAAATAACTGCTTTAAAATCAAAGTTAAAAGAACTTCAAGACATTGAACTGGCATTTCAAGCCCAGGTTCTAGTAACTGAACAATTGATTCAAGAAAAACAAGATCTTGAAGTCATTTTAGAGAAAGAAAAACTGGTGATTAAATCATGGCTAGAAACCAAAAAGCCATATGATGCTGGAGTAAAACAATTTCCTGCTCAAAAACGTGCATACTTAGATGGAAATACTCATGTAGCATCATTAATACCAGTAATCGATCGATTACCAGAGGAGTTCAGGCCCACCACTGTCTATGATGAGCCTGTAACTCCCAAGACCAATTTGACATGCTTTAAGTGTGGCAAAAAGGGTCATTTCATGAAAGAGTGCAGGTCCAACCAGTTTGTAACCAAGCCTGGTCCATTCTCTTCAAATTATAAGCCTGATGATAGCTATAAACTGAAATATAAAAAGCTTAAGGCCCAGATTGCTCTCATGGCACAACAAATTGAAAACAATAATAAGTGCATGATTGCAACAACTGAAGAGAAGTGGGTTCCTTCTGATGAATCATCTGCTGATGAAGAAGAAGAAAGAGATTGCTGTTACATGGCTCTGGAAGACGATGAGCACCTGGTGAAGGAAGATGTCACATCTGGACGATGAATAGACATTGTTATTAAGAAGGTTAGTGATTATGACTGTGCAACTGACCAAGAACTAAAACTGGACATAGCTGAAGCTCTTAATTCTGATTTAATATTTGTAGAAACTGTTAGATCTGATTGTGTAAATGGTCTAGAAATAGATTCTTCTGAAATAACTGCTTTAAAATCAAAGTTAAAAGAACTTCAAGACATTGAACTGGCATTTCAAGCCCAGGTTCTAGTAACTGAACAATTGATTCAAGAAAAACAAGATCTTGAAGTCATTTTAGAGAAAGAAAAACTGGTGATTAAATCATGGCTAGAAACCAAAAAGCCATATGATGCTGGAGTAAAACAATTTCCTGCTCAAAAACGTGCATACTTAGATGGAAATACTCATGTAGCATCATTAATACCAGTAATCGATCGATTACCAGAGGAGTTCAGGCCCACCACTGTCTATGATGAGCCTGTAACTCCCAAGACCAATTTTTACCCAGTTCAATCCCCAGAGGTCAAGACTGGAGCATTCCAGATGACTGCTCCAGTTAAAGAGGTTTATTGGAATAAACCTTTGCCTCAGACCAATCCCCTACCTAATCCTAGGACTGGAAAGGCTAAGGTGTCATCTGAAGAAAATATTTTGTCCAGGTTAGAGAGCCAGATTCAAATTCTGACTCGTCAATCTCAAAGTTTTAATGCAAGATTAAACTTTATTGAGGGTACTTCATCTGGCCCTAGACAAAATACAAAACCTTTTGCTAGAAAGTTAAATCTATTTCTCCAGTTGAGAAAAAGAAAAAGGTTTCAAAACTATCAACCCCAGTGGTCTTTTCAACTAAGACCACTGTTGAAGAAAGTGAACTAAACCAGATTGCCCCAGGGACCTATAAGGGAGGGTCCAGTGAACCCATCAGTCGATGGGTTCCCAAATCTAACTGATAAGTATCTGGTGTATGTGCAGGGCGATCGAAAGAAATATATCTGGTATCTTGACAGTGCTGCTGGCAGGACGATGACCGGATGTAAGACCCTGCTGGAGGAGTTCACCATTTCTGATGGACCCTCCATTAATTTTGGAAATGATGGTTGTGGAAAGACTGAGGGATACGGTGTTCTGAACAATGGACAAGTCAAGTTCAGACGTGTTGCATTTGTGAATGGTTTGAAATATAACTTGATCAGTGTAAGCCAACTGTGTGATGATGGCTATCAAGTCTTATTCAATATTGCTCAGGGTATCGTATTCAACAAGGACTGGAAGGTAGTGTTGATTGCTCCCAGAAAAGGGAATGTGTACGTGATGGATATGGAAAGCTCTCCTTCAGAGCAGTGTTTCTATACTCAAGCTGATGAAGACACAAACTGGTTATGGCACAAAAGGTTATCCCATTTAAATTTCAAAAATATTAATAAGTTGTCCAGAAAACAACTTGCAGATGGGATACCTTCAGTTTCCTTCAAAAAGGAAAGGCCATGTCCAGGATGTGAGATGGGTAAGCAAAAACGTACCAGTTTCAAGACCAGACAGAATTTCAGCATATCTGAACCTCTTCATATGCTTCATATGGACCTCTTTGGTCCAGTGAATGTTCAGACTCGTGCTGGTAAAAGATACACCCTGGTGATCATAGATGAATTCTCCAGATATTGTTGGGTGATCTTTCTTAGGTCTAAAAATGAAGCTGCTGCTGAAATCATCAGTCTTATCAAGCAAATTGAGCTCAAGTACAGTCGAAGAGTGTGTCAGTTAAGAAGTGACAATGGAACAGAATTCCAGAATGCAACTCTGGAGTCATTCTGTACTGACACTGGCATCTCCCAGAATTTCTCATCAGCCCGCTCTCCAGAACAAAATGGAGTGGTGGAAAGGAAGAATCGAACGCTGATAGAAGCTGCCAGGAGTATGCTTGCTGAATCTGGTCTGTCTACCAGTTTCTGGGCGGAAGCAATTGCGACTGCTTGCCACACCCAGAATCGATCAGTGTACATCAAAAGACACAAAAAGACAGCCTATGAAGTCTTAAGAAATAGAAAACCAAATATTGGTTATTTTCACATTTTTGGATGTCCAGTTTACATCCTGAACGACTCCAGTCAGCTAGGCAAATTTGATGCCAAAGCTGATGAAGGGTATTTCTTAGGCTATTCAGCCATTCGCAAGGCCTTCAGAGTCTACAACAAGAGACTGAAGAAGGTCCATGAGTCAATTCATGTCACATTTGATGAATCAAATGTTGCAATCAACAAGAAGCCAGCCCTTGACTCTCCCCCAGTAACTCCAATTGTCTTTTGTGAATCTGATCCTATAAACGACAAAAATGAAGATTCAAAAGACACAGTTTCCAGTCATCCTGATCTGGAACCTGTTCAGAAAAGAAACTCTCCAGTAGTACTCCATTCTATCCTTCTATTATTTTCAAACTACCCTCTAAAATTAATATTGGATCAGATGTTCGTACTACTCCCCCAGTAACTCCAATTGTCTTTTGTGAATCTGATCCTATAAACGACAAAAATGAAGATTCAAAAGACACAGTTTCCAGTCATCCTGATCTGGAACCTGTTCAGAAAAGAAACTCTCCAGTAGTACTCCATTCTATCCTTCTATTATTTTCAAACTACCCTCTAAAATTAATATTGGATCAGATGTTCGTACTACTCCCCCAGTAACTCCAATTGTCTTTTGTGAATCTGATCCTATAAACGACAAAAATGAAGATTCAAAAGACACAGTTTCCAGTCATCCTGATCTGGAACCTGTTCAGAAAAGAAACTCTCCAGTAGTACTCCATTCTATCCTTCTATTATTTTCAAACTACCCTCTAAAATTAATATTGGATCAGATGTTCGTACTACTCCCCCAGTAACTCCAATTGTCTTTTGTGAATCTGATCCTATAAACGACAAAAATGAAGATTCAAAAGACACAGTTTCCAGTCATCCTGATCTGGAACCTGTTCAGAAAAGAAACTCTCCAGTAGTACTCCATTCTATCCTTCTATTATTTTCAAACTACCCTCTAAAATTAATATTGGATCAGATGTTCGTACTACTCCCCCAGTAACTCCAATTGTCTTTTGTGAATCTGATCCTATAAACGACAAAAATGAAGATTCAAAAGACACAGTTTCCAGTCATCCTGATCTGGAACCTGTTCAGAAAAGAAACTCTCCAGTAGTACTCCATTCTATCCTTCTATTATTTTCAAACTACCCTCTAAAATTAATATTGGATCAGATGTTCGTACTACTCCCCCAGTAACTCCAATTGTCTTTTGTGAATCTGATCCTATAAACGACAAAAATGAAGATTCAAAAGACACAGTTTCCAGTCATCCTGATCTGGAACCTGTTCAGAAAAGAAACTCTCCAGTAGTACTCCATTCTATCCTTCTATTATTTTCAAACTACCCTCTAAAATTAATATTGGATCAGATGTTCGTACTACTCCCCCAGTATCAGTGTCAGTTGAGAATAGACCAGAAATATCTTCTTATGAAGAATTCCAAACTGAACCAGTACTCCAGGAAATGCCTTCAAATGAAGAATTTCATGATGCAAATCGTGATTTAAATGACTCATGGGTGATGAACATATTTTCTTGGACTCCAGATTAAACAAAACAAAGATGGCATTTTTATTAATCAGGAGAAATATGTTAGAGATCTTTTAAAGAAATATGATATGAACTCTTCACCATCTAAACCAACTCCAATTTCTGCACCACTGACACTGGACTCCGATCCAGATGGAAAACCAGTGAACACCACTGTCTATAGAGGCATGGTTGGTTCACTGATGTATTTAACTGCCAGTAGACCAGATATTATGTTTTCAGCATGTTTATGTGCCAGATATCAGTCTAATCCAAAGGAATCTCATATGCTTGCTGTAAAGCGCATACTGAAGTACCTTAAAGGTGTCCCCAGTCTATGAAGTACCTTAAAGGTGTCCCCAATCTAGGTCTTTGGTATCCCAAAGGCTCAGGCATGGATCTAATGGGTTATTCAGATTCAGATCATGCAGGTTGTAAGATAGATAGGAAACCCACAACTGGTGGATGTCATTTCTTAGGTGGCAAACTGGTCAGCTGGACCAGTAAGAAGCAAACTTCAGTTTCATTGTCCACTGCTGAAGCTGAATACGTGTCTGCAGCCAGTTGTTGTGCTCAGATACTCTGGATGAAGAACCAGTTGCTTGATTATGGTATTAAATATTCAAAGACCCCAATCTTTTGTGATAATACCAGTGCCATTGCTATCTCAAACAATCCAGTCATGCACTCCAAAACGAAGCACATTGATCTCAGGTATCACTTCATTCGTGATCATATTATGAAAAACAACATTGAACTCCATTTTATTCCCACTGACAAACAACTCGCTAACATTTTTACCAAACCTCTGGATGTCAAAACTTTTGAATATCTTGTTGGTGAGTTGGGAATGTTAAATCCTTAAATCTGGTGACTGCTCAGATATTGAACGCCTTTGTGTACTATCTTTGCACTATTAGATTTCTGGAACAACATTCCAGGGAAAGACTTGAAAGATATTTTTCTATTAAAAATGTTTTAAGTTCAAAGGGAATTTATTAATTTATTTTCTCACTGGACAAACTCTTCAGAAAATATTACTGGTGCTTTGTAAATGTGTCCCTCTCACTGGTAACTGGACAGATTGAAGTGCGTGTTTGAGGTGACTTATGTCTCCTTGTAAATGTGTCCCTCTCATTTGTCTGAATTAGTTGACGTGCAAGTTTGAGGTACCAGTCTTTCAAAAATGGTTTTCACTGGTACTTTACTGGAGTGTCCCTCCAGTGTACCATCAGTACATGTTCACTAGACTAATCCACCAGTGATACTGGAGTGTCCAGTCAACCTCCAGATGCACTGAAATATGTCATAATATTTTCTAAATACTTGGTCATTGTGTGTGCCACGTAAGCAAATCTTTTTGAAAATATCTTAATCCTACGTGGCATGTAATTTTTTCAACGTAATGATGGTCTTTTTACTTTGGGAAAACAAAAAGTACAACTTGTTACTCTTTGTGGGCTGTAAACCGTCATGCATTTATGTATGATGTGATGTAATTAATGCGGATCTCAGAACCCGATCAAAAATTTTATTTGATAATTTCAAATAAACCGTTTGAGTTCCACATTGTCTCTCCTATAAATACCCACTTTCAATTTCAATTGCATTTACTTCGAACATATTTACTCCCAAATCTTTCAAATTCCTTCATTTACTTCTTCATTCATTTTCCAATCATCATCATCTCTCTTATTTACTCCATTTATATTCAATTCCTTCATCAATTCTTCATCATAACCTATATATATTCAATTTCATCTTCATTTATTCTGTATAAAATGGCACCTAGACAGTCAAAATCACTCAAAAATCTCCTTGCCGCTGAATATGCTCCTTCGGATAATGTTGAAAGGGCACCTCATATCAATCTTGAGGCAAATGCCATTAGAATCAATATGAATAACTGGATGGCAAGACTCTCTCTTTCCAGTGTTCATGATGCCCAATCGATTATTGGGAGATTAAACTCATTCTTTCTCTCTTGCCCATTATATGGTGCGTTAACATTGAATCCAGGAAGGATGTACCACGAGTACCTATGTGAATTCTGGTACACTGCTCAATATGACGATGAAACTTCATCGATCAATTATACTCTAAAGGGAGGTACCAGATCCCTTGGTTTCACTGCAAGTCTGCTCAGGTCTGTTCTACAGTTAAACTATTTTGACCAGAATGAGCTACCTATTGAGCTTCCCACTGGTATCAATACAAGGGAAGTATGCAGGCTGATGGGGCACACAGATATCTTGGATGAGCATGGCCAGCTATCCAGGAAAGGGACTATCTACATGAGCAAGCTGTCAGACTCATGGAGATATTTCTTCACTCATATTGTTGAATGTCTGGGAGGCAGTTCTGGAGGATTAGATCAGATAAATCAAACCCACCTCCAGATTGCCTACTGCTTATGGTTTGGGCTTAGAGTGGACTTTGCCCAGATCCTTTTTGATGACCTGGTTGAGCGCCTAAGAGTGAAAGGAAGAAAACCATTTGTTCCTTATATTCGTTTCCTTTCTCTTATGTTTCAGAATGCTCTTGGCGACCAGTATGATTTTAATACTACTCACTTTTCTGTGAGTGAGTACATGAGGGACCTGGTCAACCTCAGGTCTCCACTGGATGAGGTAGATATTCCTCAGTCCATGCTTTCCTTCCAAAGGGAAGAAGCTGAAATGGGTCCAGATAGAGGTCAAGCTGTTGAAGTACCATCTGGTGATGATATACAGATCATTGAGGCTGTACAGCCCATTAGACAAGTTGCTCCAGAAGGTCAAGGTACAGAAGTTGTTGAACCTTCCAGACGACCTAGAACTAATAGGCGTCTGATGCGAGCTGGACTTCAGGTGAATCCTGAAAGACATCCTGGTGATGTTATGAATCTAGATGGATCACCAATTTTTGAACAAGAGGTTGTTGAGCAGGTTATTGAGGAAGTTGAAGAAGATGTTCAGACTGATAAACATGTTTCTGGTGAGCAAGAGGCTCCACTGGACTTGAATGTAGAGGCTGGTGAACAAGTGAATGTAGAGACTGGTGAACAGTCTGGTGAACAGACAGTTGGTATTGCTCCAGAATGGGATGATATTGACTCCCCAATGTCTGAAGGTTTTGATGCAAACTTGAATTTTCTGGGTGAAGATGTACAAGAAGAAGAAAATTTACCAGAAATGCCAACACCTCCACCACAATCAAACATGCCACCACCACAATCAAACATGCCACCACCACCACCACCTTCAATTCCAGAACACACTCAATACTTCACTCCAGCAACCACTCAACCTTCACAATCTCAACTTCCACCTCGTGCGCTGGAGTCACCAGTTGCAACATCTGAAGCTGCAACTAAAGAGGACTGGGCACAAGTTCCTCTAATGACCAGATTACCTTCAACTCTTGAACCTCCCACTGGTCTCTTCACTTCTTCTTCTGCCGAGGTCCAAGGCCTTTTAAGTAAGGTGGCGGACCTGGAGAGATCACTCCAGACTTCATCACAGGTTATTTTAGACTTCAAATCATTATTATCAAATAACCTGGCATCTGAAATGAATGTCTTTGCTGGGAATGAGAAGCTGGTTTATGAGAAGCTTGATGAACTGGTACTGGCCACAAACAACAACACTGAAAAGATCAAAGTGGCAGTCCAGGGTCTAGAGACAAGGTTGGTTAGTTCTGTTCAGACTGCAGTCACTGGTGAACTGGCAGGTCTAAAAGAAGATGTTCAGAATTTGGTTTTTAGGGTCAGTTCTTTGGAGACAAGACCCACACTAGACCAGGATGCAGTTGTCAGCACAATAAGTGATGCATGTACAAGGAAGTTCAGAAACAATATGTTGAAAGAATTATGTGAAGAAGTTTCTGAGACTGTTCTTCGTAGCATTCATGATGGGGTGTTACCCCAAGTAGACAAGTTACTGGATGAGAAGTTGCCAAAACACTTGCCTAAAGCTGTGCAAATGTTCAGAAGGAAGTGCAGGCACTTAAGAAAGTTGTGTCTGAAACAACTCTAGTAGCAGGTATAACTTTTGGTGCACTGGACAGACTTATGCTTGAAGATTTAT